>OY856415.1:268931253-269531253 GCA_963693085.1 Alisma plantago-aquatica | reverse complement strand
TTGAATGTGACCCCCGACACGACCGTGCCTAGTCTAGCACGATCGGGCCGAGACCAGGGTAGTGACTAAGGCAGGTGTCACAACCATCTTCTGCTTTCGCCAATAAATACTCACCCCTCACGACCTAGAGAGGGGTTCATACACATATATATATATATATATATATATATATATATATATATATATATATATATATTTCTGGTTCCATATTGCGGTTCTGCATATTCTTGGTTCCTAAAGCCCCATGGGAGAGTTAATAGGTCCAAAAAGGATAAAGTTCTCATCCTACATCCCTCCCTCTAGTTTGCTTCCATCCACCATCATTTTCCACCACCATTCACCCATATCCTATCATTCCCAACCATCTTTCACCTCCATACACCCACCAAGCTATTGTTTGGGGTGGAATCAAAGAGAAAGGAGGCCAAGAAGTCCAAAAGACCAAGGAGGATGACCCAAAGATGAGATCCAACCTATATAGAGGCTAAGGAGTGAGAGCCACCTCTCCTCTACGAGCTAAACCTTTTGTTCTTCTTCTTTCTTCTACCATTTTCCTTTGTTTATGTACCAAAGATGTTCTTCCATCTTTGTTCGGTGCCAACTATGCTTGTCCATGGCTAGTTGAGATCCTTCTTGTCTATGTAGCCATTTTTGAGTATGTTTATGTACTTTTACCTTAAGCAAGTAGTTTTATTTCAGATCTAGTATGTCTTGTGTTCTATCTTCTCTTTTTGGTTATGATTGCTAGTTTGGTTGATCTCTTTCTTGCTTGAAATTATATCTCTACCTATACCGAGAAATTCATTGTAGAAATAGGTAAGAGAAGGTAGTTTGGATCAAAACATGAAAGGAGGACAGTTTAAGGTGATCTATGTAGATTTGTAGACATGGGCACGGACGGGCCCAACTCGGTACGATCGAGCCTACTATCAGGTTCTGCCCAGATCACACCTGTTCCTAGAACCTCAAAATATTCTAGACCTAAGAGGGTATCTAGAATATTCTAGGGTGTTTATTTGTCATCCTTGAGAGAGGTTTCATATCATTGATGGGTTTTAGTCACACTTTGTGAAAGTGAGTAGGGTGACCCCACGGGGACCAGATACCACAATATGTATCATGTTTGGATGTAGGTTGCTTGCTGGGGTGTTTGAGGGTTGTCTACACTCGAGAATGGGTGCATAGACTGTCCAACTTGTTGTTACATAGCCAAGAACTCCTTCTATTTTATTAGTAGAATCTTGTGGGCTATGTTTTGTTTTCTTTGCTTTATTTTATTTTGTGACATTTTGCTAGACTAGTTCTAGTTCCATACTTTTATCGACTATTTGATTAGATTATCTGACTTAAGAGTGAGATATTAAGCATCCTAAATGTCCCCACACCCCTGTGTTCGACCATGTATATCTACTTCGACCCTGTAATAAAGTTTTAGGGGTCCTTGAAGGTTTCATGTTACAAATTCAAAGTCTAACCACCCTCATCTGGGCCGATCAGTTGTCCACATGCAAGAAAGATATATAATTTCCTCTACCAAGGAGGGTTCATGTAAAAGGTATTAGGTTCATCCATGAAGACAAAATACTCAAGAATCATCAAAGAAACCCAAACCCTAGGCAAAGTTGGCATCTTTTTACTTAGAACTTTGTTTTAGAGCAAGATCATGTACATGCAAGCTAGTAATAAGCAATACATGTGAAGAAAATTATATAACTCACCTCTAAGATGAATATGAATCTCCAAACAACAAGGTAGCTCAATAAAAGAAGGAAGAAAACCCTAGCTTGAACACTCCACTCGGCCAAACCAAGTCCTTCTCCAAAGAGGAAACAAACCCTAGGTCAAGGAAGCTAGAAAGAGGTGTTCTTCAAGCTCTAGCACAAGATCCACCATGAAACACCATGGTTTCAAACAAGAAGAAGAGAGAGAAAGGTAATACAGAAAGGAATACAAAGGAAGAGAGGGATAACTTACTTAATTAGGTTAAGAACAAGCTAAGGAAATTCCACAAGCTCAAGGAAAGGGTAGATCCGAACCCTAGGTGCACATGCAACGTAGATCGGTCACCTTCTTCTACCTTGGGCTCCTTCTCCACCAAGAAAAGGGGACGAGCTCAAATAAGCAAGGAATAAGAAAGAGAGAGCTAGGAGTCAAAATAGCTTGTTTGAGGGCAAGAGGGAAGGTATATAATGCTATGGGTGAGAGAGAAAGGATGGGGAAGGCGTTTAGCCATGTTTACGATGTGTTCATGGCCAAAAAACCATCATGTCCATGCAAGAAGTAGGTCCATCAGTTGTACGAGTTAGGAGGACCATCCTTTTATGACTACTAGGCCAACCATTGACCTACCATAGTAGGGTATCCATCGAATCATGACCCTTAGGTCACAAGGGTGAAAACCCTAGCTCACCATCAGTTTGCACCACCACCTGGTGAACCACCGACCCAAGGAGCTCTACGAGAGAAAGCCACTGACCCTCACACCTCAAAGGATCACCATAGGATCCAAACACCATAGGATCCCATCAAAAAAAGGAAAACCATCGAGTTCCACCACTCAAGGTAGCTAGCTCATATATGAGAGGGAAACTCTAACTCAAACCTAGAAAGATATCACCACCAAACCAAGGTGAATCTATGTGCCCCAAAGCACAAATAACTCAAACATGATAATAAAACATCTATGGAACAATAAGAATGTGAGAAATTACAAGAAAAACCTCTTATATTGATAAATTGCATAAAAGCCCAAAATAAGCATATAAATGCATAACTTGCACAAATAGTGTCCAAACTGGACCAAACTTGAAACATATGTTTGTCATATATTAGGGTTGGATTAATGTTTTAAGCATCTAATTATGGTAAAAACATGTTAAACCATAAATCAAGGTCAGGGGTCTTACAATGACATATTGAATCAGATGAGTATGGCCATATATTTCTCATTCTCACTTATCAAGAGGCCGTGGATATCAATCTCTAGTAGGAGGGAAAAATCCCATTTACATCACTCACAATCAGTCCCCATGTGTCTCAATGCACCTGAGCATCACCTTTATGGAAACCCTTATTCAAAATCACGTTAGATGATGTCTAAATACATTAAACGACATGTGATGGGTGTAGTGACTTCAGGTCTAAGAACCACAATCACCACTATCACTATGAGAGCTTATTATGACTACCATTCCATGGTATCCATGTATCACTCTCATGGTGGGTCTGTCTGATACACTATTCTCTAACATGTACCTATGTGCTTGACTTAATATCACATATCATTCCTAATGAGACTCTATCGTCAATAAACACACACTCCAGTCTAATGTATTTCTATCATCTATTTTGCTTCCACAGTAATATTTGATTAAGGATATAACAAGAATGTATGTACTCTTATCATACATATGATCTCATCATTCAGGTCATCAACCTGAAGACATATGTCATCGAGTAACATCATTCTATAGACATCTACTATGTATGTGTCATTATCTCATGAGTAAGACAAACATAATAGACAAAAATTTCCCTTTTAATTAGCAAATCAGGTATCTAATGACAGACTCCAATCATCACATGATTGGCTCTTTGGGAATACATACCAACAATTTTCAGGGTATGACATGCTTAGAGCACTAGAAGGTTAGGTTTTCCACCTACTTACTTAATGGACCTACTCTCCGTTGGTGGAATAGTGTTGCAAGTACTCACGATGTCTCCTATTTGTCTTGGATGCAAGTCATGGTGATCTTCCATGAGAAGTACATCACATATGCAACATTATGGAAGAAGGAAGCATAGTTTATAACCTAAAACAATACTTATTGTATGCGATAGAGTACGTGCAAAAGTTCACCCTCTTGGAAAGGTATGCTACAGAATTGGTTGAGGAGAGGAGTGTTAACATGTTTCTTGAAGGACTCAACTACTACATCGATCATTCCCTAGTAACTCAACTTCCACTGATGTTTCAGTAAATGGTTGAAAAGTATGTGCTAATTGAGGATTACCATGGATATCAATCTCGAGATTATAACAAGAAGAGGAAGTTCTCAAGTAAAGAACAAAAGGACATGTGTGCCAAGCTTCATGGGCATCATACTTCTGGGAAGTGCCCCCTACAAGAAATCCAGTTGCTCTAAAATCAAACTTCCAGGTTACATGTCATCATTGTGGGAAGCTTGGTCATATTAGGCCTACATGGCCTAAGCTTCATGATGGACATGAAGTAGCTTAGCAACAAAAACCTCAAACTCCTCCACGAAACTATGGCCACAATAATAATGAAGGAAAGCATGCTCAAAAACATGAATGATGTATCTATGCTTTATATGGACATAAAGTACATGACGAAGAACATGTTGAAGGTAATCTTTTTCCCTTAGTTAACTTTCCTATATAGTTATGTGTTACCCTTCACATGATGTCATTTATATACGTTAGTCTGTGTTCCTTTAGTGTTATACGACTTATTAGGTTGCACCATTTTAAGGGGTGGAGTGTGCTTGTTAAAATATGGCTATGCTAATTTTGAGGATGAAATCCTTTTCAAGGGTGAAAAGTCATAGCATACAACATTTTTTCTTTTCCGACTCTAGAAAACCTAAGTGCAAGTGTTATGACTGCATCTGAGCTTAATTGGTAAACTAGGGTTTACCTGGATGATTACATGCTTAATTGGATTGATCATTTATTAAATCTAATTAATGATGATAGTTCAATTATGATGTTTTAAACCTAATAAGAACTTTAAGTGTGCTTTTACTTTGAGAAATTAGGGTTTGAGAAATATAACCCTAATCGGCTCAAATTAGGGTTTTGATGACATATGAATACAAAATTTGATAAGTATAATGTCTCACTAAATGATTTTTAGCATTTTATGCGTAACTCTAATTGAACTAAAATTTGGATATAATATTTATAACTCAATAATGAATTTTAGTTAACAATTTAAGAATATTTGGATGTTCTTTGAAAGTCGTTCTCGGTCGAGATATACTTCAACCGACCATGCTGACAGAATGTTGTTCAGTAGTATATTGTTTGATTTTTAGTTATTTATTGGTAACACCTAATGATCTGAAAATTTTATTGGAGATCTGAAAGTTCATTTAAAACATCTTGATAAATTTTCATAATTTTTGGAGAAGGTTTTATCTCTATTACAGTAATAGTTTTATAAAAGAAAATTCAGCCGAAATAAATGAAAGTATAGTGAGGGGTCAATGTGCAATTGACCCAAGCAACTCAATTGCTCTATATGGTCAACCTAACACACTATAATCTCTCATAATTCGTGATTCATTCTATATAAACGAAATCTTATAGAGAGAGAGGGAGAGTTAGGGTTTGAGAGGGGAAAGAGGTGGAATTGCTTATTTAGGGTTTATCTATCCGAGATATGATGAAATCGAGTAAGTTTAGCTTCTTTGCATAGCCTTTCATGGTGAATCTTCTCTCACATGTAAATATTCCGTCCCTCCTCTGATTTGATCTGAAATGGTATCAAAACTTCCCCTTTTCTCACTCTTTCTTCATAATCCCTCATTTTTAGGGTTTCCGAGTTGAAAAGAAGAAGAAATTGGGTGAATTGCTAGGGATTTTATATGAGATTGAGATTTTCATAAGAGCTATGTTTTTAAGGTGTTTTCACACCTTAGGGTGAGTGGGAACTTCGTTTAAATAGTATATTGCATGAAATTTGGTTAAATCATCCATAATCTTTAATTGCTTAGTATGCGACTACAAACCTTGAATAGTTTGTTTGATCTAAGTTGTTGCAAAATGATTTGAAATGGAATCTTCCTCTATTTGGATGAATTTCAGATGATAAAATCATATTAGAAATGTATTCAATACATCCTAATGAGAATTCCCTAAGTATTCACAGAGGTTATAAGAGTAAACTGAAATATAAGGAATTTGTCTATGACTAAAATTGCTTTATAATTAATTTAATAGAAAATTGTTTATCTGGATCCCCTTGGTAATGAATGATTGTTTATATGAATTCATAGTACATATATGTCATATACTATCTTGGATTTCATTTAAGGTGAATAGTTTTTGTTTGATATCTCAGTAAAGAGGGTGAAACCATAGATGCAAGGAAAGTTGGATATTTACGAATAGATATCTTGAAATCCAATTGAAGGGATTTTCTTGACATGATAGACTCTATTCATTCAATTTTTATTCTTGACACATGAAATCTCAGTGAATGGCATGGAAACCTAAATTCAGCTTAGTTCCAAGGTTACATACACATATTGATTGTATATGATTTAAGTAGTCTTTATTTAGTGAATGTTTATGTCGTATGAAATCCTTATGAGAGCCATGTGATAAGTGAATGAGGTAAATGAAACCCTAAGGATAGGGTGTTCAATGAATCAAGTATTATGATATCAATGTTCTTAGTATGAGATGTGGTGATGCTTAACAGTTCAATTGCATGATTCTAGTGTATAAAGTGCCAAGTTGACATGTATTCTGTTTATTTAAGAATTTTAGTATGCATGTATGTATAGTATGATGATTACTCAGAATATTATAGTGTTTTGAATATACTGCTCTGCCAAGTTAAGTAAGAAAGTACATGTCGTATTTATAAGCTTTAGATGAATAGACTCGGTATCATAGAGATACTAGAGTCAAGAATAAGTAAGAGAGAGATACAATATAGTAAGAGCTTTTTAAGAATAATAAAATAATAGACATAGGTGCCCTGAACACCGTAGATTCCCTATGAATGTCTACATTGTAGGGAGGAAATGATCCACCCTGGAAGCGACCAGTATACGGGTATCGGAACTAACCCACAGAGCGTGTAGGGAGACGAAGCCCTTGAGGAAGTCTCTTAAGAGAAGATAGGTTACCCAACATGAACCGGAGATCCCGGTGGTAACCCAGAGGTACCCATAGAGCATACCAAGATGAGGTCCATAGAGTGTCTCAGACCCTCCGTCTGTGTACTCAGCCTAGTAGGAGAGGTCCAGTTAAAGGCTAGCCTTTTAGCCACCTTAGTCAGACATGACTGTTTGAGTCAAGCAGACCCATATTCAGTTCTAGGCTTAGCTTCCTGGGTTTTAAGCTAAGTCTTATACAGTGAGATCGTAGTGCACTGCGAGTCTTCATATGTAGAGTACACTACATATGATCATGGCATACACTAAAATATGATCATATAGGTTTAAAGAGTTTCTTATAAATAAAAAGAGTTAAGAAAGATTTGAGTATTGTTTCGTAGTAGTTATTCTTTAAATGAAATATTTACATTCTCTGTTATTTTAACTGTATTGTTTTAGAACTGCTCAGTGTAGTAATTACTATTTTATAATTGATATCAGTTTCTCAAAGGTATATCTGTAATTATATCGGTGCTTTAGACTATTTCTTTGAAGTACTCACTCACTAAGCGAGTAGGCTCACCCCTCTACTCGCAATTTTTAGGGAAATCACATGGACTTGAAGAAGGTCAAAGTGTCAGAGTAGATCTACCACATGAGTTAAGTATGAGATTAGTTAAGTTCATTCGGTCCCTATCACTCTAGGTCCTTGTATAGACGTGAGAGAGTTGTAAATGATGTTTGTATGTTTGTTTCCTTAATAAGAGATAATGCAAATGATTATTATGTCGTATCTACAGGGAAGTGTGAGAAACAGAATGATTGTATGGATGTGTATCATTAATGTTGAGATCATAATAGAGTAATAAAAGTTTAATTCTCTTGTAAAGTTTGTTTATGTGATTGAATGTGAGAAAATAAAGAGTTTGAAATAAAAATGAAAATGAAGAAAATCAGGAGTGAACTTTGTATTAAGTGTAATACTCATAGTCATGCCCTAATCTCATGATTAGTGGTAATCGTGGGATGTGGGTGTGACAGTAAGAATGGGATATTAGTATGCCTGGTTAATAAAATTATGCCTTGACATGCTCGTTTTTAATCGTAATGAATATAGTTAACACATGTAACATGAATAAATCAAAAGTAACCCTAACATGAATAGGCCTGAGAACACAAATAAATACATTAAGTGACTTTAGGTTCTACAATCACATCACATATTATGATACATTCATATTTACCTAATAACCTAACCATGAATTAATATGTGAATGAGTTCATAAATATATATCACATTGTTCACTAATACATATACAATGACCCAATAATAAGGATTGGATGTGCACAAACATGCATAAATGGTTCATATGCTATCTAATGAGCTTAATATGTGTAATGGGATAAGAATTAAACCTTTCATGTAATTCGAAATGATGAAGGTTTCATTATTTAAGTTATGCGAGTTTGTGAACTTAATTGTTTTTTAGTAAAACAATGTATTTCATGCAATATAATCTAGTATATCATTGGTGGTGATTATTCGAAGGTAATGGAAATCAAAATATGAAATATTAGGATAGTTATAATATACAATAACAATTATTAAGATAATCGAGTCAAACCCTAATTGTATTAATAACACATATAAGATAATATCCAAAAGATAAATCTAAGCCCAAAATCAATTTTCTTGGGTCCTAATTAGCTTATATGCAAAGTTTCAACCAAACCAAATAATGCTTGTTGTTTCAATTTTCTTAGAGAATATAATACTTTAAACTAAAACCCGATGTGTATTTGACTATGCTTTTATTTAATTTAAATCACAATATTTTTCCATATGGACATTACATAGATGATTTATTGGGTTTTCTAAAGTATAACATGTCACACACACTGTTCCCTTCCCAATCCTGATCAGACTTTGGATCCAGGTCCCTTTTCACCTGACTTCCTGGCCCGCTCCCTTCCTTCTATGTGACACAACAAGCCAACGATGATCTTCCTTGCTCGATCACACTCCCCTTTCCTCCTTGTTCCTGAGTCTTTCTCTCTCCACTTTCCTTGTGATAGGTCGAGAAGGGTGATCCCTAACTCGATTAGGAGTCATTTTCTTAACACCCAGTCAACAGTGTAGTCTCTCACCTTCCCCTATTTCTGGGCAACATTGGGATCTCTAGTCTTTATAGACCTCCAAACCTATAAATACATGACCTCTCAAACTCGTCGACCCACCTAAATTTTCTATCATCTAGTTTGAATACTGCAACTCTGAAGCTCATTCCCCCTAATTACCTATGGTGAATCCTCCAACTTTGATGAAAAAATTGTGACATCTGGGAACACTTCCAGATGCCTAGAATAATTTTTGTTGATCATATTGATATTTTTCTAGTTCTAAATCCTATTTCATGGTAATATCTTTTTCCCTAGTTTCCTTCTTGTGCTCAACCTTTGATTGATTTTCCAGCTATCTCACCTTGAATCATAGTTTCTTCTTCTCTTGGAGCTACATGATGTTCCTGCAAACTCTCTTTACATGATGAAGATTTGTGCTTTCTTTTGGTTTGGTGTTTACAAACCTCGCCCTTACCCTTAACCAAGGGTAGTGGCTTCCACTTCTCTGAATTATCTTCTAGCCTTTTTATAGGCTCATTGTGATCTACATGATATTTTGGAGCAGGTGAAATTGTGAGAAGATTCCAATTTGCTTTGTTGTGGGATTTTGGATCCCTGACTGTAGAGATGTTGGAAAGATATGAGTTTCTCATGTATACAAATGCAATGAAGAAGATGAATACCAACATTTTTATGACCTTGACCTGGTTGTATTTGATGTATGTAAAACTTACATGGGTTTAATCATCTTTTTGTCACTTCAGTTTGATTTTAATCGCACAACTTTGTTATTTAGGTATTTGTCCAATAAGATATGTCAGAAATCAATCTTGTGATGCCTGATGCAAGGGTGTTTTGGTATATTTGTTTTAATTGTTTTTGAGAATTTCAGTAAATATAGTCTTCAATAATTCATAACCAATTAACTACTTATAAAAAATACATAAAAATATGTTTTGGAATAAAAAAATAAACATTGTCTGATGGTATAGGTTTTAGAATCTAAATCCAATTTAGTAAGAATTCAAAATTTTGCATTTGTAATAATCATATTAATTAATGATTTACATCTAATGTAATTCTAGGTAAGAATGAACCCTAACTGGAACTAGGGTTTTGGTCATGACTATTCATGTTCAAGTTCAAGTTCAAGGTATGTTTCATTTTCTAATATATATATATATATATATAGTTTTCTTTGTCTTGTTGTATGTTGTATCCTCTTTGAGTCTATGTTGAGAAATTGTTCTATTATCTCTCTCTAGTGGTCTAATTGAAAGATGTATGTGGAATTTATACTTTGAGAGCTATCTGAATTCTTTTGAGTCTCAAATATGGAAATTGGTTATATACTGATACTGCTCAGTTGATAATGCAATTCATCATCTAAGATTTGTAATTTGGTTCATTCTATTTTTATTTGAACCCTAATTGGCGGATTTGAATTATATTGTGCTTTTTGCAAACTAAAACTCTAATTTGCACATGATGGATTTTTATGGTTTGATGTGGGTTGGACAATTTTTTGTAATCAATACCATGACTAAATATTACTTGCCTCTACATTGCATGCTTGATGATTCAATAGTACTGTGGTTATATAATATGCTTAGGTTTTTGTGTTTATGTTCCCTTTATGTTTTTGGGATGGAGGTCATGTACCCCATACCCAAGTTTTGTTCCCACCTTTATATCTATATGAGTTTGGTAATGTGCAATGCTCTATCAAGTTCATGGTTATGTGTTCTAACCACCATTGTTTTATTATATTTCACTAGTACTATGTTTATCTCCCCTGCATGCTAATTATTCTTAATATTGGTGGGTCATGTACCCTAATTTATCTTCTTATGCTTTTAATGCATACTTTATTTTAATTCATTGCAAGTACATCTAATTTCTTTTATCATATTGAAATGTTTTCTTTGATACCGACTTAGAATTTGTTTGGGAAGACTTGTTATATTTGTTGCACTTTTTATAGCAAATTAAGGTTCAACTCTAAGTTATATTTGTTAGGGAAGACTTGTTAGTCTAATTGGCGGATTTTTTTGGGAAGACATGATAATATAACAAGTCTTCCCAAGTTATTCTTCCCAAAAAGTGCAACAAATGTAGAAAAATTCTTTGTTTGGGAAGACTTGTTATATTTGTTGCACTTTTTCCATATAATTTGTCAATCTCTATTAATATGCACGCACTGGCATTTTATGTTGACCTCATCTACTTTGTATTTTATTATGGGATATGATTCCAACTCCTTAGGTAAAGACCAAGGAGGTGCAGACCAAAGTTGACAAAGACTTATCTAGTTGTAGCTAATCTTTCTTGGGAGATAGATTGAAGTAGTTACTTTACCCTCTATAAATTATTTCCTATGGTTTCCTTTTATGTACACCCTGAATGGTCGATAACAATGATAAACATAAATAGTTGTACTAGTTAGATCATTTATATTCCACTACTACATTTTTTTAATAGTATAATACAATACATGGATTTGAGTTTGTCATCATTTGCTAAAAATTATTATCTAGCTTGGCATTGGATGGGTTTTTATTAATTCCTTATTAATATGTGATTGGATCCCTTATCGGGTCCCACTCCTTACAAACATTGTTTTGTATCTCAATACCATTGAGTTTCAATTCAAATTATAGGTGAAGATTTTGGAGATTGTCAACACCATTTTACAAACAAATATTAACATGTTCAAGATAATCTTTTTTTCTAAAATTCAAGTTGCCAACAATCTTAGCATGTTTTTATTTTTACGCTTAGCAGACTTAAGAGATGCATGATTAGCATGAATAATTTAAACTAAAGATTTTTATCTAAAGAGTATAGACTTACCTCATTTAAATCTTCAATCGAGTCTTCCATAAGATAAAAAGTGGCATTCTCCAACTATAATTCCTCTAGAGCTATCACTTGAGCTAGAGTTGAAGGAGTTACTAGAGATTTTTTTGCCTTTCTTCTTGTTGTGATCCTCATATCTCTTTTGTGTCTCTTGTGATGATGGGTCTTTCTTCCATGTGGGAAATCATATAGTAGTGATCCTTTTCTCCACATGTCAAGCACAGTTGAGGAAGAATACTAGCCTTTGTAGGATCTATCTTTGGAGTACACACTTGAACGTATTTGTGAATTGATGAAGTACGGAAAGAAGTCTTTTTCTCCTTATTCTTTTCATTATCTTCTTCAAATTTCTCTTCTTCTTATGAGTTGAGCTTATCTCATAGTCTTGACGATTTTCTATAAGCTCTTCAATAGGAACAACAAAGAGCATTTTGGTCTCTTCTATGGATGTTACCTTCTTTTTCCACAAGCGAGAAAGAGAGCAAAGAATCTTGTAGTTCACCTTCCCATTATCCATAGTATGAACTAGGATGGAAATACCATTTACAATGGCATTGGGCCTCATATAGATTTCATCCACACTCTCTATCTTACCCATTTTGAAGCCTTCAAAGAGTTGAATGAGCATGTAAACTTTGGTTTCCTTCATGTGCTTTGTCCCCTCATAAGTGACATATAGCTTTATCCATATCTCAAAGGTTGTGCCACAAGATATCTATTAGACAGGGTGGGAGAGAGAGTGACATAGATGACGTTTATGAGTATAACAATCAAGGTTGCATTCTTCATAGTAACCTTATCCAATTCTTCGAGATTTGTCTTTGGTTGCTTGTATGGAAGATCATTCATTCTCCATAACTCAAGAGTTGGTCCATGAATGTGGAATTGCATTATTATCTTCAAATATTAAAATTTTATCCCATAAAAGACTAGAATGTTGTAGTATCTACCTTCTTAATTGTTTCCCATCTTCTCCTACTTGTGAGAGTATTTCTTGGGCACACCATTTATCTAATAAAAATTGTTGAATATATAATGGGATGTAGAGGGTAGAGTGAATAGAGTTTCAACCTTCTCAAACAAAATCTGTTATGCCTCCAATTATTTCCTAGGATACTATTTTAAGTATTAAAATCAAGGAAGAGAGATTGAAAAACCATAAGTATGCATAAGAATGTAGAGAGGTTCCGTCTCTTTAGGACATAGATCCACTTCTTGGATAGGTCAAATTCTAAGATTTTCAACAATTAGCACCACCTTATAATCCAGTATAAGAGATATACCATATGACCACCCTATTCTAGATTATAGGATAACTAACTTCCCTTTTAGGCCTAGGGATCCAACAACCTTACAAAAGAATCACCGATCCATGACTAAGAGTCTTTAGCCTTACCAATGACTTACCTACAATTACAAAGAGTCTTCAACCTTCACCAAGGACATCTTCTCTTTCAATGAGTCTATAGCCATCAAGGACGTACTCAATCTTGACTTGTGTATTCTTCCTTAGACTACACCTTTGCTAAGGAGAAACTTTCACCAAGGGCTTCATACCCTTCTTTTTATTCTTCTTATCCTCTCTTCGTCAAGAGATAAAATCTTCATCTTCATGAGATAAAGAGAAATAAAGAGATAGCTGAATTAGAGTCTCACACGATTTAAATGTATGACTAGATATCTCACAAATATCCTACTCACTCCAATGGATGTAGTAAGTGATTAAGCTCATGATAGTGGACATGGACTCTTTGAGGCACTTTTTATCTCTACTATAGTATAGAGGAATTTGTAATGCTTGGATAACCATTGGATGAGTCCCAAGAAGTCCTATTTATAGTTGAGGATGTCTCCCAACCATTACTGAGGTCTTCGACATATCTATTTTCACCTTTTTAGCCCTTCAACAACAATTTTGCACTGCAGAAAATGCATGTTGAAGTGCAGTTGGTCTAGTTGTAACCCGAGCGGAAAACCTTACTGTCTGGGAATTTTTCTGGTTGTATGGGTTGCATCATGGTAAGAAATTCAGCCAATAAGACGTTACCCTAGGGAAACTCAACCAACCACACTTAATGTTTTGGGTATTCCAAACCCTTCAAGTGCAATATTCATTCACCCTATTTGATTATGTTACAAAGAAAAGCTTAGTTACAAGTCATACAATCATTACAAGTTATTTACATCAATGTTCTAAGGATTAAACTATCTATTCTTCAATCTTTATCTTCATGCATGTATGACATGATTTCTTCAAACTAGGGTTTGCAAGTTTATGAAATTAGAGTCTATCTATCTAATTTGAATACATTCAAATAGAAGCATTAGAAACAAATAATTTTAATGGTTTAGTCATCATCAAAATAAGGGATTAGTCAATTTAGACCTTGAGACAACACTTACTGATTTTAATCAAACCACACTTGCTTATTTATATATTCAGATCAGTTTGTTGGAGTATTTTTAAAGATCTAATCAAGTTCTTAATTTAGTTCTATTTTTTTCAAGGTACACTTTACCTCTTATTGACCTTGATCATCGTATTGATGTTTAAATTGATATTTATGAGTCCTTATATTTGTCTATATGTATTTTTTGAGTTACATGTGACTATGTGTTGTCTTTCTTGTATAACATTGACAAAACTACAAACATAATCATATATGTCCATTATCCAACCCTTATTCTATTTGCATGTATTTTCAGGGCAAGGTCACAAGGCTCGGTGTACCTACTTGTCTTGATCAAACAAGGACACAACATGAAATAGGCTTAGCTATTTTCTTTTATCCTTGAGGCCCCTCACAAACATGAAAAAGGTTATCCCTTGGCTTTTATCCTTGTGGTCCATCACATACCCTTGCTTTGGGAAGTTGATCAGAAGGCCTAAGATGATATTGTTAGGCAATGGAAATGTAGTTAAAATATGCTTTTTTTTAAAAAGAAAATCTTTGAAGTTGGTTGATTTGATTCTTGAATTTATTTAAGTTTTAGTCAAGCAAATTTTTTTCTCTAAAATTTGTAAGCTTTTATATCTTTTGACATTGTACCAATGTGTTTTTATTGATTGTGTCCAATTTTATGATTCCAAATATAATAGGTACACAATGACAAATTACCAAGATCGTGCCTCCACTAATATGATATCTATTGAGAACTCTAAACATATAACACCAAATATAATTCCATGTGATATATTTATAACTAAAGGGATTGGGACTTTTGTCTCTGTGTATTATCTAGTTTCCTTTTGAACATGCATATTCCCTTTTTTGTTGCCAATGGTACATGATGTATAAATATCAAGAATGATATTCTTGTTGTCTTATTGATATATATATATATATATATGTTGTGTAGTTTGAGCCATTTAGGAACATGAACTTTGATCCCATTAACACTGACCACCCGCGGCGGGATTGGGATTTGGGTAAGAATGGTTCCGTGATAGTTTAGTTCTTCAAGAACTCGATCAAGGATGCTTGTGTACATGTACCTTAAATGAGGGTGCTCATTTATATACCAAGGGACCTACAACATCCTAAAATATAGGGGTTTTATAGCCTAATGGATTCCCAACAAACCAGTAAGACATAATAATACTAAAAACTCTAATAGAATTTCATTCAAGGGTATTCTTACACATAACCCTATATAATGATCTTAGGTCATATTTTAGGTACATGATTCAAATTTATAATGAGTTATGGATGCTTGCTAGTTCAAGTCACCATGTCAACTTTGCTTGTTTAACCAAGTAGAGAAATATGTATGTAATTACATTACCAGAGCTTACCATAAGGTCCTCTATGAGTTGACTCAATGAGAAAGTGATGTTATGTTTGATCCCGATTGGTGATCCAAAAATAGGCGAAGAGGTCTTCTATGAGTACACAACATTTACAAAATTTTGAGAAACAAAAAAAATTAAAATGTATATGCCTTTGTATATGAGTGGCCTTTTGGAATTGTCATTGCATGCTTTTTGTCATATAAAACATACCTTGAAGTTCATGTCAAATTTGTTGAGTTTCATCTGATATTGATGATTGTTAGAGATGTACTAGTTATTATTATTGGTTTAGATGACCATATGACTTAGTTCAGTTGAGGAAATTAGTTAAGGGGGTAGATGATATCCTTTTTACCTAAAATGTGTCCAAGTGCAGATCGAAAGGCATTTATCTTCTACTTAACATCTTATGGATATTAAACATATATTTTATGGGATATTGAATTTTGAACATAAGATAAAAATATAATTATCTCTCAATTTTGGTTGAGGAATTATCTACTTTGGGGATTTATGACAAGCATCACATGCCATCTTCAGTTAGGGTTAGGCAAAACCCTAACAGAGTCATGGTTGAGGCCAATCCATTTGATGATCATTTGACAATCACATAGTTGTCTCCTACCTCCAAGTAATCTGAAAGGAAATGGAATCATCCATGTCCATCCCTATCACGATGGGATTAACCATGTTTCTCATTTGTGTTGTGATTTTCTTGATTGAAATGAGTGGGCACACTCAATGAACCCCCCCTTTTGGAAGACTTCTTCTTGATTGATATGAGTGGGCACACTCAATCTCTCTCAGTTGGGAAACTCTGTACTAGCATGCACATATCTCAAGTGGAGGTTGCAGTGTAGATGGAAGATGAATGCAAATGCCTTATAGAATCTCAAAAAAACTATGGGCTTTGTAGCTTTTTGATGATGCTCGTTTGGTTCAGCTTTCAAGGATGACCCCCTGACCAACTCATTCGTCCATGGATGGAAGAAGATAGAAAATTTGAGAAACACCCTGTTTGGGTCCCCATTCTAGATTGAAGTTGCCATCAAGTTTGTATGACTTTAGCAAAGCTTCCCCAAACCTTTCTTTCATAGAGAAGAATCATAGGGAGAACCCCCCTTTCTCATTGACACTTGCTTTTGTAACCTTAGTCAAGGTGTTGACAAATGAGCTGTAAGGTTCTTGGCGTGTCTCTCTACACACATGGTCATACATCAATCAATTGAGCTATGAATAGATGAAACCTTGAGCACTTGAGACACACATGGAATATTTCAATTTATAATGGGGCCTATACTAACACATCCATATAGACCAGAATATATCACCCGCAAGTGTACATGATTATATTATATTATCGGTGAGTGGCAAGTGAGGGGTCGATATATAGGAAGAGAGGGGGCACTAGAGCAAGTTATATTAATCTATGTTCCTCAAGTGAAGATTAGGGATTTTAGGGTTAAAAGGTTGGTTCATGTTTGATTAGACTAAGGTTTCAAATAAAAAAGCAAGAAAGTAAACAAAACAAGAAAAGCCCTATTTTAACCCTAAACAAGTTAATTCTAGTTAACAAAGAAAGGCAACTAGGTAAGCAAGAGCAAGAGACTAAGACTTAGTTACACTGGCTAGAAAGTTAGAAAATAAAGCACTTAAGGACCTAGATTAACACTAATAAGATGGAAACACGCTCTGGCGGTGCGCACGACGCCAGGGGCGATGACCGTCGACGACCTCCGGCTCAAGGAGGGAGAAGACCCCAGTAAAGGATCAAGACAGACGAGGTTAGAGTGGATGTAGTAGTCAAGGAATGAATGACATTTTTCAAAAACTCGATCGGAGATGTGGACACCAGGCTCCAGGAAGCTGCTTTGATGTTGGAAGGAGATACCATTATTATCCCACAATCGGAGGTTGACGAGAATGCAGCCTTGTGGAAAAACACTCTCGTAGGCTATGTAATAGGGTTTAAGACCCACATCCCTACATTGTAGGAGTATTTGATGAGGCTATGGAAGTCGGTAAGCTCGATGGAGATTTCGGGACAATGGCAGCTTCATAATCAAGTTCCAGGAAGGAACTAATCTCACCAACGTGCTTGAAGGAGGACCATGGCATGTGAAGGGAAAGTCGATGATTCTCGAAAAGTGGGAGAAAGGTGAATCATTGGAGTAGGAGCGCTTCACTTTGGTTCCAGTGTGGCTCAAGATCACCAACCTGCCACTGGAGCTATGAAGAAAGGCGATGATTGCTTGCATTGCTTCCTATTTGGGGAGGTCGCAATGCCTAGATCAGCAGACAAAGGCTAAGACCAGGATTGACTATGCTCGGTTCAACATGTTGATGAGCGTTGAATCGACCTTCCCTAAAGCTATGAAGCTGAGGACAGACAAGGGAGATAATTACGCTATCAACATTGACTATGAGTGGATCCCAGAGAAGTGCCCTCACTGTGGGGGCTTCGTCCATGACAAGGCTCTGTGCAAGGCTCTGGTCCCTGTTCTAGTGACAGTGAAGGCGCAATACAATCAACCTAAGAAGGAGACTCAACAAGCACAACCTGCTCGACAAATTGTCCAAGATGGTGGCTCGCAAAGCACTCAGCAGGCGGGGGTAAACATGTTCTAGACAGTAGCTCACATAGCACTCAGCAGGTGGAGACAAATCCATCTCCTAATGAGAGGCCGAGCAACACACATGAGAAGGGAAAGGAAGCTGACAAGGATGGCTTTGAAAGACCAAGGAAAACGATCAGTCTGAGGAAAATGATCAGTCCGAGGAAAACTAGGCGAAAAAAGGCCTCTACGGGTAATGCGTACGATAATAGGTTCTAGTTGCTTGGTGATTCTGATGTTGGGATAGAAACAACAACCTCAGATGGTGGCAGGCCAGCCCATAGGTTCAATGGTTGATGCACCCAAACTCATGGCTTGGAACATCCGCGGCCTATCCAGCTGGGAGAATTAGGACATTGTCTGAGCCGAGCTGTAGAGAGCTAAGGCTGATGTGGCTCTATTAACTGAAGTGAAGATAAAGAGGAAGAAGATAACCAAAGTGATGCAGCGTGCTTGGCCTGAGGAAAAGTGGTTGGATAACTCTTACTCAAGCAAAAATATTAGAATACTAGTAATTTGGGAAAATAGTGATATCCAAATTGTCTCAATTGCTCAGTCGAGACAGTTCCTACACTTAAGAATTATCTTTGGTGGAAGGAACTTTGAGATCACTGTAGTTTACAGAGATAATGATGACTCAAAGCGTGAAGATCTTTGGGAGGACCTGGTTAGGATCAACAACTCTGTTGTTGGACCATGGCTTATTACTGGTGACTTCAACACAGTGAGGAAGGTAGAGGAAAGGAAGGGAAGAGCATCTCCATCTACAAAGTCTATGAATGATTTTAATGAGGCTGTTCGTAGTATGAATGTGATAGAAGCTGAGGCTAAGGGTTCCTTCTTTACTTGGAACAATAAGCAAAGTGGGGAAAACAACGCAAGGAGTAAGATAGATAGAACTTTCTTCAATTCTGTTGTTCTCACTGACTTCCCAAAGTTGTGGATTGAAATATTCCCAACCATCTATAGTGATCACCATGCACAGATCCTCCACTTGGATGATGAAGCATGTAGAAGCTGCTATCATGTGAGGTACTTCAACACATGGGCCAACCTCCCCGGGTTTAAGGAGGTGGTCGCCAAAGCATGAAATACAAGAGTGGAAGGTAGTCCCATGTACAGACTATGTCAAAGACTAAAAATTACAAAGAAAAGTCTTCAAACATGGAATTAGGAAAATACTGGTGGTCTTATTGATTCTGCAAAAAAAAAGCCTTGAGGGCACAGGAGAAGGCGAACAGGGAACCTTATAATGAGTTGTTATGGGACATTGCAAAATCCTTAAAAGAAGAATCCATCACTGCAAGAAGCATTGAACAATCTATTGTTAGACAGAAATCTCGAGTGTTTTGGCTCAAGCATGCAGATTCGAACATGAGGTTCTTCTATGCATCCTTGAAGACACAGAGAATGAGAAACCAAATTAGGGTGATTGAGACTGAAGACAACCATACTAGTAACATGGATGATATCTCAAATGCCTTCATGAATCACTGCAAGAAAGTCTTTAATGCACATGGCAGAAGAAACATGCACATGTGGACTAATCTTCCTAAACTCACAGAACACCGGAAGATAGCTTTGTGTGCTTTGGTCACTGATTAGGAAATTTATGACATTGTCAAGAAATCTGATGATGACAAGTCACCTAGTCCTGATGGGATGAATGCGCATTTCTTCAAAACCACTTGGGATATAGTGGATAAGGATGTGCGTTGTGTGATCAAGAATTTTTTCCAAAAGGGGAGAATGCTCAAGGAGATGAATAAAGCCTACATAGCATTGATACCCAAAATCAAACAACCTCAAAAGGTAGGTGATTGGAGGTCCATTTCATTGTACAACTTTGTCACTAAAGTTATCTCCAAAATTATGGCAAACAGATTGATATACATATTGTCTCTTCTAATTAGCACGAACCAATGCACATTTGTTAAGGGATGACGGATTGCAGACGCAATATTACTAGAAAATAAGTTGGTGCACGACTTCAAAAGGCCCAATGCACACAACAAATTATGTTTGAAGGCATATTTGAGTAAGGTCTATGATTTTATTGATAGAGGCTACTTGATATCTATCCTAAAACATATGGAATTTCCTGTGTGTTAGATAAGCTAGATTGAAGAATGCCTTAACTCCGCCACTTTTCAATTTCTCATTAATGGTGCTCCTACTGAACTAATTCAAACTACAAGCAGTATCAGGCAAGGGGACCCATTGGCGCCCTACCTCTTCGTCATTGGGATGCAAGGCATGAATGCCATTTTTTATGATGCAGTTAAGAATGGAGAGATTATTCCGCTTTGCAATGGAGATACGAAGATTTCACATTTTCTATTCATAGATGATCTACTGGTGTTCACTGAGGCTAGCGAGGACAATATAGCAGGTATAAAAAAGTGCTTGTAGAGATTCAAAGAAGCTTCTGGCTTGGAGCTAAACCCTCAAAAAAGTCAATTGTTATTAAGTAGAAATGCACCACAACACCTCAGTTCTCTCATGGGGGTGGAAAATTATGAGTTCCCTGTTAGATACCTCGATGTCCCCTTGTTTTCATTTAGACTCATGAAAAGGATGTGTAATCCCCTGATGGATAAGATAAAAACCAAATTGGAAGCTTGAAAAGTGAAGTTATTATCCATGCCAGGGAGGTTGGAGCTTATTATCTTGACCCTCACTACATATCATCTCTACTGGACGGGTGTCTTCACTCTACCTAAATCTACAATGGAGGAGATTGAGTGTTTATGTCGTAATTTTATTTGGGGAGACACGGAGGACAATAAACATATACACTCTATTTCCTGGGACATTGTCTGCAGGCCGAAGTTCGAAGGTGGGCTCGGCATTAGGCGAGTTGAAGATTGGTGTAAGGCAGTGCTCATAAGAACTTTGTGGGATGTCGCAAATAAGAAGAACTCTATGTGGATTAGATGGATACACAATAAATATATCAAGGAAGATACATTGTGGTCATGTAGACCCAGGAAACTAAATAGTTGGATGTAGAAAAACATCCTAAAGGCTAGATATGAATGTTTGCCTTATGTGAGATTCTACATTGGGTAGGGAACATGGGTAAAGACTTGGAAGGACCCGTGGGTCAATGGCCAGTTCCTCGACATGTGTGTTAAGGACCCAGGCTACCTACACTTAAGGTCAAATCTTGGCCCCAATAGCTTCCTTAACAACATTATTTCAGATGGAGTTTGGGATGTTCCGCGTCTAAGGGGAACTGAAGAACTCGACAAGGTGTGCAGGAGTATCAAGATTGGAAATGGTGAGGATGAATGTACACTCATGAACCTTAAAAAGGTTTCATTGAAATCCGCTTGGGATTTCTGTAGGTTGAAGCATGTTGAACCAGCTTGGTCCAAGTGGCTGTGGAGATCTAGAGTGTCAAAGAGAGTCATTCTATGCTGTTGGAAAATTATGCATGGAAGACTCACTACTGAAGATATTTTACAAAAAAGGGGCTTCATTTTATATTTGAGATGCAGCTTATGTTGCAAAGAAACCGAGTCCAACAATCATATTTTATGGGATTGTGAAAAGTATGCTGAGATTTGGAGTAGGGCTGCACCTATGCTCTCCTTCATTCCAGGGCGCACTGATGAGTTGCACTTGCTGACTAGTAAAAAAGAAGGCTTACTTGCAACACTCATTCTTTACCATATATGGATACATAGAAAATGTGTCATTTTTGAAAACGCTAGGGTCGACCCACATGGAGTGTGGTGTTGTATCACTAGTGACTATAGAAGCTTGCATAGATAGGTTGAATTTTGTTTTAAACTTTACAAATCTACATAGGTAGATTCTACTGAGCTAGGCTCCCCACTTGTACATTTTTGTGATTATGGAATGAGAAGCACACTTAACGATAAAAAATAGATTAACACTAACAAGCTCAAAAATCATTAACTACTCTAGAAAGACCTAATTATCAAAATCAAGGCAATTAACGTATAAAGTAATTAACGAAGCAAACATGAACTAGCTAAGAGAGAAATTGAGGTTTTTAGCAAGTTATGAAGAGGTCGGCCATTTGGGGATGTTACCAGGTTTCTAGTTGGGGAATGATATAACATGTAAATATAACCATTCATTATAGATTGACAAACCAAACAATTAGCTAAATGTAATGGAATCACCCTAAACTATTAGTCGACCACAGATAGTATAGGGCATGTGAAGGGGAACTTCACCCTTGCACACCCTATCTAGCCTTACAAGGCTCAATTGAACTAAGGTTTAGGTGAGATTACAATAGGATTTAACTAATCTAGGTTTCTAGGGTGAGAATCCTTCGTGTAATTGAGAGCCAAAGGTAGGAATGAGGATTTGAGGTGAGGGTATTTCACCTCACATTACTCACCATCTAGCTTTTAGAAAGCTCCTAGACAATTGCACTTAACACTCCTACACTAGCTACTTAGATCTCACACCTAGGGGTAAGAGAAGGGATATATGTGTGGGACGGTGGGGTGTTATCTAGATATCTACTAGTTGAACCTTGGAGGAAATCCCAAAATAGCCTCACATATGTCATTTTCTCCTAGACCTAGGTGATTTCAAGAATAAAATAACAAACAGTTCTTATTTTCAAGCATGAATCACAAGAAGAATCATGGGAAATAAGATAGAAGTAGAAGGAAACAATCATAGAATGAAAATATAGAGGTTACAAGTTATAATCCACCAACATGGTATCAAAGTAACATTTTTACCCCAAACAACCCACCACAAAGCGTTTAGCTACTCATAGTACAAAAAAGAACAAAAGAAGAGGTAGAAAAAGAAGGAAAAGCCATGAAGTTCATGGAAGATCTTTTTCTCCTTCACCTCTAGAAATAAGAACAACACCTTCTCCCTCCTTGGTGGCAAGAGAGCATGGAAAAATTGGTGGAAGTGGGCAAAACCCTAGAAAACTAGGATTTTAAGGTAAAGGAATGTGGAAATGAAGTGGGAGTAGGTGGGAGTAAGAGGGAGATCCTTGAATGCTCAAATGAAGTAGAAATGAATGTTATGTGGGTGTAACCTTGTGCTACAATGATGAATGCATATTCATCATGATTTCAAGTCGCCATCTCGGGCCAAATTCAAATTGATGCATTCAATTTCATCTCCTAAATCCTACAATATGCAATTTTGCCTAATTAGTTGAATTATCAAGTTATTGACTAAATTCCATATTGATTTCATGTAGATTGAGCAAGCCATGATAAAGACAGATCTTCATCTAGGATCCATCTTCACTCAACCCTGGATCCTCCTATCATCACCACATCCTTGATCAACTTTATCTCCTCTGTTGATCTTGAGCACATCTTAATTCACCTTCATCAACACCCTTCATCTCCTTCACCTTGCATCAATGGTCATCACCATCACTTGCTTCACTTTCCACCTCCATCGACATCAACATCATCCTTCTACCTTCACCACCCTCAGCCACCATCATCACCACTTCCATCTGCCCTAGCGGTTTGTCCTAACAGTCTTGACCTAGCACTTTGCCCTAGAGGTTTGCCCTAGTGGCCATTTTCACGATCTCAAAACCGTGAGCACCTTCTTTACAGTCTCAAAATCGTGAGCACCCTCACGGTCCCAAGACTGCAAAGACCACCACCTGTCCACAACACTGATGCCTCCTCGACACCTACAACTGATCGCTGCATCGTCCTCCTCACCATCACAACTCCTCCAAGACTGACCACAGTGTCGTCTCCTCTGTTCACCTACTACACCACCCCACGACACCCTCATCCTCCGTCGTCTCTTTCTCCGTCCAGATTCTGACATCCACAATGCCTGCAACTCCACCACGTAAGCCACACCTGCTCATGGTTTGCTCATCACGACCATTGCCCTCGCGGTGTGCTCCTCTCGTTCTCCAAACTGCGAGAGGATCGGACATCAAAACCGTGAAGAGGCATGTGATTTCCATGACCATGAAGCAAGCAAGACCGTTAGGGCGTGAGACCAAAACCACGAGAGGATTGGACATCGAAACTGTGAAGAGGCACGTGATTTCCAAGATCGAAAAGCAAGCAAGACCGTCAAGGCGTGAGACCAAAATTATGAGAAGGCTCATGAGAGGCAAACCGTGAAGAGCACTGAGGTAGGAGACCGGTTGGTGGCAAATAATGCTAGATTGAGAAGACCCTCACGGTCTCAAGACCGTGAGGATGTTTATCGGTCTCCAAGACCGTTTGGATGTGAATACTCAAAATCGTTAAGAGCCTCTCAGTTTCCAAACCGTGAAGCAAATATGAGAAGTCCAAACCGTGTAAAGGACTCACACCAAAAACATGAAGACCTGACCAGTGCCTATAAATAGGACCACAAGGGTCCTCATTTGGGCATCGGATCCGGGATGCCGCAAGGCTACTCCTTTGCGAGCTCGACCCCTGCTCCCTCTGATCTACAACAACAACTCCATCACCATGTTGCACCTAGCGTGCTCGACCCATGGGAAAGCTCCTCCGCCTATGTTTCTCCTCATCCTCCACTCCACCACCAAGTTGTGCCTAAGAAGCACTCGACCCCTAGTGGAGGACGATCTCCACAACCAAGCTGAGCAATAGGCTTGCACATCTACTTGGCATCCACTCCACCTACACATCCACAACCTGCTCCTCTTGCTGCGAGTAAGGAGGTCGAGAAGAGAAGGAAGAAGGAGAGAGAAAACTGCCTGGTCTATCTCGATGTCCCTAATTCCTCGTCCAGATCTGCTCCGACACGACGTAGAAGACAACATCATCTTCACTGAGTTGCGATAACCTTCTGCATCATACTCATGGTGGAATCTTCCCTCTCTCTTGTTCTTCTTGCTTCTCGCATTATGAGTGAGTAGTTTCTTTTTGCTGGGGTGCGATGACTAGCCTTGCTACCCTTGCTTTCATGTCTTTTCATTTTAACATTCTAAGGCAATGTATATAACTTTTCATTTCGTTGTTAATCGTCGATGTTTGCTTGTAGATTGATCACCTATTTTCTTTTATCTTGTTCTTTCCTATGTTGTGAGAACTTCAATATGTAGGATTGAATGTCCACTAATGCAGTTGACTCCCTAGCTAGAAATAGAAAGGGATTCCTTGAGGTCGTAAGTGTATGATCCATAATGGGGACGAGCCATCTAGCACACGGTGATGCTTTTGTGTGCCTAAACATCTCTCAGGGAGGGCTACAATTTCATTTGGATATCTGTATCTTTAGAACTGTAAGTGCATGATTCGGATGGCAACGAGACATCTGATGCCTAAGGTGATGCTTACACAAACCTAAACATCCCTCAGGGAGGGTTTGCAGTAGTTCTATTTGGATAGTTAGATATTCCCTGGATGTTTTGTGATTGGATGTGTTTGCATGAGTAGTGGTGGTGAAACCCGAGACCACCCCAGTGATTCCATATCATTAATCTAGATCAACTTTAATTCAACTCTTTATTTTCTCAAACTTAGTTTAATTAACCTCAAATCAACCTATCATTCTAAATATTAGTCTTACTTGAGCTAGACTTGATTAACGATGATTCTTAAAAATGTTGTCCCTTGGGATTCGATCCTCAACTATATTGTGATAAGACCCGTCCGCTTGCGGGTGGTATTATTGCACAAGGTTTTGGTAATAGCTCAGGGATTTCAACCCTGAGTGAATTTGTTAGTGCGATAATATTCCACGTCATACAACCACCACCCATGTAATAGGTGGTAGGGAAGCACTAGGTTAAGTGGGGACAAATGGGAAAAATAATGCATAAAAATATAGGTTTTGGGTGGCAACACAATCGTACTGGGTAGAGTGTAGCACGAACGTGTTGAGAGGGAACAATTGTTCTGGGAAGTGGAAAATGACATTTTAAAAGTGGGTAAATGGAGTTTGGTAGCACAGCCATGCTGGGCAACATGGTCGTGGAAGGGGTTAGGTAGTACGACCATGCTGGGTAGCACGACCATGGTGGGAGAGTTGGGGGCTTGGCCGTTTTGCTTGGGATGCTCATTCTGCCTCTGGATAACATGATTGTTGCGACTGGCACAATCATGTTGGGGTCTTCTTGGCACGGTTGCACTGGCTAGCATGATCGTGTTGAATAGGTTTCTCTTAAGGAAGAACTCTATCATCTCGATGTGATTTTTGATGTGCCAACATGACCATTTCTTGGCACCACAGCTGTGGTGGGGTCTGCATCTAAACTTTTCTCTTGGACTTTGAATTTCACTAGATTTTTTGCTTCATGTGAGCCTCATGTTGGTATGTATCCTCTCTTAGTCAAGAGATGAAATCTTCATCTTCATGAGATAAAGAGAAATCAAGAGGTATCTGAATTAGAGTCTCACAAGATTTACATGTAGGACTAGATATCTCACAAATATCCTACTCACTCCAATAGATGTAGCAAGTGATTAAGCTCATGAGAGTGGACATGGACTCTTTGAGGCTTTTTCTATCTCTCTTTTGTATAAAGGAATTTTTAATACTTGGATAACCATTGGATAAATCCCAATAAGTCCTATTTATAGTTGAGGATGTCTCCCAACCATTACTGAGGTCTTCAACATATCTATTTTCACCTTTTTTAGCCCATCAACAACAATTTTGCACTATAGAAAATGCATGCAAAAGTGCAGCTGGTCAAGTTGTAACTCAATCAACAAACCTTACTGTCTGGGTATTTTCTTGGTTGTCTAAGTTGCATCATGGTAAGAAATGTAGACAATAAGAGGTTATCCTAGGAAAACTTAACCAACCACACTTACTTTTTTGGGTATTCCAAACCCTTCAAGTGCGATATTCATTCACTCTAATTGATTATGTTACAAATAATTTAGTTACAAGTCATACAATCATTACAAGTTATTTACATCAATGATCTAAGGAGAAAACTATTTATTTTTCAATCTTGATCTTCATGCATGTATGACTTGATTTCTTAAAACTAGGGTATGCAAGTTTATGTAATAGGAGTCTATCTATCTAATTTTAATACACTCAAATAGAAGCATTATAAACAAATAATTGTAATGGTTTAGTCATCAAAATAAGGGATTAGTCAATTTAGACTATGAGACACCATTTACTGATTTTAATCAAATCACACTTGCTTATTTTATATAGCTGGATCAATTTGTTGGAGTATTTTCAAAGATCTAATCAAGTTCTTAATCTAGTTCTTTTTTTTGTCAAGGTACACTTTACCACTTATTGGCCTTGATCATGATATTGATGTTTAAATTGTATATGTATGGGTCCTTATGCTTCTCTATATGTATTGTTTGAGTTACATGTCCATCATGATTACTATGTGTTGTCTTGCTTATATAACATTGACAAAACTGCAAACATAATCATATATGTCCATTATCCAACCCTTATTGTATGTGCATGTATTTTCAAGGCAAGGGCATACGGCTCGGTGTACCTACTTATCTTGATCAAACAAGGACACAACATGAAATAGGTTTAGATATTTACTTTTAGCCTTGAGGCCCCTCACAAACTTGAAAAAGGTCATCCCTTGGCTTTTGTCCTTGTGGTCCATCACATACCCTTCCTTTGGGAAGTTGATAAGAAGGCCTGAGGTGATATTGTTAGGCATAATAGAAATATAGTTAAAATATACTTTTTGTTAAAAAGAAAATCTTTGAAGTTGTTTGCTTTGTTTCTTGTATTTATATAAGTTTTCGTCAAACAAATATGCTAGCTTCTCTAAAATTTGTAAGCTTTTATATCTTTTGACATTGTACCAATGTGTTTTTATTGGTTGTGTCCAATCTTATGATTCTAAATATAATAGGTACACAATGACAAATTACCAAGATCGTGCTTACACTAATATGATATGTATTGAGAACTCTAAACATATAACAACAAATATAAGTCCATGTGATATATGTATAACTAAAGGGATTGGGACTTTTTGTATTTGTGTATTATCTAGTTTCCTTTTGAACATGCATTTTCCCTTTTTGTTGCCTATGGGCTATGGTGTATAAATATAAAGAATGATATGCTTGTTGTCTTATTGATATATATGTTGTGCAGTTTGAGCCATTTAGGGTCAGGAACTTTAATCCCATTACACTGACCAGCCATAGTGGGATTGGTATTTGGGTAAGAATGGTTCTGTGATAGTTCAGTTCTTCAGGAACTTGATCAAGGATGCATGTGTACATGTACCTAATGAGGGTGCTCATTTCTCTACCAAGGGACCTACAACATCCTAAAATCTAGGGTTTTTATAACCCAATGGATTCCCAACAAACCAGTACGACGTAACAATACTCAAAACTCTAATAAAAGTTCAGTCAAGGGTATTCTTACACATTAAAACCCTATATAATGATCTTAGGTCATATTTCAGGTATATGATTCAAATTTATAATGAGTTATGAATGCTTGCTAGTTCAAGTGACCGTGTCAAGTTTTCTTGTTTAACCAAGTAGAGAAATATGTATCTAATTACATTACGAGAACTTACCATAAGGTCCTCTATGAGTTGACTGAATGAGAAAGTGATGCTATGTTTGATCCTGATTGGTGATCCAAAAATAGGCCAAGATGTCTTCTATGAGTACACAACACTTACACACATGAAAAAATCACAAAATTTAAAATGTATATGCCTTTGTATCTGAATGGCCTTTTGGAATTGTTAGTGCATGATTTTTGTCACTTAAAACATACCTTGAAGTTCATATCAAATTAGTTGAGTTTCATCTGATATTGGTGATTGTTAGAGGTGTACTAGTTATTATTATTGGTTTAGATGACCATATGTTAGTTCAGTTGAGGAAATTAGTTAAAGGGGTAGTTGATATCCTTTTTACCTAAAATGTGTCCAAGTGAATATTGAAAGGTATTTATCATCTACTTAATATCTTGTGGATATTAAACATATATTTAATGGGATATTGAATTTAGAAAATAATATAAAAATATGATTATCTCTCAATTTTGGTTGAGGAGTTATCTGCTTTGGGGATTTATGACAAGCATCACATGCCAACTTCAATTAGTTTTAGGCAAAACCCTAACATAGTCATGGCTGAGGTCAAGCCATTCGATGATCATTTAACAATCACATAGTTGTCTCCTAGCTGCAAGTAATATGGGAGGAAATGGACTCATCCATGGTCATCCCTATCATGACGGGATCAACCATCTTTTTCATTTCTATTGTGATTTTCTTGATTGAGATGAGTGGGCAAACTCAATGAACCCCCTTTTGGAAGATTTCTTCTTGATTGATATGGGTGGGCACACTCAATCTCTCTCAGTTGGGCAACTCTGTACTAGCATGTACATATCTCAAGCAGAGGTTGCAGTGTAGATGGAAGATGAGTGCAAATGCCTTATAGCATATCAACAACATCTGTGGGCTTTGAAGCTTTATGATGATGCTCGTTTGGGTCAGCTTCGAGGATGACCCCTTGACCAACTCATTCTTCCATAGATGGAAGAAGATAGAAAATTTGAGAATCACCCTCTTTGGGTCCCCATTCTGGATTGAAGTTGCCATCAAGTTTGTAGGACTTTGGCAAAGATTCCCCAAACCTTTCTTGCATAGAGAAGAATCATAGGGAGAAAACCCCCTTTCTCATCAACACTTGCTTTTCTAACCTCAGTCAAGATGTTGACAAAGGAATTGTAAGGTTCTTGGTGCGTCTCTCTAAATACATGGTCACACACCAATCAATTGAGTTATGAATAGATGCAACCCTAGGAACTTGAAACACACTTGGGATCTTTGAAATTTATAATGGGCCCTATACTAACGCATCCACATAGACAATATATATCACCAACAAGCGCACACGATCTTATTATATTATATGTGAGTGGAAAGTGAGGGGTCGATACATATGGAGAGAAGGGGCACTAGAGCTAAGTTATATTAAGCTATGTTCCTCAAGAGGAGATTAGGGATTTTAGAGTTTAAAGGTTGGTTTGGGTTGGGTTAGAGTAAGCTTTCAAATAAAAAAGCAAGAAAGTAAACAAAACAAGCAAAGCCCTATTTTAACCCTCAACAAGTTAGTTCTACTTAACAAAGAAAGACAATTAATTAACCAAGAGCAAGAGACTAAGACTAAGTTACGCTGGCTATCAAGTTAGAAAATAAAGCACTTAAGGACCCAAATTAGCACTAATTAGCAATATTAACACTAATAAGCTCAAAAAAGCATTAATTACTCTAGCAGGACCTAATTATCCAAAACAAGGCAATTAACGAATAAAGTAATTAACTGAGAAAGCATGAACTAGATAAGAGAGCAATTGAGGTTTTTAGCAAGTTATTAAGAGTTGGGTTGTTTGGGGATGTTACTAGGTTTCTAGTTGGGGAAAGATATAACATGTAAATATAACCATTCATTCTAGATTGACAAACCAAACAATAAGCCAAATGCAATGGAATCACCATAAACTATTGGTCAACCATGGATAGTATAGGGTGTGTGAAGGGGAACTACACCCTATCATGCCTTACGAGGCTTAATTGAACTAAGGTTTAGGTGAGATTCCAATAGGATCTGACTTATCTAGGTTTTTAGGGTGGGAATCCTGAGTGTAATTGGGAGCTAAAGGTAGGAATGAGGAGTCGAGGTGAGGGTATTTCACCTCACATTACTCACCATCTAGGTTTTAGAAAACTCCTAGACAATCACATTAAACACTCCTACACTAGCTAGTTAGATCTCACACCTAGAGGTAAGAGAAGGGATCTATGTAACACCATCCCTCAGAACACACATGCACATAGCGAAAGCAACACTGAGTTATCCATAACGCGCGCACTCAAGGGGGCATTACATAAAACTGGCATTCATAACAACAATATAATCAATCACACAAATTGAAAATAAGAAACATTCTCATAATCATTCTTTTTGGTCGGCAAAAAACTCTATTGCTATAATATTGTTCCAAAACTTTAGGTACAAAAAGGAGCACCCCTTAACCCTACAAAGAGGACTACTAGAAAAAAGACTACAACAACTAAGGTCTTACACAGAAGACCTAGAACAACAAAAAAGGTTCAGCCTTGGAACAACAAAGGAACAATCAAACAATCATAACTGGTACAGATACAAACTACACAGAAGAAGAGCTCCATTGTGAATACGCACACCCACAAAAAATGGAGATTCCCCTGTCAGAAAATGTATATCAGCTAGACATGTAATCATGCTCATTGTTGATTCAGCAGCTGAGACCAAATAATCTATCAAGACACTGACACAACGTAGCACCAGCAATTGCATCTTCCTACACATAACCAACAATCATAGAAGAATCCATGGCAATCAGTACAGCTGCATCCATTATTAGAAAAGCTAAATCCTGAATTCCCCTCGCACTGGCGTTATGAACACAAATAGAAAGTTGTGGAGGACAACCAAGATGAAACACCCAACCAACAGATCAGCTAACTTTATCCTCAGATTCTAAAATAGAACATATGAGAACATGAACTGAACGAGTAACCAAGATAAAGATTTAACCTCCATCCTATTTCCTCTTAGGTGATTTTTTCCTCCTGTTTGGCCTAAGCTTACTGTAGTCCAGTGAGTCAGATTCCCAAGGATCAAAATCCAAGTCAGAGTTCGAATCCATGTTGGACTCTTCATCTCCTTCAAATAGATTTTCCTTCGCCTGTTGATAATCAACAGAGAAACCACTACTGTTCCATATCTCGTTAACCTGCCACGAGGAAGAACTCGTTGCCCCTTTTCTTCTTCTACTTAGCTCCAGCTCCCAATCAAGATTGAGGCCCCCAACATTGAAAACTGGGGATGCCCCACGCATCTCAGGTTCTGAGAAACGGGTTTGGACTTGGATTTGTTGCTCAACAGCCACAGAAAGAGCATCACCTCCTACCTGTTGAATATAGGGACCTTGAATATTAACTTTGTCCTAAACTATAGGTGCATACGTCTCTTCCTCCAACTGAATGATAGCCTTATTTCCTTGTCCCTCCTTAGATTTCTCCTTGGAAGTCACTTTGACATTAGCTCGAATACTTGAGGCCTTCCCCATCCGAACCTGTAGGTCCTTCCCTGGAGGAGGCCTTCTCATCTTCGATGGACAAGAGGTTGCTTTGTGCCCAAATCTTTTACAGCTGGGGCAGATCACTAGTTTTGTGACCACCTCAACCTTCAGCGTTTTGAGCACAGAGTCAACATCCACTAACGTATCCTTGGGAAACTTAGAGTCATAACTCATTTCAACACAGACACGGGCGGCCTCTAGACACCCTGCAGCAACGGAATTGTCGTCGAAGTCCACGGGTCTTCCTACGGTACTTGCGACGCTCGAGATATGTTTGTGAGTCTAGGGGAGACCTACATTCTCAATCGTGAACCACACATGTACCTGCTCAAAATAAAGAGGTTCAAGAAGAGCTCCAGGCTTCCATACATGAGCCAAAATCAACGAACCGTCCATGAACCAAGGAGCCTCTTTGAGAACCCTCTCCTTGTCACCACGGGATGGAATCTTGACGATATACCCCTCCCTTTCCTCGGACACTATCTCGAACGGGCCGCTTGGTATCCACACTCTACAAATCCAACCGGACAATTGACCTGCATAAGGTTTACTGCCCACAAATCGGACAGAAATGAACTCATCCCAGTCAGGGACAACACTGTCCTGACTCGAGATGGATGCACATCTCTTACCTTCCTTCACGATCGGCACGGTGAACTCCAGAAACTCGGTTTCAATCTCACTTCGATCTAGCCTGCTGGTCTGCAACCAGTCTGCAAGACGATGCGGAGACAACCCTTCAACAAATCCACAGGGCGGCGCTTCTGGAGGGTTGGCGGAAGACACGTGAATCACCTATGTTTCCTTGTGTGTGCGAACCCTTGATGCTTCCGGGGAGATCTCATAGATGGAAGAACCCCCTTCTCCATTTGCCCCTAATTGGCATGTTGGAGGAGTCGAAGATGACTCACCAATGTTCCCCCGCCCCCACCCACACCTAGGAGTTAGCCCTCTCCCTCGCCCCTTTTCGCTCCGCCCGCGATCCATTCTCTCAGTTATAAAAGTAGCATAAATGTTATTACTTGATAAAACTCATTTAATTTCTTGAGTCTATACTCTAAAGTTCTAAACATTTAAAACATATAGCCGAATCTATAAACATGAGGATCATCTTATAGTTGGCACCCCACTAGATCTTATCATGTTCTATCCTTGTACTTGAGTCTCTAGGATCTACTCTGCTCTTGCTCTCACCTGCGGACATCTCGTCCCCAGCCATGCATTAGAAAAATGGCTATTAGTGTAAGTGGCATGAGTATTCTAACATATACATTACTTCATGAAATAAGATACTACAAAATATACTTAAACATTGTATACTGAGAACTAACATTAAAAACTTTACAAAATCTAAAACATAAATATCTCTTCTTACTTTAACTTAATTCTTATCTTTTTACTTATCTTTCTTTGGAGAGTTGTACTTTGGTATTTGGGTCTCATGACCTACAGTAAGCTGCCTAGGTCACATAACCTGCACTTTGGGCCTGGGTTATGTCTCTGAATTGGCCTACACTCTGGTGTCTGGGCCATATGACTTGCACAAAGGGCCTGAGTTATGTCTCTCTTATCTTAATCTCTTTCATTATACTTATACATAAGATCATATACATTCTCTGAACTAAGGCATCTTTTATTTTGAATTTTATCTGATGGTGGCCACCATTATACAATAAGTCCTCCTCTGTTGACACTGAAGTGTCCTCTATGGTACAACACACCCTCTGTTGGCACAATGTCCCCTCTATTGACACTGAATTGTCCTTTATGTTGCAACACACCCTCTGTTGGCACAACGTGCCCTCTGAAATGGAGTAAATTCTCCTCTGAATTGGCAACAAATGCCTATGAATCGTCCTAAGACTCTCTGAATGAGGACTTATCATATAATGTATTATGTGAAGGTTCTGAATTAATTATCTTAAGTCTAAGCTTACTAAATTATGAATCTTGACTTATCTGAAATTGAATACTGAGATTGAACATGTACTGAAATCTAAATTTGAATCTACATCCAAATATGAATAATCTCAATTACAAAACTGATATTGGGTCTAAAACCCTTATCATGTATCTTAATCAAATATCTGGCCCCACATATTGAGTAATCTAAATATAAATCATAATTTGATATTCTTATTGTATGGATAAATCTTAATTTAAAACTCTTGTTTGATCCAATGAGTTAATTAAATTCTGATGTCAGATTCATGATATGTAAGTCTAAAGGCTTAGGAAAATAATCTGAACTGAATATGGGAATACTAAGTATATAAAAGTAACTTATATAAAAGTAACTTAAGTAGTAAATATATAAAATATGATTTCTGACATGATAACTCAACCTCTTGAAAATCTCATGAAGTCTTATCTTAACATGAACCATAGTGCATTCATGTGAGCTTAACTCTTAAATCTTAAAACATGCATCTTATAAAATCTTATTGTACAAACTTAATCATAACTTAATACATTCTAGTCTTATAATATTATCATGCACTTAATTCTTAGATCTTCCTCATTCTAAAAGAATATAAATAACACTTAGTTCTTAGATATTAATCTATCTAAGAAATCTTAATAGCATATTTCTACTTGAAATCTTAATACGCCCTTATCCCACATTATCATGTATGACTATCTTGGTTTCATATCATATCTTGTAGTCTTATTCCTCAATATGAATAATTACTAATAGCACTTATAAAAATGTGCTCCTTTAGTTTTCTCATGAACCTAGTTCATGAGTCTTTGTCATTCTTATAAATCTTAATAACATATCTCTTCTCAAGATATTAGGCACATATAAGGACATGCCCATGAATGTATGAAAATATTACTTGCATATATTAACATAAAATTTTATAACAGTGGATCACATAAAGTATGAAGTCTTTTGAAAATATGCTGAGTTTGGTAAATTTGAATACTCATGTGCATGAACCACTTAAAGGTGTCAGAGAGGATAAAATGTTCATCTTGGATTCCTCTAGTCGGGTCTATATACTAAAAAGACACTTCCTATCATTAAAACCCATCTGCATCAATTTATCATTACTGATAATTCCCACCACTACAATGTAGTTAATTGTGTAGTTAACTTCTAGGGTTTATCTTAATATATTCTCATATACACAAATACTCTTCTAGAGTCACCTTTATCCCTTAGCCATACCCTACATAATTTTATGGCATGCATAAAGGCATACCCAAAATGTAATATAAGAACAAATCTAATCTCCAAATCATTAATCCTCAAATAATCATACCTTTAAAACTTGTAGTGTAATACTTCCTTGAAGTTCAATGATGAGGTTCACACCTATCACATCGATTTAACAAATATCCATCATATAAGCACTTAATCCACATATCAAAATTTTCTTAAATAAAATTACCTTATCCAAGTATTTCCAGAGTCTAGAATCTCCTTCAAGATGTTCTTTGTATCTCAAGATTTCCAACGGGCCCTTATACATCCTATTCTGACAATTAGATCAATCTCTATGAGTTCCTAAAGTTTCTTAACAAATAACGAGTTGATAATTCATATTACCTTTATTTCCTCCACCTTTCAGGCTAAATGGGCCTTGGTATTGGTGGTCCAATAAGGAGGGACATGAACTCGTCCCTCTCCTTTTCTCGTGGGCTACAGTCGGGGATTGTGTTCCGCTATTCTGTCGCAAAAATAGGACATCACCATAAGGCAACCACCAACATGAGGCAGTCTGCCATCTTGGCCGCTGGATCATGAGGGAAAGCTTGAATCAACTCTGCCTTGGACTCCCTGATGCGAGTAATACCTCCTTTCAGACTAATTTAGTAGGGATCGATGATTCTTGAGTCACATGATGTAACGACCCCACCTCCCGATAACCCCCAATCAAGGGAGACCAAGAGGTTAGAGACATTATCCCAATTTCCCGGATCAAAGGTTCAAAAAAAATCAATAATAATTATTAAATTCTACCAACACTATACTGAAAGCTGGAATAAAATAAAACTTTGCATACCTTTTTCAAAAACTCAGATTTCTAACTTCTATCTGCATCTGGACTCTATTCTAACTAATCCTCCTTGCACTTTATTTCTTAATTTCACCATATGCCACTTTACTATTTGTCCCTTTTCAATTTGTACCTAAAATGCCAACAAACAAAATGTCATTCAGCATAAATGAATATGTCGGTATGTGGGGACAACCAAAATTTCACAAATATGGTTAACAATCTAAATATCACAATCAAATTAATTAACAAGCCAATTTACGATTTCAATGTGACATTCTCCACCGCTTTTGCCCTTACCCTGGAATACCCTCTTTAGGGTTTCTCTTTTGCCATTGACTTAAGGCCACCTTCTCAATCCCGAGCTTGGTGCCTGGGGTCACCTCTCATGGTGCCCACTAGTCATGTAAAATAGACCACCTTCTCAAATCCCGAGCTTGGTGTCTGGGGTTTCCACTCATGGTACCCATGAGCCTTCCCTCCTGGGCTTGACCTTTTTGCATAATCCATTAGGGTGGCATGTAGGTACGAGAATACATACTTATATTATAATTGTGATAACCATAGTGACTTTATGATTTGCAGGTATGAACATCCAAACTGATAGGTTGCATTCAATGTGATTAATCATCCAGAAAACATCTGAGAAACTAATGTGATTAACCATAATTAACCACATACCTGATATAGTGAAACTTGATGTCCAAGCAATAATGATAAAGAACAATCAAACAAGCAATCAACAATATCTTGAAATTATTGCAATACATCCAAGTGTTATAGTTTATCCAAAACATTCTCAAGATAGACTTGGATTCCATCTTAGGCTTACTAGGCCAACCCTAGGGTTTTATTAGGGTTTTAGCCTCCATAATACTTTTATCACATTTAATGCTCTCTTAGTTCACAAACCCTAATTTCCACATCATAAGCCCAATTAAAGTCTATTATTTCTCTTTTATACTAAAGCTACCATCTTCATACTTTTAAGTTATCTCAAGATCATTAGACCCAATTATCATCTTTGGCTTCTTTCAAATTGACAACTCATATTTCATTATAATTTAATATATGGACTCCATTTATTACTATTCCACATTTATCCATTAGAAAACCCTAATTACCATATTAAGGGTATTTATCCACAATTATGAACTTTTATACTCGAAATAGCTTAGACTCATCATATCTCAGCTTTATACCTGAATTTGATCAATCAAGGCCATTAAGAATCTTAATTACTGACATTAGGGTTTCAAGGCCCATTAAAGCTTATTTATGTACATGGAACCCTAGATTAATCAACTTTTCATTTAAAATGGATTACAACTTTACTTTAATATTCAATAGGTTAATACTTCCCAAGTTAACCCCTTAAACCTCAAAGATTCATCCTTTACCCTCAATTAGGGTTTCTCAACACACTTTTAATCAAATTAATGTACTTTTGCAAATAGGTACAAAATCAAGTTCTCAAACCAATTTTAATGTGTTCCTCGTATTTTTCTAAGCAACTTTCATGTATAAACTTTTCTCATCAAAGCTTCCTAGCGGATTCTATGAATTTTGCAAAGAAAGGTCATTTTCCTCATTTATTTGTTAATTCTAGAAAATTAATGGCTGCCCGATCCATGGTCCCTCAGACCACGCAAGACCCAACGGCCTAGGATCCATGCACCTAAATTTAGATTTTAAGTTATGAAAGATTGTTTTGCCCTTACCTAGAAAGAAGGAACGGAAGGGCAGTTCCGTAATTTGCATTGAGGTCTTTTTCTTCCTCACGCGAGCAACATGCAGCCTCCTCGCTGTCAACTCCGTCGTTGACCTCACGATTTCGTCCACCTGTGAGCATGCCAAAGGGATGGGAAGCTTCATCGCCTCCAACCAAACTTGCCCAGGTAGTCAATTGCTCGCCATGACCCCGCTGTGATCTCCTCCTAGTCGCCGAACTCCGGTGGGGTCCTCTGGGACAAAATTGTTCCTCTCGGTCCGCCGCAGAGTTTAGGGTGGCAAAAGAAGATTTGGGTACCCTCTCTCATCCTCCCCTATATATAGGGTCAAGGATAGGGTTCTGGTGAATTGGGAACTCTCCCAATCATTGACCAAACCCCTACAAAGTAGGGATGGTCCTCTCCGGACTTCTCTCCCAAGTTCAACAGTGCTATTCTCGTGATCTAACTCCCTTTCCTTTTCCCCCAATGATCCTACTTTGGATCATCACAAGTCTGCCTAGAGCAGACTCCTCGCGCCAAAGGGATTCATCCTCGATCATTGGATCATGATCTAACGGTCCAAACAAAACCCAAAATTAGGAAATTGGAAGGATTATCCAATTAAATCGTGACATTTATTATAATCACAACACTTCAGGGAAATTTGTAAAAGCCATAACTCCCAAACCGAGTGTCTAATTAATCCCATATTTTTAAGGAAACTTAATAATGACTTAATATACCTCTCTGACAAATTTGGGCTCATTATCTAAAAGAAAACGTGCCTTTTTTTTAGGTGCAAGATATTACTCAATTAAGCTTATTTCTCACATCTTTTCTCTTTCTTTACTTATTATCTTGCAACTTGGACTCCTTGGAACCCAAGAAATCCTAATATTTCGAAATCCTTTTTGAATGATTCTTATTATCCTTCTATATGCATCCACATCCTTTATTTCTCATTATCTTACTTATTTCTTTATTAAGATATTTCTTTTCAAGGATTTCTCTTTATCTTTCATTTCCTTTTTCCTCTTTTCGTATTTCTTTTATTAGAAATCACATAGAAATGAAATTTATTTAATTGTGGACATTAATTCCACTTTCTAGAGATTTCTATGTATTTCTCATAATTACTTTTCTTAATATCCATTATCTTGTATCTTTTCCTTTTATTTGGACTTTTCTTCTTTTCTTCTCTTTTATATCCATTATTGAATTAATCTAATAATAGAAATTATGAAATTCCTATCAAAAGGGAGATTTGTAAAGAAATCCATCTTTTGAAGCAAAGCATACAACCTTTTCAATTAATTCCATATTCAAAAAATCTTTACAATTCAATTATGAAAACATATGCAAAATTGAGGTTGTAACATCCTTCCCCTCTTATAGGAATTTTGCCCTCAAAATTCCCTCAAACATACAAACAAATTGGATAAGACTTCCTCATGTCCATCATGGCTCCCATGTGGTTTTACCCTCTGCATGGTGCCTCCCAAGAACCTTCATCATCTCATATTCTTGCATCTGAGTTCTTTCTCACCTTGGTACCTTGTACCCTCATAGGTGACTCAGGACATTTCAGCTTCTCTCAAAGCTAACTGGGTTCATGGCTCCATACATGGCTTGGGTACCTCACATAGTGCTCTAGACCGGACTCATGGAACACATCATGTTATCCTAAGGGGTAAGACTGAACATAACCATCTCCACCGATCCATCTCAAAAGGACCCATATATCGGGGACTCATCTTTCTCAGCTGTAGCATAGAGGGGTCAAATTTTCACATCACATATTCTCCCACAGTGAGCTACATGTCAGTCTGCTTTGCATCAGCTCACGACTCATGTTGCCCCTGGGCTTCCTCAGCCATCGCATGATCAAAGCGACTTCATCTGCACACACTGTGGTCCTTTTCTGACCTTCGTGGGGTCCCTTCACCAACATTATCTCAATGAAGTGGTGACCGGCACAACCACCCTTATAGAGCTTCTTTACATCCTGATACTGGTTATGGTGGTTATCATCACATCTCTCATAGGGCAAGAACTGACCCCCCATGTATCACCCTGAATGAGCACACATGCTTTCATCAGACCCTCTTGTATGGATCATACTAACCATTAGTTAGGGGTGATAAGTTGTACACACGTTGAGTTCTTCATGTATCTACTTCCACCTTATGGAAGTGAATCTTTATGTCATATTCAAGAACTTTTGAACTTGCATCTTGGTGTAGTTCAAACCATCTCTCTTACTTGAAGTTCAGCTAGATCTGTCCCTTGACAATATTCCCTCTTAGATTATGTCAACTAGGTAAGGCGATCTACCATAACCCATATTACATCTTGACCTTCCTTGGTCCAGGGGAGACTCACTACAACATCCATGGTGATCCACTCCCATTCCCTCTCAAAGACTCTTTATCCTTTGTATCACTTATTGGGTTACTGGTGTTCGTCCTTCACCTCCTGACATGCATGGCGAAAAGCCACATGCAACTTCATCTTAGGCATCCAAAGTACTACTAAAACTTACCATCTTAATAGAACCATGGTGTATGGTGACTTAAAATCAAGATCTCATGTATGTCATGATTCCTCAAGATTGATTCCTCAGAAACCCTAAATCACTTTAGTCAGGGTTTCATCACCTCCTTTTCCAAAGAAGTTCATTTGAGGTTCTACAACCATCTTTCTATCACCACAAGCCCTAGGCTGGCTAACCAAGAAACCATTAACTTGATCAAAAGATCTTATTACATCTGAGTATTAGCCAAACATATCTCCTTTTACAAACTTAGGGCTAACTTAACAACCTCTTCTAGCCTCTAGCTAAACTAGGAAGTTGCATCTCAAAAAGAGAATCCATCACCTCACATTTTTATGTATAAGGTAATGTTGAAGACATACACCTCCATGTATTCCACTTATTATCTCATCTCAAACTCTAAGTCTATCTTCATCAAGAAAACTCTGAGCTCATCCTCTTAGTTTTCGAACTCAACCTTGTATAGTTCATAAGTTTCACATAGCTCATGATAAAAACATCCTCATAAGATGACTACCTTAGTTCTCTTGGTGTTTGTACAACATCCACACATCTTACACTCCACAAGGGTACGTTATTATCTCCATCCTCATGCATCATAGCAACATTTCCACTCACATTATGATTTACTTGGTGTATAGCATGCGTGCTGTTCTATCTCTCACTCCCATAAGAAGAGGAAATAAGCATTTGGATGCAGTTCAAATACATAGTTCTTCCCGTCTAAGAGTAGAGATGGTACATCCCACATTTCCAGTACACCTACAATCTAATTTGAAACGTGCATCACATGCCTCTACATCATGAACATCTCAATATCTGGGTTACTTCCATGAAAAACTGGTCTCGAACCCACTTGGTTCATCACACCATCCTTGGTCATCTCCTTTAGGTCTGTAGGGTGTCGACACTTTTGGGGTCATCCCTCTTCCATTATGCATCAGAGAATGCCCTCTTCATTTTCCCTTTGGGTCCCATGAGTTCATGAAGGTGATCAATCTCCTAACCCATGGACTTCAAACAATGACAGTTGTTACCTCCCGACCCTATGGTCATGTGCAACTACGGAATTAGGCAACTCCTAATTTCATTGGTCTTACCCCTACCAGACCCTAGGATAGACTTAGGATTCTAACATAGTACGTATCCAACTTGAAACCTTACCCAAGTCTCCATCATATCTCATGGCATTTGTGGTCAGACTTATGTCCTTTCATAGGGGTCATGGTGACCTATCTACTTCGGCCAGGCCCCATACCGGTTACCTCCATGGTAACACATCTACATGCACTTAGAGATGATCATCTATGGGTCTACAGGTTCACTCTTATACTATGTACTCTCCACTTAGCTTCTCTAGATTCTATGAGACCTCTTAGGGTTTCCTCAAACCCAACAAAAGCTGATTCATACCCTACAAAAGGGTCCTCTCCCAGGATGGTAGGAAACTATCTCTTGATAGAAACAAAGGTCACAAACGTCCTAGGGTTTACATCTAGGGTTTGCATGAGCATGCTCAGTGCTATCAAGCTGCTAAGGCATATAGCTCACAAGCAAACCACCTACTAAACCATGCCAGGTCTTCATGATAGGTCATACTTGTTCTCATTTCTCAATATTGGACCAAGATCATACCTGCCCATGTCACCAACTTATAGACGAGGGGTTCATCAAACATACACCTTAATCTCAGGGATTTCCATTTCCTCTAAACACGAGGGGTGCCATGCTCAAATTAATGGAAACTCAAGTCTCGCCATGAGAATCAGGTACACCAAGAACTACTACTTCCCCTCTTTGGTCTAGGAACCCTAGGTTCACCTTTCTAACGTCCCACTGTATTCTCAACCTTATAACTACGTACCAAGCATGTACAAGGTATGACAAGCACTTCCTATTATCATTCCACTTGAATAACACCTTAGAGTGGAGTCCTCCTCAAGGACAACCAACTAGGTATAAGGCCTCACAAATTGTTACTAAACCTTTTCAGGGTCTAAGGAACTCTTCTTCCTAACCCTAGAAGGTAAACACCTATACCATAGGCACATAGGTACCAGTGGCTTCATCCTCCCTCTAGGGTTTGGTTCCTCTAAAGGAAACCAAGATACCATAAGCCCCCATGGATCATGCACGAGGCAACCACAACCATCCACTTAGGTTGCATCATCCTCCACTCCTCAAGGTTCCTCCTAACCCAGAGTCTAAACTTCCAACCTTCTTGCCTGGGTCCTTCTCTCTCTCTCTCTAGAGTCAACCCTACAAACAACCTTACTACTAAGGGTTCTCTCTCCAAGGTAGATCAAGCTCACAAGCATACACTTACATGGGTGAAACCCATGTTCAAACCTATGTTCGCTCAAGATTATCCATAACTCTTTATGCTTATCTCATAAGCTATCCAACATACTCTCTTGGCCAGAGTTTTAGCCTACTGTCAGCCCTATTGACATACTTTGGGTGCAACTTTGACATGCTCATATAAGCTCATAGGGTTTCTAAATGGTCATCACTAACCTCATCAATGAAGGAGTTATCCTTCACCCTAACATGCATGACCCTTCCCAGGGTTGGGTCACCAAAGGTACTAGGTTAACCAACCTCACATGGCTCATATCATCATGGGTATCCAAACTAAAAGCATGTCCACTCATAAAAATGGTCTACCATGACATCTAGCTCATCGTGTCGTCTCTCTCTCTAACCTTCACTTAGGGTTAGGGTTAGCATCATCCTCAGAGGATGTGTCAGGTCTCTACTTATAATGGAGGTCTCTACCTCCAAGACTAACTCTCTCTACTTATCCTCCTGACAAGAAGGTCTAGCCTCCAGTCTCACCTAAGGGCATGACAACATATGTCATCCAACCTAAGCATGCAACTATTCTTTGGTTTACGCTTAAACTATTAATCTTATGTCCATGACATCTTATTTACATGCTTTTTATTAATTTTGGCGGAGGATTCCTTAAACCTTGTCAACTTTACCCATACCTCAAGAGGGTGAGGAAGAGAGAGAAAACCCTAAACCTTGTAATCCTAATAGAATTAGGGTTGAGAAGGGATGATAATAGGTGAGCGAGTCTTAAAGGTATCTTATTTCGATTCAGATCCAAAGACATTGGCCAGGTAGTCACAGATCTAGAAGTTCTTATATTCTGACTAGTGGTGTGAAGGAAAATATTGCCAGTTGTCGGACGTGATCCTTTTCTAGACTCCTCTGTCTTTCAAAAAATCCTCTAATAACTCCCTTGGTTCTATGGAATTTGTAAAATTTAATAATTACTAAATATTAAATGAGGAACCAATGCTCTGATACTAAATGTAACGACCCTGCCTCCCGATAACCCCCAATTAAGGGAGACTAAGAGGTCAGAGCCATTATCCCAATTTCTCGGATCAAAGGTTTGACATATAATCAGTAATAATTATTAAATTCTACCAACACTATACTGAAAGTTGGAATAAAATAAAAGTTTGCATACCTTTTTCAAAAACTAGGATTTCTAACTTCTATCCACATCTAGACTCTATTCTAACTAATCCTCCTTGCATTTTATTTCTCAATTTCACCGTATGCCACTTTATTGTTTGTCCCTTTTCAATTTGTACCTAAAACGCCGACAAACAAAATGTCGTTCAGCATAAATGAATATGCAGGTATATGGGGACAACTAAAATTTCACAAATATGGCTAGCAATCTAAATATCACAATCAAATTAATTAACAAGCCAAATTACACTTTCAATGTGACATTCTCCATTGCTTTTTCCCTAACCCTGGAATACCCCTCTTTAGGGTTTCTCTTTTGCCATTGACTTAAGGCCACCTTCTCAATCCCGAGCTTGGTGCCTGGGTCACCTCTCATGGTGCCCATTAGTCATGCAACAAAGACCACCTTCTCAATCCCAAGCTTGGTGTATGGGGTTACCACTCATGGTACCCATGGGTCTTCCCTCTTGGGCTTGACCTTTTTGCATCATCCATTAGGGTGCCATGTAGGTGCGATAATACACACATATTATAATTGTGATAAACATAGTGACTTTATGATTTGCAAGTATGAACATCCAAACTAATAGGTTGCATTCAATGCGATTAATCATCTTGAAAACCTTCGGGAAACTAATGCGATTAACCATAATTAACCACATACCTGACCCAGAACAACTTGATGTCCAAGCAATAATGATAAAGAACAATCAAACAAGCAATCAACAATATCCTAAAATTAATTCAATACATCCAAGTGTTATAGTTTATCCAAAACATTCTCAAGATAGACTTGGATTCCATCTTAGGCTTTCTAGGCCAACCTTAGGGTTTTATTAGGGTTTTAGCCTCCATAATACTTTTATCACATTTAATGCTCTCTTAGTTCACAAACCCTAATTTCCACATCATAAGCCCAATTAAAGTCTATTATTTCTCTTTTATACTAAAGCTACCCATATTTATCCTTTTAAGTTATTTCAAGATCATTAGACCCAATTATCATCTTCGGCTTCTTTCAAATTGACAACTCATATTTCATTATAATTTAATATATGGACTCCATTTATTACTATTCCACATTTATCCATTAGAAAACCCTAATTACCATATTAAGGGTATTTATCCGTAATTAGGAACTTTTATACTCGAAATAGCTTAGACTCATCATATCTCAGCTTTATACCTGAATTTGAACAATTGAGGCCATTAAGAATCTTAATTACTGACATTAGGGTTTCAAGGCCCATTAAAGCTTATTTATGTACATGGAACCCTAAATTAATCAACTTTTCATGTCAAATGGATTACAACTTTACTTTAATATTCAATAGGTTAATACTTCCCAAGTTAACCCCTTAAACCTCAAAGATTCATCCTTTACCCTCAATTAGGATTTCTAACCACACTTTTAATCAAATTAATATACTTTTGCAAATAGGTACAAAATCAGGTTCTCAAAACAATTTTACTTTGTTCCTCATATTTTTCTAAGCAACTTTCATGTATAAACTTTTCTCATCAGAGCTTCCTAGTAGATTCTATGAATTTGCAAAGAAAAGTCATTTTCCTCATTTATTCTTTAATTCTAGAAAATCATTGGCTGCCCGATCCATGGTCCCCCAGACCACACAGGATCCAACGGCCTAGGATCCATGCGCCTAACTTTAGATTTTAAGTTACGAAAGACTATTTTCCCCTTATCTGGAAAGAAGGAATGGAAGGGCAGTTTGGTAATTTGCCTTGAGGTCTTTTTCTTCCTCGCACGAGAAACCTACAACCTCCTCACGGTCAACCCCGTCGTTGACCTCATGATTCCGTCCACCTGCGAGCGCGCCAAAGGATTGGGAAGCTTCGTCGCCTCCAATCGAACTCGCCCAGACAGTCAATTGCTCGCCATGACCCAGCTGTGATCTCCTCCTAGTCATCAAACTCCGACGGGGTCCTGTGGGATGACGAAGGCGAAGGTCGGGGTGAAATACGGAATTGAGGGCACGAAATTGTTCCTCTCGGTCCGCCTCAGAGTTTAGGGTGGAAAAAGAAGATGTGGGTACCCTCTCTCATCCTCCCCTACATATAGGGTCGAGGACAGGGTTCGGGTGAATTGGGAACTCTCCCAATCATCGACCAAACCCCTACAAAGTAGGGATGGTCCTCTCCGGACTTCTCTCCCGAGTTCAACGGTGCTATTCTCGTGATCTAACTCCCTTTCCTTTTCCCAAAATGATCCTACTTTGGATCATCGCAAGTCTGCCTGGAGTAGACTCCTCACGCCAAAGGGATTCATCCCAGATCATTGGATCATGATCTAACGGTCCACACAAAACCCAAGATCAAGAAATTGGATGGATTGTCCAATTAAAATGTGACATTTATTATAATCACAACACTTTATGGAAATTTGTAAAAGTCATAACTCCCAAACCGAGTGTCCAATTAATCCCAAATTTTGAGGGAAACTTAATAATGACTTAATATACCTCTCTGCCAAATTTGGGATCATTATCTAAAAGAAAACGTGCCTTTTCTTTAGGTGCAAGATATTACTCAATTAGGCTTATTTCTCACATCTTTTCTCTTTCTTTACTTATTACCTTGCAACTTGGACTCCTTGGAACCCAAAAAATCTTAAGATTTCGAAATCTTTTTGAAGGATTCTTATTATCCTTCTAGATGCATCCACATCCTTTATTTCTCACTGTCTTACTTATTTATTTATTAAGATATTTCTTTTCAAGGATTTCTCTTTATTGTTCATTTCCTTTTTCCTCTTTTCATATTTCTTTTATTGGAAATCACATAGAAACGAAATTTATTTAATTGTGGCCATTAATTCCACTTTCTAGAGATTTCTATGTATTTCTCATAATTACTTTGCTTAATATCCATTATCTTGTATCTTTTCCTTTTATTTGGACTTTTCTTCTTTTCTTCTCTTTTATATCCATTATTGAATTAATCTAATACTAGAAATTATGAAATTCCTATCAAAAGGGAGATTTGCAAAGAAATCCATCTTTTGAAGCAAAGCATACAACCTTTTCAATTAAGTCCATATTCACAAAATATTTATAATTCAATTATGAAAACATATTGAAAATTGAGGTTGTAACATCCTTCTCCTCTTATAGGAATTTTGCCCCCAAAATTCCCTCAAACATACAAACAAACAGGATAAGACTTCCTCATGTCCATCATGGCTCCCATGTGGTTTTACCCTCTCTATGGTGCCTCCCAAGAGCCTTCATCATCTCATATTCTTGCATCTGATTTCTTTCTCACCTTAGTACATTGTACCCTCATAGGTGACTCGGGACATTTTAGCTTCTCTCAAAGCTAACTGGGTTCATGGCTCCGCACATGGCTTGGGTGCCTCACATAAAGCTCTAGATCGGACTCTGGAACACATCACATTATCTTGAGGGGTAATATTGAACATAACCATCTCCACCGATCCATCTCAAAAGGACCCATATATCGGGGACTCAACTTTCTTAGGTGTAGCTTAGAGGGGTCGGATTTTCACATCGCATATTCTCCCACAATGAACTGCATGTCAGTCTGCTTTGCATCATCTCACGACTCATGTCGCCCCTGGGCTTCCTCAGCCATCGCATGATCAAAGCGACTTCATCTACACACATTGTGGTCCTTTTCTGACCTTCGCAGGGTCCCTTAACTAACATTATCTCAATGAAGTGGTGATCGACACAACCTCCCTTACAGAGCTTCTTTACATACCGGTATTGGCTATGGTGGTTATCATCACATCTCTCATAGGGCAAGAACTGCCCCCCATGTATCACCCTGAATGAGCACACATGCTTTAATCAGACCCTCTTGTATGGATCATACTAACCATTAGTTAAGGTGATTAGTTGTACCCACATCAAGTTCTCACTACTATAGAAATAACCTTGGACTTCGGTTATTTAAGGCCTAAGGTATCAGTTTCCAAGAGACACCCAAGTGGGCGCCGCTAAAAGTCGACACCTTCAACATCAACCCCCCAACCGACGCCATTAACCTTCCCGCCACCAAAAACGCGCCAGCAAGGGGACTATCAGCATCAGTTCTTAAAGAAAATTGACACGATAATCTTATTAAAAAATGTCAGTTATTAAGTAACAATCGATGCCATACCCCTTCCCACCACCAAAAAGGTTCCAGTAAGGGCATCATCAACGTCGGCTTTATATAGGTAACCGACGCCATATCCACAGCCAAAACGGTCGTGCTACCCAAAACGGTCGTGGTACCTAGCTAGAATCTATTAATAACATACATCATCGGCGTCGGTTTGTATACTAATAACTGACGCTATATCCCCTGCCGCCATGGCCGTGCTACCCAACACGGCCGTAGTACCTGGACGTAATGGGCGTCGGGTTTATGGATAACCGACGCCAGAAGGGGATAAAGACATCAGTTTTACACTAACAGCCGACGCCTATGTGTTTTGTTGTCGATTTTACACAAATAACCGACACCTATGTTCTGATTTTTTTTCTTATCAGTTTGCAGGCCTGGTGTATGGCTGGTCAGTAGGATGCAGAACCTGCAGTTCAGTTCTGAACTGTTGGTTTACAGCATCCATTGATATCATCCAACAATAGGCCACAAACTTGCAAAATTAACAAGAATGACAATATTATATATTTATCATATGATTCACACACATGTATAAGCACATTTAATTCATATTATTTTTCATCACACACATGTAGAAACCAATAGTTCCATTTCAAATTTTCTCCATTTTTACACACATTAGCAACATGCAGTTCCATTCATTTCATCTCTTTTCAAATTCATACACATGTAGAAACATTCATGTATTGATCATCTTCACCTTCACACATATGGCAATTCATAAAAAGTCATTCACATTCATACAAAAATAATTATGATAACAAAGTTTAGAAATATCATTATTTATTCATCATCGTCATTATCCCAATTATATTTAAAAATTCCCACCACTTGTAGGGCTTCTGCCCATTGTTCTCTTGCATCATTTAACTCATCCATCATATAGGGAGTATGTACATCTAATGACTTTTCACCTATAGTGAAGTCAGTTTTAAACACCTGCAAAGAGAATGATGTATATATATAAATTAATAATATATAATAAGATTGATATATTTCATATTATCTAATGAGACTACATATAATACCTGATGTATGGTATCAATTTCCATTGCGGCATGTTCGATAATATCCTCATAAATCACATCACATAGTATCCACATGCCCAGTCGTTGTCTTGTGTAGCACACTATAAATTGAATATACAAAATATTCAAAAATACAAATAAGCACAGTTCACATAAATAATATATACATTGGAGTCAGAAAATTACTTTCACATTCTGCCAAGTTAGTGGCTGGTTCTTTTTCTTGGGGATCTTTCCTCCAGCTTTGGCATACTCTTGTAAAGCCCTACATGTTAATGTAACACATTAAATTGCATAATTAAATAGTAATGTAATAACATATGTTAACAGATATAAAAATATGAAATATTTCTCACAGGAATAATGGCCTTTTCATTGTGTGTCCACACACACACACACACACACACACACACACACACATATATATATATATATATATATATATATATATATATATATTCAATTCCTTCCCCATAGGATCTAGATAATAGACAGTGAATGACTCGGGGATAATAACTAGTAACTCCCAATGCTTACCACCAGATGTAAGAAAGTTATAAATTAATAACTCAAAAGTCACAATAAAAATGTAATTTTCTTAAGTCCAAATTATAAGCAAAGTAAACTTACCCGACATTGAATGGAGCTATTATCACCGTCTTCTTATTTTTACCAAAATATTTAAAAACATCACCGCAGTATGAAGTAACTGACCTAGGGTTTTTTACTACAAGACTGATCAAAGATTGAACCAAAAATCCCACATGGAGAAATGAAAAATCTATACATATAACATGTATTACATATGTATTAATATATAAGAAACGAGATCACCATATATAAAATAAGGTATATGGATGTATAAATAATATCTCACCATATCCACAGCTCTATCATAGATGTGTTCAACCAATCATAACAAAACAACTCCAAAATATCTTGTATACATATTTTGTTATCGTATGATTGACCTGCATTAATATGTATGCATTAATACGTATGAAAAACTAGTATTATGTATGCATTAATACGTATACAAAACTTATATAAATAGATTGCTATCATATGATTGACCTACAGCTTCCTCCAGAATAGTAACATTTATAGGGCAATTTGGATCATGTTCGCCTATCCAATCTACCATACCCCTACAATTAGGACCTATCGAGGCATGTAGGTCCTTTAGAAGCCAACTTGGTACTTTAGGAGGTGGAGGTGGAGGTCGAGATGTAGCGGGTGTCTTCCTTTTGAACTGTATATATAATTTCATATCAATTGACTCATATATACGTACACACTAACAAATTAACGTAATGTAAATTTAGCATACAATATTAGTATAGACGACATCCACTTTGGGCTACAATATCACTTCGCCTTCTGCCTCACCAAGTGTTTTAGAATCTGGGTGGGCATATGGAAATGTAAGATCCCTCTATTTGGGGACTACACTTATTGGATTCACACGAACCGCACCATCTGGTACTGGAGTCCCATAAAACATTTCCCCTGGAAGGGGTGGGCAAGCTGGCGCTCTCTGCAATGACATATTCTTGACTTTTTAGAGGACATGGCTTCAACTCCTACCAATTTACGTAAAGAATGTTATATACATATATACACAAACTCCCAACCTCTGCAAAGACTAGCTACTATGTCATAAAAATACTTATAGGGGATGTTCTAGGTGGTGGGTCTACAAGATTAATACCAACCTCTGTAGTAGGAGTAATAGAAGCGTGGCACATCACAGGTACCATCTGAGTGGTCGTATGAGACGCATGCCACTTCACCATTGCTTCTTGGAATTTCCTCTCAATTAATTCATCTACCTACACATGGATAAAAGAAACGCTAGCTATTGATTATTGAGTTTCCTTTCAAAATAACATTCTAAAAAAATAATAGGTTATCTCAACTTGTGAAAGTCCCGCTTTTGGGACATGTTTGCGTTGGGATGGCCCAAAGAATGCTTTGATGCCCACACCAGCGCTTGCACCCCTAACACATCCAGGATACTCTAGGTTACCCAGAGAAACTATCAATTCATCCCTTGTGCCCTCAGGGATGAACGTGCCTTCCTTCCTCTGCTCATGCAGCTCCCGCTAATCGCCATCAACAAAAATTGGTAAGTAAACATAACAATAATCAATATAAGATCGATTGCTCTAAGAGTTGAATTTTACCATTTTTGTATTCACCTTGGTAGTTGCGGTCTTTGTTATATCTCCCTTCTTGTTTTGCCTCCCAGCTATCCACATAGCATGGCGAGGCAGATGTGCGGGACCAATAGTAGAGGACTACTGAGTAGCAGCTGACTGAGCGCTATACTCATCCTGTAGTCTTTGGCGAATGCCTGCATAGCCTCTTGGACCCATTGTGTGGTCATGCACATTCAATGCATGCCTTGATCTTTGAGCATCGTTGATAGCCTTGTTAGTAAGCACATTGATTTGGTTTGTAACACTAAAGGTTAATCTTGAATAGGTGAATACATAAGAACGTATATTAATTAAATTGAGAGTGGTTCTTAATACCTTGAATTCATCTATTTTTCTTTGGGTAACAAACTCCTCCCAGTCTTTGGGATCCAGGTAGTTCCATTGCTCAGGCGCTGCCTTCTTCCTAAATTTATTTTTTAAAGAGAATACAAATAAAAATTATTAGTGTAGAGTTAGTCAAAAACTGATCAATGTCTAGAATTAGAAATCAATCAAGAACCTCTTCTCAGCATCGCGTATGTAATCTCGAGTGAGATTTGTCCTATAGTTCCTTAGGACCCTCCCACAGCGTTGCATCATGAATTTATGATGCAACTTTTCATCCAGATCAAATATACTCTACAAAATAGAATTGCTATTAACTAGTAAAATTAGTAATCTACAAAAATAGAATTGCAAATAATGATAACTCACACATAGTTCCTTCCAGATTAAGCCTTTCTTCCCCTTAGGAACTCTATACCAGGATTCAAATATAGGACTACAACGGCTGTGAGTAAGAACCCCAAGATATGAAATAAATGAGTTGTGGTTCACTCCAACTGGATTTCCTGCATGATCAAAATCCACAACCAGTTTGGGTCCATTGCCCATTTGTTGTAGTAACTTGTTCATCATTGTGATGCCCCTCACTTTCTCAATTTTTTTTGCTGCTCATCAAGTGCCCCAATTTCTTCAGGGGGTACATCACCAACCTAAAATTTAACAAAAAAAATACACTTATAGGATATAAATATAAATGTGAGGCGGGATATATTTTTAAAACTTACATTGTGAGGCGGCGCATTGACGTCCTCACCCTCATGGTAATCATCAGCACGGTCATCATATGAATGCTCAACCATCTGAAAGTTCACATTCACATTATAAAGTTCACATTGTAAAGTAATTCACATTATAAAGTTCACATTGTAAAGTTCACATTCACATTGTAAAGTAATTCACATTGTAAAGTTCACATTCACATTGTAAAGTTCACATTCAAAAAAATAAAACATATAAAAAAAATAAACATGTGTGCCTCTAATATTGTGATCATTTATCAATTAACAATCCTTCATTGTGATCTCTGCGCACATACAAGTCATCGTTAGCTTCATTATTTGGTGGTGTTGGCAACCCAACTGAGAATGGACTGGAGTCATCATACTTATCATAGTATTGTTCTTCATCTATAGGATCTTCAATGAATTGTCTTTTACCATGAAGAACAACTGACCATTTATCATTTGCAAGATCATTGATATAAAATACTTGTTTTGCCTGTGATGACAATATGAATGGTTCACCCTTCTCTCCAATCTTTTCAAAGTTCACTAATGTGAAACCCAATTCATCCACTATAACTCCTTTGGTGTTATCAACCCAATTACATTTAAAGAGCGGAATTCTAAAATCTACGTAGTCAAACTCCCATATGCTTTCAATGACACCGTAATTTTACATTTTAGCTTCACGTGGACTCTTATCCTTTGCACTTGCAAAAAATAATGAAGACGCTTGAAGGGTGACCCCACTGTTTTGGACGGCACTCTTATCATCTTGACGCTTTTTGTAATATGAGAATCCATTTATGTCAAACCCTTCATAAGACATAACATTCAATTTTGGTTTAAAGGTGAGGCATTTGATAGTTTCAGTAAGATTATCTGGTGTTTGAGATAGTTGATGTAAGACTTTATCTTCAAACCACTTAATAAATATCTTGTTATGCTCTCTAGCAAGCCACATTGAATTGGCTCGAGGATATTGTCTCTTGATGGAATTGGTATGTTCCTCGATATAAACACTCACGTCATCGATGTTGTGTAAAATATACAAGTGACCTTGTTCCAACTGCTCACAGCTGATTACTTTTATCCGTGATCCCAAAGTTCCTTTGCCAAAATGCTCCTCAATATTCTTGTCATTAACATGAGCATCATTAGCACTCAGAAAGTCATTGCAAAAATCCATAACCTCTCTCACCACATAACTCTCAATAATACTCCCTTCAGGTCGATAACGGTTTCGAACATCACCTTTAAAAACACTCATGTATCGTTCAAAGGGATACATCTAATGCAAGAAAACTGGTCCCAACATTTTCACTTCCCTAGTCAAGTGGACAATAAGATGTACCATGATATCAAAGAACAAAGGAGGAAAATACATCTCAAGCTGACATAGGGTAACAACCACTTCTCTTTGTAATTTATCGAGAGTATCAGGGTCAATAACTTTGTTGTATAGACTGTTGAAAAAGAAACAAAGTCTAGTGATTGCAAACCTTACATGCTTCGGCAATATAGTTTGAATTGCCACAGGCAATATTTGTTGCATTAGAGTGTGACAATCATGAGATTTAACACCTATCATGTAACATCCCAGGATTTGAGGCCTCAGATAACATGATCTTAAAAGGAATGATTGGACTACCCATATCACAAAGGTGCACCTCCTTTTCTGGGAGCCCATCTCTAAAGAACTCCATAGTTAAGCATGCTCAACTTGGAGTAGTACTAGGATGGGTGACCAGTCGGGAAGTTTATCCTGACTTGCGCGTCAGTGTGGACAAAGTGCGTAGTTAAGGCTAGTGGTGGTTTGTGGGGCCAGTCCTCATTCCTGAAACTCTACTAGAGCCATGGGCAGTGGGCCAACGCGTTACAAATGGTATCAGAGCCAATTCCCCTCCAGTAGGTGGGGCCTACATGGGCATGGCATGCTAGTCTTGAGCTGTGCAGTCCAAGCATGTAGGAAAGGGTTGTCCATGTTTGACGTAGCCACCCTTGCGCTGGTATTCCGTGATCGGGAGCTGGGTGTCCATGGGCCATTGTGGGTCTGCACTGAAATGGGGAAGAGATTATGAGGCCTTATAGTTGAGCCTTGATGAGGACGTCAAGAGCCTAAGTGGGGGAGATTGTAACATCCCAGGATTTGAGGCCTCGGATAACATGAGCTTAAAAGGAATGATTGGACTACCCATATCACCAAGGTGCACCTCCTTTTCTGGGAGGCCATCTCTAAAGAACTCCATAGTTAAGCGTGCTCAACTTGGAGTAGTACTAGGATGGGTGACCAGTCGGGAAGTTTATCCTGGCTTGCGCGTCAGTGTGGACAAAGTGCGCAGTTAAGGCTAGTGGTGGTTTGTGGGGCCAGTCGTCATTCCTGAAACTCTACTAGAGCCATGGGAAGTGGGCCAACGTGTTATAAATGGTATCAGAGCGCGTGTTTAGGAATATATACCCGGCACCCTATACCCCAGGATAGAATGATGTGTTGCATGAGTCCCATCTAGAGCACTATGTGAGGTACCCAGGCCAGGTGCTGTGCCCTGAACCTATCCAGCTTTTGAAAGGATGAAAAGTCCTGAGTCACCTATGAGGGTACGATATGCCAAGGTAAGAAAGAACTCAGATGGAAGAAAATGAGATAATGAAGGTTCTTGGGAAACACCATGGAAAGGGTGAATCCACATGGGAGCCCTGATGGACATAAGAAGACTTATCTTGTTGATTGCTTGTTGCTTGTTCTTTGTCATTATTGCTTGGACAGCAAGTTGCTCTGGATCAGGTATGTGGTTACACTTATGAATAATCGTTATAGTTTCCCGATGATTTCCAAATGTTTCCTCGTAATGAATGCAATCTAAACAGTTTGGATGTTCATAATGCAATTATAAAGTCACTATGGTTATCACAATTATAAAGAAGTGTGTATTCTCGCACCTACATGCCACCCTGATGGAAGATGCCATAAAGGTCAGGCCCAAGAGGGTAGACCCATGGGCACCATGAGAGGTGACCCCAGACACCAAGCTCGGGAATGAGAAGGTGGTCTATGATGCATGACTACAGAACACCATGAGAGGTGACTCCTAGGCACCAAGCTCGGGATTGAGAAGGTGGCCTTAAGTCAATGGCAAAAGAGAAACCCTAGAGGGGTATGCCAGGGTTAGGGCAAAAGCGGTGGAGAATGACACATTGAAAATGTAAATTATCTTGATAAATAATTTGATTGTGATTATTAAATTGTTAGCCATATTTGAGAAGTTTTTGGTTGTTCCCACATACCAGTATATTTCGATATACTGACCGACGTTTTGTTTGTCGGCGTTTTAGGAACAACAATTGAAAGAACAAACAGTAAAATGACACATTGTGGAGATGAGAAATAAAGTGCAAGGAGGATTAGATAGAATAAGCTCTGGATAGATAGATTTCCAAGTTTTCAAAGGTAAGCAAAGTTTTAATTTTATACCAAATTCCAAGTTAGTTAGTAGAATTTCATAATTATTATTGATTATTTATTGAACCTTTGATCCTGTTAATTGAATAACGGCTCTGACCTTCGAGTCTCCCTTAATTGGGGGTTACCGGGAGGTGGGGTTGTTACTTATCAACTTCAGATCTTTCATTGATACCAATCTATGGATGTTGGATGAGTAACCCTGTGGCACCTTAACATTTACCAAGCATTCACAAAAAGCTTTCTTCTCCTTTCAAGACAACGTGTAACAAGCATGAGGTAAGTATGTTCTCCAATCACTACTAACTACTTCTATTAATTCTGTCCTTATTCCCATTTCACGTAGGTCCATTCTGGATTTTATCCTATCTTTAGTCTTACTTGCTATATTCAATAGAGTACCGATGACGATATCACAGACATTTTTCTCAATGTGCATGACATCGATACAATGCATGACTGCCAAAGAACTTCAATAAGGAAGATCCCAAAATATTGACTTCTTCTTGAATGAAGATTTGTCACTCCGTGTGGCCATCGTACATTGTGATCTCTTACCAAATTCATTGGCAATGTCTTTTACTCTTTCATAAACATCTTCCCCTAGTATAGGTTTAGGTGCACTTCATTCCTCATTCCGTCCATTGAATGTTTTGTTCAACTTACGATACGGATGGAATTTTGGAAGAAACATTCGATGACCAAGATATACAGTCTTTCCGCCATTTTTTAGTCGTATTGAATCAGTGTTCTCTTCACATATAGGACACGCTTTAGATCCTTTGACACTATATCCAGACAAATTCCCAAATGATGGAAAGTCATTCACAGTGCAAAACAACATAGCGTGCAAATGAAATGTCTCTCTTTGTGAAGCATCATAGGTCATCACACCTTCACCCCAAAGTTTCTTCAAGTCATCAATCAGAGGTTCAAGATAAACACTGATATCATTTCCAGGTTGTTCAAGACCCGATATCAACAATGACAACATAACGTACTTATTTTTCATACACAGCCAGGGAGGAAGATTGTATATAACAAGCATAACTTGCCAAGTGCTATGTTGGCTGCTCAATGTCCCATACGGATTCATCCCATATGTACAAAGCCCAAGTCTTAGAATCCTGACTTCTTCACCGAATTCAGGGTACAATAAATCAATCTTCTTCCACTGTGGAGAATCAGACGCATGTCGTAGGATCCCATCATTATTTTTCTTAACATCTGCATGCCACCTCAAATTCTTCACATCTATCGGATTGTAAAACAAGTGTTGAAACTGTGGTATTATAGGTAGATACCACATCACCTTGGCAGGAGAACCAGTTTTGGACTCCCCCGAAGTCGTCAATTTATACCTTGACGCACCACATTTGGGACAATCTTTTAAATCCACATAGTCCTTTTGAAATAATACACAATCATTCGTGCATGCATGTATCTTCTTGGCCTCCATTCCCATTGGGCACAACAATTTCTTTAACCGATATGTTGAGATTGGCAGCTCATTTCCTTCAGGAAGAATTTCTTTCAACAAAGACAGCAATGACGTGACGCTTTTGTCACTCCATCTATTGTTAGCTTTCAGCTTATACAATCTCAACACAGTGCTAAGCTTCGTCAACTTACAACCTGTGTATAATGGTATCTCAGCATCATGCACAATGTTTCTAAACATGGGAGGTGGATCGGTGTGCTCTACCCCACAACTATGTAGCATCGCATCAACAATGTCTACTGGAACTGGTTCGTTCACATCTACGTCATCGGAGGCGATTTCTTCTTCCATCCAAGCACTGTTATCGACATCCACTGATTTCAAGTTTAAAATCTCTCCATGTCAGTGCCATTCTGTATCGCCTTGTACAATCCCGTTGCACATGACATGACTTTTGATTTCATCACCAGTGCTGACTTTCAATTTGTTACCATAGTGCCTACATGGACAGTAGAACCTATCTCCAGGTTGTTTCCTATGTTCCTCGGAAAATCTAATAAACTGATCAAGACCAGAAATAAACTCTAGGGTGCATCAATTTGGAATGGATATCCATGATCTATCCATTCTATGATCAAAGAAAAAACAAGTATATATTAGAACAATATTAGGGTCTAGGGTTAACAAATTAGAGTTTATGGTTAAAACATTAGGGTTTTAAGGTCTTATATATAATTAATGGTTAAAACATCCTAAGTGAGATTAGGCGTTCAAGAACAGTCCCAAACCGGGGACTATCCAAGATTTACTCCTAATGAGTAAATCTTGGATGGTTTTCTAGGACAACAAATACATGTGCTGTCATTCTTATATATAATAAATGTGTACCACCTATCTCATTCTTCAACACCTAATCTCACTAGTAAGTGTATAATGTGTATTGGGTTTTCAAGAAAATTTTGACAGCATTTCCCCGCTGTTCTCAAAGTACATATGTACTTAGACAAAAAATAGGGAAATGCTACTGAAATTTTCTTGAAAACCCAATACACATTATACACTTACATCCTGTGAGATTAGGTATTCAAGAACAGTCCCAAACCGGGGACTATCTAAGATTTACTCCTAATGAGTAAATCTTAGACAGGTTTCTAGGCCAACAAATACATATGTTGTCATTCTTATATATAATAAATGTGTACCACCTATCCCATTCTTGAACACCTAATCTTACTAGTAAGTGTATAATTTGTATTGGGTTTTCAAGAAAATTTCGGCAGCATTTCCCCGTTGTTCTCCAAGTACATATGTACTTAGAGAACAAACGGGGAAATGCTGTCGAAATTTTCTTGAAAACCCAATACACATTATACACTTACATCCTAAGTGAGATTAGGTGTTCAAGAACTGTAACGACCCCACCTTCCAGTAACCCCCAATTAAGGGAGACCAGGAGGTCAAAGTTGTTATCCCAATTTTTGGATCAAAGGTTCGACAAATAATTATTAATAATTATCAAACTTTACCAGACTATACTGAAAAGCTGTAATAAAATAAACTTTTTGCATACCTTAGAAAAAAAACTTAGATTTCTAAACCTCTATCCACACACGTATACTGCTCTAACTAATCCTCCTTGTACTTTAATTCATGTATTCACAATATACCAACTTATTGTTTGTCCTTTTGGGTTTGTACCTAAAACACCGACAAACAAAACATCGGTCAGCATAAAGCTGGTATGTGGGGAAAACAATAATCGTACAATTGATATCGACATATTGTACTCAATTACAATTTAACAAGCAACTTTACGTTTTAAACATGACTGCTCAATCCATACATATCCTGACCTCTGTGTTGTCCCTACAGTGGACCTGGATGCTACCTTCCTTATCGTAGATCCCCATTATACCCTGCATGATCCTACCTAACAGGTCGATCAATATCTAGGGTCAAGTCGCATGGCACTACCCATAGGTAGCCCAATCCCTAACTCATGGTGTGCTAAAGAGTCGCATGGCACTACCCATAGGTAGCCCAATCTCTAACTCTTAATAACATGATGGTCTCCCTTATCAAGTCGACCCTTTTCCAAATTACCCTTTTCATCATTAGCAAAGCCACATAGGAGGACCAGGATCTGGGCCAGTCATGTACACATATTTATAGTGAAAATCATAGTCACTTTATAGTTGCATGAAATAAAAGTCATCCAAGTAGTTATTTTCAGGCAACCGATAAAAAAGTTCAGGAATCGCCGTGAAACTAAAGCGATTATTCAAAAACGTAACCACATACCTATGATTGTAGATTTTGAGACAGAATCAATCAAATAGACAAATCTCAACCAAGCAACCAATTATGCATAGAAATCCTAAAATAAACATACAAACTTCATTTTATTAAAATTTAACCAATTTCATCTTACTCCTTAGGATTTCTATTCCAATTTTAGGGTTTTCTTTTGAAATTAGGGTTTTGCCTCCACTTTTAACATTATGAATCCTAATTTAGAAAAACTACATAAAAACCCTAAATTCCTCATTTTAATACTCCTAACAGACTTAGGATCATTATTTAGTTTCTTATTTCCTTAATCCGAAATAAACATGGTTTTTCTCCTTTTTCACCCTAAATTAGGGTTTCTATATGCATTCTCCTTCATTTATAGATTAAAACCCTAAATTATTCAACTTTGTATGCAAAACGAATTGAAACTCTATTTTAATATGCAACAGGTTAATACTTATCAAATTAACCTATTAAACTATAAAGTTTCATCCTTTATACTCAATTAGGGTTTCTAATTACCTTTTTAATACCATTTTCTATCAAATTAATGTACTTTTGCAAAATGAGATAGAATCAGGTTACCAAATTATTTTTATCATGTTCCTCATATTTTTCTATGCAACTTTCATGTACAAAGTTTTCTCATCGGAATTTTCTAGCTAATTCTATGAATTTCGCAAAGAAAACCTTTTTCTGGATTATTTGAGAAGAGAGAGTCAATTACCGAATTTCATTGGTCGTTCGATCGGTGCGTCACTGGTCCACGTCTAGATCTGACTCTCTGTGTCGATCGCCCCCACTTACTGAGTTGCGTGCACCGCTGCCCACTGCAGAGTGTTGGATCCCTCTCAAGTCCATGATGGACTCTGATCTGAGGGCTACTTCTCCTCGTCTTCCTCCCTTTCTTCACTAGAACAACGCGGCAGCGCCGTGGCTGGACCTCGTCGGAGCAAGAGAAATTGAGAGAGAGAGAGGGTATGGGAACATGGGAATTGGTCATCGGTGTTCGCGAGGGTGAGAGGAAGTGCATGAGGGCCTATTTATAGGATATGGGGGGTCCCTTTTAGGGTTCATGATCCCCGTCGTAACCTGCTTCCTAGCCCAATTGGGCGTTTTCCGTAGACGCTTCCAGAGACCCACAAATCAGGATTGCGATGGTTTGGGATACTCTCCCTGACTCAATGGAATAATTTCCATGCTTGCACATCCCCTGATTTGCTCGAAAATCAAAGGGGAAAGTCCCCCCTGTACACGCCTATAGTTCGTGTCCCGCTAGGACTTTGACGACGAGTGGTTCCTGTTGGATCAAGATCCAATGGCCCTCGTTCTTCACGTTCAACAAAAAAAAGGAAAAGATTTCCTAATTCCAGAATAAATCCAATTTTGAGGATATTTTGAAAAAGCCATAACTCCCAATTTATAACTCCTTTTTATCCCAAAATTTAAGGGAACCCCGTTTATGATTTTATCTCTCATCATGCAAAAATTGGGATCATTATCTAAAGAAAACGAGTCCTTTTCTTCAGTTGCAATTTAACACTTAATTATTCATATTTTCCACTTATTTTCTCTTTCTCTAGCATTTATATTATTATCATGAGTTCCTTGAACCTCAAGGAACCTCAATATCTTGAAATTCCATCTTGGAAAATATTCCTTAGCCTTTTATTCTTCTTTTATCTATTTTCTAGTTTATTTCGTTATCCAATTGGATTCCTTTTCCTTTTCTTTTTCTTTTTCTTCCAATTGGGCTCAATAGCCAATAAGGCCCAATAAGAAAAACATACAAGGCTATTATACATGAATTTCATTCAAACCAAACCATTGATTTCATTTATTTAAAAGGAGATTTACAAATCTCATTATATGATTTAGAAAAATGGGGTTATAACATCCTCCCCTCCTTATAGGAATTTTACCCTCAAAATTCAATAGTCAAACAAACAAATCAGGATATGCTTTCTCCATGTCCGTCTTCAGCTCCCATGTGGCTTCATCCTCTCCATGGTGCTTCCAAATAACCTTAACCATCTCTATATTCTTATTTCTAAGCTCTTTCACCTTGGTATCTAGAATCTGCAAAGGTAACTTAGGATAAGTTAGCTTCCCTTGAAGCTCAATGGGTTCAATGCCCAGCACATGGCTCGGATCTTGCACATATCGCTTCAGATTGGACACATGAAACACATCATGCATCATACTATATTGAGGGGGTAACGCCAAACGATATGTGGCTTCACCAATCCATTCTAACACTTCAAACAGACCCACGTATCAGGGACTCAACTTTCCTCTATTCTTAGCTATAGCTCGGACCAGTTGAATTTTTAGAAAAACATGTTCCCCCACAATGAAATGCACAACAGTCCACCTCGCATCAACATACGACTTCTATCGATCCTGGGCTCTCTTTAGCCTTTGCCTGATCAAAGCGACTTTATCAGCATACACTTGGAGTTCATCTGACCTCAACAAGGTCCTTTCACCAACATCATCCCAGTGAAGTGGTAACCGACACGGTCTCCCATATAGAGCTTCATACGGAGGCATCCCAATACTAGCTTGGTAACTATTATTGTAGGAAAACTCAGCTAACAGTAATTACTACTCCCATGATCCACCTCAATCAAGCACACAAGCTCTCAGCAGATCCTCTAAAGTCTGGATTGTCCTTTCTGACTGACCATCTGTCTGAGGGTGATATGCGGTACTGAATATCAACCTTGTTCCTCTTAAACTTGCTTCCACAGCTTGGAAGTAAACTTTGGGTCTCTATTAGAGATGATGGATATGGGTACGCCATGTAAACACACTATCTCTCTGATATACAACTCAGCTAAGTCTGATACTTTGGCAGTGGTCTTCAGGGCAAGGAAGTGTGCGGACTTGATAAGGCAATCTACCACAACCCATATAGCATCATGACCTTTCTTAGTCCGAGGTAGACCTACCACAAAATCCATGGTGATCTGCTCCCATTTCCATTCTGGAATCTCTATAGACTGTAATAGTCCACCGGGTCGTTGGTGCTCAGCTTTCACCATTTGGCACGTAAGACAGCTGGCCACATATACCGCAATATCTCTCTTCATTCCTGGCCACTAGAAAAAACTCTGCATGTCCTTAAACATCTTGGTTGTTCCCGGGTGCACCGTGTACTTAGAACCATGAGCCTCTTATAGGATACGTTCCTTCAATGGTGAGTCATTAGGAACCCATATACGATTCTCAAATCTAATCCCTCCATCTATTCCCAATGAAAGACTGATAACACCAAATTTTGTGATGTTTTTGGCCCTTATTTCGCTGTCAAATCTCCCCTTTTAAACTGTTTTCCTCTCCTTTTTGTCATGTTTTGAATAAACAGGTCACGCTACGCTCTTAACTCAATTTTATCATCTTTTGCAGAGTTTTCCTTATTTTTTGACTCATTTATCATCAAAAAGGCCCGTCCCGACCCATGAACGTGTTCTACCTGCATCGACCCTCCGACCAGTCGGCCGACACACTCACTGCCCGACATACAGCAGCACGATACAGCTATCGTGCGACACGGGCGTGCCGCACAAGGAGGATCTGACGGGCGATGCGCCACTTACCCGACAGAGAGTTGTACTCGCCACGACTACTGAAGCGTGTCATGCGATACAAGCCACCCACCGACAGGCACCCACTCATCACGACACCCGACACGCTTACAACCCAACACCCAATGTGTCGGGCGACACACATATCGAGCATCCCTGAAGCTGCAATAATAGAGCTGATGGAGGACACGTGGCGCCCGGAGAACCACAACTTATCCCAACCGCTGCCTATAAATAGCAGCTACAGGACTCCGATGGGATGGGTCGGAATCTCACGAAAGCTAACTTGGGAAAGCACCTGGAGCTAGCGTGTCGCGTCCCAGAGGTTCACCAGGCGATACTAGGTGAGCACTTCTCCGACCCGAGAGGGTGGGAATGGTTCACTTAGAATCCTCCCCGGTCACCACTGCAACCTGATATCAACCAACAAGGACACACCTGATATGAGTAACCTGATACCCTAAGCAGTCTCTAGCCCGACACGATACCGAGCCCGATACGAATCACCCGTCATGGTGTGTCGCCTGAAAGGGTGTCATCCCGTCACGACTGTATTAGGCGAGAGAGCTTTGGTCAGTACGTTTGCCCGTCGTTTCCTATCGCCCGACAGGGAGTGCCGCCCGACACAGGCGTATCGAGCAGAGCTCCAAACTGGTATCGGGCTAGAGGAATCTTAGGGATCCGCTGCTGCATGTCGCTCTTCTAAATCAAGGAGGCGATACTTATCTTTCTTTTTCAGTCATTTACTTTCTTTACTTACACAATGTAACCAAACCCTTTTATATAATGATTATGATAGTGGAATCAGAGGAGCTTTAAATATCTGTTGGCCTTATGTTTGGTTCCTTTTCGTTGGATGATTACTCTGTTTAGCATCCAAACTCTAGCTTGTATGCTTGGATCATGTTTTGACTAGCTATCAAACTGTGTTTCCCATTGCAGCAACCTCGAGAGAGGTGTTGTGGCTCTAGTATTTTGTCTGATATGGGAGTACAAGAGTACCCAGGATCGGAGTTGTTTTAGTGATCTTTCCACTCTAACCCAAGTCCAGCAACCTTGAGAGAGGTGTTGGTGCTTAGTTAGAGGTACCCTCTTTGAGAGAAGGGGTACTGGATGTTCCTGTTGCCGCTTGTTTTACCAAAGTTTTCCCCCTTCGTTCCTTACTAAAGCAATAGTGTTATCCTCTCTGGTTCTATTGCGCAAAACCCCTAAAAACTAATAAACGCTTAAAAACCTTAATTTTCCTTGTAGCTCTAGTTGGAGATAGTTTTCTTTTATTTTTATCAATCTTCGCCTATTGTTCCCTTTGGGAACTTTATCCTCACATTGCTTTTACCAGAGTGTTGAGTGCCGATTCTGTGTTCTTAACACTACCCCCCTTGTCCCTGTGGTTCGACCCCGATTGCTACTTCGGACCCTGTCATCGTTGCGGGGGCCTAAGAGTCGGGTAATTTAAAAGTCCGACAACTTCAAATCTGCTCCCTTTTGGATGCGCGATTTAGGCCGGTCAGCTTTTTGGCACTGCTGCCGGGGATAAGGCAAAATGGTACTGTTAACGAACCCGAATCCACTAACTACACTCTTGTGCCTCAAGCTTAGAAATGAGCTTGATAGCACTTTCTTTTTCCTTTTTGATCTTCTAACCTGAAACGAGTATAGAGTAGTTCGTTTTATTAAATTGTTTTATTAATACAAGTTTTCTAACTTGATTATACATTCTATTCAAGTACTCAGGAAAGAAGCATTTTGCTCAGTAGAGCACCGACACCGCTAGTCATGCCACCTCGCGTCGAACCACCTCTTTCAGAGGGTGAGCAAAATGCTAGAGTTGGGCCTCACTCACCTCCGTGTGGGAATAATGATTGTTATAATGGCGATCAGTAACAGGAAGAACCTAAAACATAACAATTTGAGGATGATCACCATCATGAGAGGCGTCGTCATCACCACAGACATCGAAGAAACCAACATAATCAGGAGCAGAACCAAGGAGACAGTGACAGCGAAGATTCTAACGAAGAAGAAAAGACCCTCAGGGAGTTAGCTGCCACAAAGGCCAATAATTCAAGATGTCTTGTTGTCATCCCAAGGTTCAACACAACCAACTTTGAGCTGAAACCTTCTGTAATCTCTATGATCCAAAACAAGAGCTTCAGAGGGAATTCAAAGAATGATAACCCTTACCATCATCTAGATGCTTTTAAGAATATCTGTGATACCATTAAAATGTTGGGAGTTCCCCAAGAAGTCATATATTGCAAGGGTTTCATCTTTTCTTTAGAGGACAAGGCCCTATCTTGGTACCTCGGGCTGTCGCATCAAGCTCTGAATGGATGGAATGCACTGGCAGATGCTTTTGTGAGCAAGTTTTACCCTACAGAGAAAACCATCAGGAATAGACAGAGGATCACGTCTTTCATGCAAAACACGAATGAGAATCTACACAAAGCCTGGGAAAGATATCAAGAATATCAGAGGGACTGCCCTCATCACAACTACAAGAAGGGTTTTCTGATAACCACCTATTACAATGGTCTGACCCCTGAAGAAAGGTTTTTGCTGAATGCAGCTGCACGAAGTGACTTTCTGGGGAAGAAGTCCAGCAGATCCAAAAAGATCATCGAGAACATGGATGAACTACAAGATGGCACCGACTACGACAAATCTGATAGAGGATATGCTAAGAAGGATGCTAGTGAAGGACCTTCGGTCAAATCTAAAGCTCTTGAAGCTATCACTACTCAAATCCAGAAGATAGCCACTGATGTCAGACAATTGAAAGAATCAGGTGGAAAAGGGAAGAAATAAGTTGAAAAAGTCATGAAATGTGTCACCTGTGGAGAAGGTGGACACGGGGTTGATAACTGTGTTTACACCCAACCTGACGAGTCAACTGAAAGTGAATCTGAGGCAGAGGAAGCCGAGAACGTCTCTTTTGTCAACTTCAAGAGACCGAATCACCCTGGTTTTAACTACAACAACAAGGATGCGGCCGAAAACTCGCATCAGCTAAATAACCCCACCAAGCAACCCCAATGTTTTGAGAAAAGAGGGGGACAAGGTCAGTTCACAAGAACTACCACTTTCCAATCGAACAAGGCAAACTTCCAAGGACAAGGAAAGTACCAAAGTCGCCAAGTGGCTAACCCTAGTCACAGTCAGGGTCAAACTAAGGAACAAAGTCAATACAAGAGCTCAAACCAACCAGATTTGGTGAGTCAATTGTTCGATTTTGTCAAAAGACAAGATACTATCAACAACCAGCTGGTGCAAAGCGCACTGTCAAATTCAGGAGTTCTGAACACGATGCAGGTTCAAATGGCGGACATGCAGACTCACCAACGCCAAATTGATCAGCAGTTGGCCCAGATGGCTTAGTTGATAAAGAATCTCTCAGGTAAGATACCCTCCAATACTAAATCCACTAAAATGGCGGTACTGAGATCAGGGAAGACAGTAGAATGCCCTGAAGAAGCCAGACCCGAGGAACCTGAATCGAGGACTGTGACTGATAATCCTGAAGAAGAAGACAATCAACAAGCTCATGTCAGGGAATCAGAACCAAGATCCATTGAGGAACTGTTTGGTAAGATAAGTCCTTACTCTCCCAAGTTGCCTTTCCCTTACAAACTGATAAAGGAACATCTTAAAAAGCGTTACGAGAAGTTTATGGAATCAGTAAAGAAGCTTCACCTCGAAGTACCTTTCCTGGATGCTTTAGAGGAAATAACGACCTACGCTAAGTTTTTCAAAGATTTGATCACCAAGAAGAAAAGAGGAGGAAGAATCGAGACCGTGCATCTAGCTAGTATGTCTTCTGCTTTTGTCAAGGCAGATTTACCCAACAAGAAGAAGGATCCAGGGCTTTCACCATTCCTTTTGCCATTGGAGATAATGTTGAGCGAAAAGGTCTTGCTGATTTAGGGGCTAGCATCAGCCTTATGCCCCTAAGCCTCGTGCAATGTTTAGGTTTGACTAATATGGTCAAGACCAACATGAGGATTGAATTGGTGGACCATACCTTCAAAAGACCTGTAGGTGTTGTTGAGGATGTACCGATCTGAGTGGGAAGTTTCTTCATTCCTTGCGACATTGTGGTCATTGATACTGTGGAGGACCCTGGCTGTCCTATCATCTTTGGATGCCCTTTGTTGGCTACAGGAAGGGCGTTGATTGATGTTGCTGAGGGAATAATCACTCTAAGGGTCAGAAATGATCACTTATACTTCAAAATAAAGGATGTGATGAAAGGGCCATCCCTGTTAGAGTCTGCTTGCTTTGTAGAAAGCTACAACCAGTTTTGTGAAGAGGTGGAAGAAGATATCCTAATGGTAGACCCTCTTGTAAGAGCGATAAGCAATCAAGACTCTGATTCTGAAAATCCAAAAGTTGTTGAGTTTCTCAACTATCTTAATCAGTTTGATGAAGATCTGAGCGATGAGGAAGAGGTAATAGAAACAGTTAAGTTTTCTTCTCTAGAGGAGGCACCAGAAGAAAAGGCACCCAAGGCTAAACCCAAGTTGAAGCAGCTACCTGAAGTATTAAGGTATGAATTTCTAGATCAAGAAGAGAGAAATCCTATCATCGTTAATGCCTATCTTACGAAGGATCAATTGGAAAAGCTTCTTGAGGAGTTGAGACTCCACAGGCAGGCTATAGGATACTCGGTAGAGGATATCAAAGGCATTAGCCCTGCATTATGTATGCATCACATTAATTTGGAAGAATCTGCTAAGCCTCTTGCTCAACCTCAGAGAAAATTGAACCAGATGCTAAAAGAAGTTGTGAAGAAAGAAGTAATCAAACTGAGGGATGTTGGGATCATTTACCCGATCAGTGATAGTAACTAGGTGAGCCCGATCCACGTAGTACCGAAGAAAGGAGGTATAACAGAAGTTAAAGGAGATAAAGGCGATGAAGTGGCGGTTCGGACCGTCACCGGATGGAGGATGTGTATTGACTACCAAAAACTGAACCAAGCCACGAAAAAAGATCATTATTCGCTTCCTTTCATTGATCAAGTTCTGGAAAGATTGGCGCATCATGACTATTTCTGCTTTTTGGATGGTTTTTTAGGGTTTTTATCAAGTCCCCATCTTACCAGATGACCAGGAGAAAACTACTTTTACCTATCTCTATGGGACTTACGCCTTCCGAAGAATGTCTTTCAGCCTGTGCAATTCTCCCGCAACGTTTCAACGTTGCATGATATCGATGTTTTCAGATTTTCTGGAAGACATCGTGGAAGTTTTCATGGATGACTTTTCCATCTATGGGAAGGACTTCGATGCCTACCTGAAGAACCTATCTCTGGTCTTGCAACACTATGAGGAAAAGAGTTTGGTCTTGAACTGGGAGAAGTGCCACTTTATGGTACGAGAAGGCATCGTGTTAGGGCATAAAGTCTCGAGGCGTGGCATCGAGGTAGACGTTAGCAAGGTTGAAGCCATATCCAAGCTACCTCCACCGAGGTCTGTAACGGGAGTGAGGAGTTTCCTTGGGCATGCCGGCTACTACCGAAGATTTATAAAAGACTTCTCAAAGATCTCGAAACTGTTGTCCAACCTTTTGGTAAAGGATGTTGAATTCAATTTCTCTGACGATTGTCTAAATGCTTTTCAGGCCTTAAAAGACGCCTTTGTCTCACCTCTGTCGTCATATAATTTATCCTTAAAGCTCCGGACTGGGAGCTACCTTTTGAGCTTATGTGTGACATAAGTGACTATGTTGTAGGAGCAGTCCTGGGACAGAAAAAGGACAAAAGGCACCATGTAATTTGCTACGCCAATCGTACTCTGGATGAGGCTCAGATAAATTATATGACGACAGATAAGGAGATGCTTGCAATTATTTTTGCTTTCGACAAGTTCAGATCGTATCTTATCGGAACGAAGGTTAAGGTCTACACAGACCATGGGGCAATAAGATATCTCATGCAGAAAAAGGATACCAAGCCCAGGTTGTTGAGGTGGGCTTTATTACTACAAGAGTTAGACCCCAAGTTCGTTGATAAGAAGGGTGCAGAGAATGTGGTCGCCGACCACTTATCAAGGATCATGGTGGAAAGGCAGAAGGAACCACCTATTAATGACAACTGTGATGACGAAGCCTTGCTGATGGTTGAAACTAAAGATGAGAATTTACCTTGGTTTGCAGATATTTTTAATTATCTTACATGCAGAGAGTTTCCTCCTGATATAACCTATAATCAAAAGAATAAGCTCTTTTCGGATGTAAAGAACTACTACTAGGACGATCCTCTCCTCTTTAGAAGATGCACATATAACATGTACAGAAGATGTATCCCCGAAGAAGAGGTCCCAAACATCCTGAAAGAATGCCATTCCTCTTCATATGGAGGACACCTGGGGAGCAAAAGGACCGCCTCCAAGGTGCTGCAATCGGGATTTTACTGGCCCTCCTTGTTCAAGGATGCTGCAAATTATGTAAAGGTTTGTAAAGAATTCCAATCAACATTAAACATTGAAAGAAGAAATGAGATGCCTATGGATAATTGGGTTGAAGTCGAGATCTTTGATGTATGGGGAATTGACTACATGGGTCTATTTCCCCCCATCAAAAGGATATCAATACATTCTAGTCGCAGTGGATTATGTGTCTAAATGGGTGGAAGTTGTTGCCACCCAAATGTGCAACTCCAAATCAGTGATCAAGTTCTTTGAGAAGACTATCTTCCCTCATTTCAGAGTACCTCGTACTGTAATAAGCGACGGTGGATCGCATTTCAGAGAAAAATAGTTTGAAGTGCTCCTACGAAAGTATGGAGTTAAACACAAGGTCACTACGCCTTACCACCCACAAACTTCTGGGAAGGTGGAGGTTTTGAATAGACAGATTAAGCAGATTTTAGAGAAGACTGTCAGTCGCATGAGGAAAGATTGGTCGATGAAGCTTGATGATGCCCTTTGGGCCTACAGAACTGCATATAAAGCACCCATTGGAACCACCCCTTACAAGTTGATTTATGGGAAATCCTATCATCTACCCTTAGAGCTTAAACACAAGGCTCTTTGGGCTATTAAGTTCTTGAATATGGATCTGGAGAAGGCAGGAGAGAAGAGATATCTGTAGCTACAGGAACTCGAAGAATTGGGAATGCATGCCTATGAGAATGCAAGGATCTATAAGCAGAGGACCAAGGTGTGGCATGATGCCCACCTGAGGAAGAAGGATGTAAGTGAAGATGACAAAGTTTTATTATTTAAATCCTCCATTCGTCTTTTTCTAGGTAAGATGCAAACAAGGTGGTCCGGACCCTTCACTGTAGCAAAGATATATCCATCAAGGATGATGGAGATATATGATAAAGAAGATCCATCCAAAGTTTTTCCAGTAAACGGGCACAGAGTAAAAATATTCTATGAAGATGAAGCGTTTGTGATAAGGACAGAGATAAGTTTGCAAGATGCGGAAATAGCTAAAGATGTGAAGTAAAGGATCTGAAGCTATCGAGATGACAACGCTAACTACAACGCTCTTCGGGAGGCAGCCCGAGTTTTACTTTTCTTAGAATAGGATGTTATTTCCTTTCCTGCAAGAAAAAACACTATGAACATTATGATTGTAATAAGGCCCAAGTCAGTGCATGTGTCACATGCCCTGACTCTTCTGTTTTATGGGCCACCGCTCTGTTTTATGAGCATTGATGAGTAATGCTATCTGAGCCTGGGAACTTCACCGTAGGCCCATGATGTTTTACCCATCAATTGCTTTCTCCTTCGCTTTATTTTTTGTTTTTCATTAAAAATCATGTTTGAAAAGCCTTGTATCGGGAAAGGATACCTTGTTCCATGACCGTATCGGGCAAAAGGATCAGGCGGCGTGCAAGACACACCCTTATTGGTTAGGCATATCGAGCATCACACCTTAGCCATGAGCCGCGTCAGACCACACTGCCGAGCAGCAAGCAACTGTATCGGGCGGCATGAGTAATAACCCTTGATTTGACGGATGGGACTGCTCATCTCGGGAATGATTTGTCTCCTCGCCCGACACGTACCCCTATTTTACCAGTTTTACCCCCGATCTGGATTGCTATATATAGTACGGAGGTTTAACTGTGTCGAGCTACTACATTTACTCTTCACCTACTCCCGTATCGTGCTGTAACTTCTCTCGTCGCTCTCGTGTCGCACAACCTAGCTTCTGCTCTCGTATCGCACAAGATAACTTCAGATAGCAAAGGTATAACCCAACAGCCGTATCGTTTGGCTTGCCCGACATGAACCTCATGTCGCGCACTTCGTATCGAACTAACAACTTTAGTTGATTTTCCTTATATCACCCGACACGCATTTGTGTCGGATGCATGACTTTTGACTATGTCGTGCGACACATCTTTAACGCGCGTTTGCCCGATACCTTATATCGGGCAATGCCCGTGTCACCCATCTTATATCGCCTCGCGTATTTTCCTGACGGGCGACACCCGTGTCTTGTATCGGGCATGAAATCCATTCGCAATGACGCCCGGTATCTCATGACAAACTTATGTGATTTTCAGCCGAACTCCGTATCGCCCGACACGAGCATATCGGGCAAGCATCATATCGCTCAGTTTTGAAGCCCGATACGGTGGTGTCGGGTAGCTTTTGTATCGGGTCAAACTTTTCTTATCATGCAATCAGTTTTCTTTAAGACATTGGTATCAACTTTAAGTTCTTACTTAATAAACTAGTCTGGTGATAACAAAAATGGCTTGCACCAAGCAAACTATTTTTCAAGTTGATGAACACGGTCGGAGGGTCGACACTGAGGCTGTAGCTGAAGCTACGACAGTCGGGCAGAAACTCCCAAACCCCGAGGCAGCTGGGCCACCCACGGCTGAGAAGAGAGCAAGGACGGAAGAAGTAACGACCCCAATAATTGTTTCAACCGCGACGGCAGAACCTTTGGATCACACACCAGGCAGGTTCGTTCCTAGAGATAATGAGCATGGGCGCCGGTACTCAGAATTGGCAACAAAACTCTATAGGCCGAGAAGATTTTGCCACCAGTCGTCCTTCCTTCAGCTAGGCATATTTGACAGACTCGAAAATGTCCTAGTTGCAGTAGGGATGTAGAAGATCTGCTTCAGCCACTCCACCTCCTACACTGAGCTCACCAGGGAGTTCATGTCATCTCTCCACCGGGTGCAGAATAGACCCGAAGAAATCAAAGAATACAGCGGAGCAGACAGACTGCAGGGGCGGCTATACAACTCTGAGCACGTCATCTCTGAGAAGCTGCTCAACGAGATCTTCTCTTCCAGTGAGGAGGAGAAGGAATTGCTTAACAACGGTGCAAGGATCACCGAAGGAGATGGGTTCAACCCCGTAGAGATCTGGAGGAGGCTGACTGGCGAGTCATCGTTCAAGCTAGGAAGCAAGGTGGCGGCGGTGCACTCCTACTTCTGGAGAATAGTGCACAAGCTTTTGGCGTGCCTGCTCTTCAGCAAGAACGAATCAAGCAACATCTACAGCGAAGAACTCCATCTCATGTGGCGTGTGATGGAGGGAAATATGATCAACCTGGGACGTTTCTTTTTGAATAGGATACACCCAATAAAGGATGCCACCAAGGAGTACTGCATGGGTGGCATCGTCAATCTTATTGCGGTCGGGTTAGGGTACCCACGGGATCCGCGCAGTCTCTCAAGGACAAGGGGCGATGAGAAGATCAACCTCAAGTTCCTCATGAGCGCCAGCATCATCAAGAAGGAGGGGTGAAGCTACTTCTACAAATTCGCAAGAACAACCACCCTCCTTTCACTTCCTAGTTGTGCCAACTACGATGCAGAAAAGCTGGTCTTTACCAGCGCAGAGATCGAAGCGCTGGCAGTCGAAGCCGCTTATACCGCCACCACCAGTATACAAGAGAGGGTGGCTGAAAGAGGAGAACAAATTCCTCTTGACACTTGGCAGGACAAATATTCCACAATTCCTACCGAGCCGTCCACTGCTCCAGAGCCAGCAACGACAACTATTGATAGAGCTGTCACCGCTCCTACCATCCCAGCCACGATCACGACAATATCTGTCGTGGCTGAAGAAGTACCAGCGATCGTGCAAGTCGCTGAGGCAACTGGGGCTGAGACAACCGCCCTAACCCCGACGGAAGTTGTCGCAAAAGAGATAGCTGCAGCTCTCGAAACTTCCGTGGTGCCCTTAGTGGTAGAAGAAGAAGCACATCCAGTCGCCAGTAATGGGGCATTTGTCGAGATCCTCAAGATGGAGGTCGGAGTTTCACACCTTACGCTGACACCGCCTCCGGTGTCTCCTATGGCAGCTGTAGAGGAGGACACCGACAATGCAGAGGTGGAGCAGCAACCACCAACACCGCGGCTTTCCCCATCACAACAAAGAGGTGAGGCAGGGACAATCGCAAAAATGCTTATGCCTCGCCCAGTAGCAACTACCTCGCGAACAATCGAGATAGATTCTACCTCGTCGGGTAGACCCTCACACGAGATGAGTGTCGCGAGGATGAGAGAGAGATCTGCAGGAGCCCCTCCGTCACTCAGGAAGATGTTGGGGCACAAATTTAATCACTTGCGGGAGGTAATAGAAAGCCACTCGGCTACATTTACTTCACTAACCCGCAAGTTTTCTATTTTCCAACAGAGGCTGAATAGCCAGGAGCGGCAACTGCTGACTCTAGTTGGCCTCCCCGAACAACTAGAGGCACTCAACGCCACACTACAGTAGGCCCTCCAACGCCTCGACGTGATCAAGGAGAGGATGAACAGGAGGGACGATCATCTGCATCCAAGGCAGCTGAGGAGATCTCTGTCACCTCCCAGCTCAGGCTCTCAACCCTCCTCGTCAGCATCCTAGCCAAGATCGTCATCCACTTCCTCCTCCAGCGGGCCATCCCCAACACCTGAGGAAGGGACGCCGCAAAGGTCAGCCAACGGAGCTCCAGCAGGACAGGAAATCTCCCGCGGTTTGGAAGAAGCAGCCCCCTCAGTCCCCCTAGACGAAGCTGAGGATGATAACAAAGCAATCAGCATCGGAGAGGACTCTTCTGATGAATCTGAGGGAGAAGGGGGGATATATGTGCCGCCAATGAAAGACACCCCCCAGAGGAAGAAGCTCGATGACAGATGAATTCTCTACACCGTCAGAGATACCTTCCTTTGAGATGTCCGACTTCGACAGAAGGGTCATTGGCTACGTGTCGATCAGGGACCAAAAGCTACTGAACAAGGTCATGAGGTAGCAGGCTGATGAAGAAGACGTCGTCTAGAGCGATGGCTACTTCTCCGTATGACGGGGAGCACTCAGAAGCATATTCCACTCACCAGCTGTTGTCGGAAAGAAGTTGTTCAGGGTCCTAGAAGGTGCAATAATAGAAAATATCAGCACCGGGACAGGTCGGAGAATAATATACAACGTCACCCTGACCTTGGAAAGAAGGTTGATGATGGGAGTACCAGACTCCATCGCGGTGGCCAACATGTTGTGACACATCGAAGAGCACAACACGAACATCGTGTTGGCCCTGTACAAGCACCGCAACATATGGTTCATGTGTGTGGCAGACCTCCCGAACCATGACGTCCATCTCCTCAGCTGCTTCAACAAGGAGGTGCCACGCTCAGGACTTATTTTCAGTCGCCCGGAAGACAAACATCTCAGGCTTCTACCACTACGTCTTCTCCGAGCCATTAAGAAAGGAGTCCAACGTCATAGTGGAATTCGGAACTTCTTCTCTATCGGTGACTTCCCCATCCAAGACAAAGAGGGAAGTGGAAACAACGCCTTTATCATCTTGCACGCCATGGAGCTGCTCAACATATTCATATACATAAGGCATCTCTAGGGCCAAAACTTCTACCAGCTCAGAAGCATATATGCACTGTTGCTGATCAAAGATAGGCGCTACTTCCAAGATGTAGGGGTACCAGAGAGGTTGTTGGACAATGATCAAGCAGACGAATCTTCGCAACCCAGCAGCACTCCAGAGAAAGAACTGAGATAGAAGCAGACATCTACGGGGTAGGCAAGCGGTTAGAAATCATGTGGGAAGTACACGGAATCGAAGACTCCGCTTCGCCTGAAACATCAGAAGAAATGATCAACAACTTTGACCGTTTATCGTGCTCTACACTCACGTAGGAGAAGGTCAATGAAGTTCTTCTAAAGTTAGCTGACTCTACCTCGACATATGTCATCTATGAGGCAGGCAGTGTCATAGTCTCGTTTGATGACTTGAGGGACATGGTAAAAGAAGGAGGATGTTTGGCAATATCTGTGGTGGCTGCCTACATCCAGACACTACAGAAGAAGTTTGAACACACATACATAGCTCATCCAATGATGTTCAATAACATCTGCCTTGCCGATGAATCAGGAGCGAAGCAATCCTTTCTGGCAGAGTTGCAACGTAGGGTTCTACGCACAATCTTCCTACCCATCCTGCACTACAACCACTGGACGCCCCTGACAATGTACACTCGCCAATGAGCAGGAATCTTCTACAACAACTCGGACATCAACAAAGATCATCCAGTGTAGTGTACATCGACGGCGTTGACCTCCCTCGAGTGCTTAGTATGAAAAATACTACGACGAGGTGGCGGCGCTGATACAACCATTCCTGGAGACGGAAGCGAGCAAATGGCACGAGCTCCAATTCTGCCACCGCAGTCCACAACAAATTCCTTTATCCAACGACTGCGGCATCTTCATGCTAGAATGGATATCAAATGAAGAGATGCCTGACCAGCTCCACCACATCGACTATCACAGCAAACGCAAAGAATATGTGTGGGAGCTTCTATCTGGAAAAGGCGCGCTCACCAACTAACCCTCACTGAGTTAACATTACCCTACCTTATCTACTTCAAAACTCTGGGACAGAGTGTGGAGTAAGTTTGGGGGGGGTACTATGTACCAGTGAGGGAGATATTAAAAGCACTTCAAACTTCACCTCTTTTGTTCTTTTTATTCTTTTTCTATAACATGTGTACATATACATATACATGCCTCATACAAAAATATAAAAAAATTTGCTTATTTTGTCTCCATATATATGTACAAAGACATTGTATAGTAAAAACCTGATACGACTTCTTGCCAGATTGTTTTCTCTGTGTCCAAAGAGATGTAGGTTTTGTTATTTCTTTTTGATAATGCATCCTCAAACAATGAAAGACCACGACTTTCCACGCCAAAAATTTCGAAAAATAATCTTGTAACAGCTAAGAGACGTGTATGCAGAAGGAAAAAGCTGCCCAAACAGCAGAAGTTTCTCTTATTTTCCCTTACCCAACAAAAATCCCAAAAAGAGAGAATAGCCTTATGAGAGTGAATAAAAGCATGAGAGTTGTGCCAAATGAAAAAAATATATACACACTTGTGTTCCAAAAGTACCCATATTTAGGCATGGTAGATCCGGGGAAGTGGTACATAGGATGTGAAATCACTGCTCTAAAGCCAACTGGCTTGGACTGCAGGGACCACTCACCCACTAACGGACCCATACCTGGATGGACTGATGGGAAATAAGAAAAACCCAAAAAGCCTTAAACCTACCCAAACACACAAATTTCCGTTATCAAAAGCTGTTTGGTGTGAAAGCTAACTTCGAAATCATGCACCCAAGTCTCGTCGAAGCTATGGAGAAAATTTTTGCTTAAATAAGGCAGGAAAAGTAAAGTCTATTGTTCATGATCGGGCAGTATTCTCTGTAAGACATATCAATACTCGCTCAAACCCATGGTCTGAAAACTATACCGGTTAAGAAGAAGCATCACAAAACAAAGTTTAAAGATTGATTGAGGACAATCAAAATGCTAAGTTTGGGGGAGTTAATAACACCAAATTTTGTGATGCTTTTGGCCCTTATTTTGATGTCAAATCTCCCCTTTTAAACTATTTTCCTCTCCTTTTTGTCATGTTTTTGAATAAACAGGCCACGCTACGCTCTTAACTCAATTTTATCATCTTTTACAGAGTTTTCCTCGTTTTTCGACTCATTTATCAGCAAAAAGGCTCATCCCGGCCCATGAACGTGTTCTACCTGCATCGGCCCTCCAACCAGTCGGCCGAAACACTCACTGTCTGACATATAGCAGTACGATACAGCTATCACGCGACACAGGCGTGCCGCGCAAGGAGGATCTGACAGGTGATGCGCCACTTACCCGACAGGGAGCTGTACTCGCCACGACTACTGAAGCATGTCATGTGATACAAGTCACCCACCGGTAGGCACCCACTCATCACGACACCCAACATGCTTATAGCCCGACACCCTCTGTGCTGGGCGACACGCATATCGGGCCACCCTCTGTGCTGGGCGACACGCATATTGGGCATCCCTGAAGCCACAATAATAGAGCTGATGGAGGACACGTTGCGCCCAGAGAACCACAACTTCTCCCAACCACTACCTATAAATAGCAGCTACATGACTTCGATGGGATGGATCGGAATCTCGTGAAAGCTAACTTGGGAAAGCACCTGGAGCTAGTGTGTCGCGTCCCAGAGGTGCACCGGGCGATACTAGGTGAGCACTTCTCCGACCCGAGAGGGCGGGAATGGTTCACTTTGAATCTGCCCTGGTCACCACAGCAGCCCGATATCAACCAACGAGGACACCCGATATGAGTAACCCGATACCCAAAGTAGTCTTTAGCCCGACATGATACCGGGCCCGATACGAATCAGTCGTCGTGGTATGTTGCCCGAAAAGGTGGCATCCCGTCATGACCGTATCGGGCGAGAGCACTTTGGTCGGTACGTTTTCCCGTCATGGCCTATCGCCCGACAGGGAGTGCCGCCCGACACAGGCGTATCGGGCAGAGCTCCAAACCAGTATCGGGCTAGAGGAATCTTAGGGATCTGCTACTGCATATCGCTCTTCTAAATCAAGGAGGCGATACTTATCTTTCTTTTTCAGTCATTTACTTTCTTTACTTACGCAATGTAACCAAACCCTTTTATATAGTGATTATGCTAGTGGAATCATAGGAGCTTTAAATATCTGTTGGCCTTATGTTTGGTTCCTTTTTGTTGGATGATTACTCTGTTTAGCATCCGAACTCTAGCTTGTATGCTTGGATCATGTTTTGACTAGCTATCAAACCGTGTTTCCCATTGCAGCAACCTCGAGAGAGGTGTTGTGGCTCTAGTGTTTGGTCCGATATGGGAGTACGAGAGTACCCAGGATCGGAGTTGCTTTAGTAATCTTTCCACTCTAACCCAAGTCCAGCAACCTTGAGAGAGGTGTTGGTGCTTAGTTAGAGGTACCCTCTTTGAGAGAAGGGGTACTGGATGTTCCTGCTGCTGCTTGTTTTACCGAAATATTCCCCCTTCATTCCTTACTAAAGAAATAGTGTTATCCTCTCTGGTTCTATTGCGCAAAACCCCTAAAAACCGATAAACGGTTAAAAACCTTAATTTTCCTTGTAGCTCCTGTTGGAGATAGTTTTCTTTTATTTTTATTGATCTTCGCTTATTGTTCCCTTTGGGAACTTTATCCTCACCTTGCTTTTACCAGAGTGTAGAGTGTCGATTTCGTGTTCTTAACAGTACCCCCCTTGTCCATGTGGTTCGACCCCGATTGCTACTTCGGACCCTGTCATCATTGTGGGGGCCTAAGAGTCGGGTAATTTAAAAGTCTGACAACTTCAAATCCGCTCCCTTTTGGATGCGCGATTTAGGCCGGTCAAAGACGGGTCTGAGGCTTCTTCATCAATCCTTTCATCTTATCAAGTTCTCCACTGGCCAACTGTGCTGCTACAATCTCACCCAACAATTCTGACTGTATCTGTATGTTGGCTAATCGAACTCGATCATCAAACGGTTGAGGAGACCATTCTACCAGCTCTTCTAAACTCTTCCACTGACTGGACAAAATAGCTGCACACTTGAGCTATTTCTGACTCAAAGCATCTGCTACGACATTCACCTTTCATGGATGATAGTTGATGGTGAAGTCGTAATCCTTCATGTACTCCATCCATCATCGTTGTCGTAGGTTTAAGTCTTTCTGTGTCAGGAGGTACTTCAGGCTCTTATGATCAGTGAGGATCTCAAAAGTAGCACCATACAGGTAAAGCTGCCAAATCTTCAATGCATGGATGATAGCGGCTAGTTCTAAGTCATGCGTCGGGTAATTCACCTCGTTGGGCTTGAGCTGTCAAGAGGCATATGCAACCACATGCTGATTTTGTTCTAACACACAGCCAAGTCCCATCTTTTATGCATCGGTGAAAATCATGAAACCCTCATTTCCTAATGGTAGAGTCAAAACTGGTGCAGTGGTTAGCTTCTCGTTTAGCTCCTAAAAACGAGCTTCACACATATCGGACCATACAAACTTCACATCCTTCTGAGTTAACATGGTCAAAGGCAAGGCGGTCTTTGAGAAATCCTTTATGAAGCGCTGATAGTATCTTGCTAACCCCAAGAAGCTTCAAATCTCAGAGGGGTTCTTCGGTGCAGGCCAGTCTCGTACTGCTGACACTTCAGCTGGATCTACGGCGATCGTTCCTCCTAAGATGATGTGTCCGAAGAACATGACCCGGTCTATCCAAAACTCACATTTGGAGAATTTCCTGTAGAACTTCTTCTTTCTCAAGATATCAAGGACTTTACTTAGGTGGTCTCGGTGTTGATCTAAGTCATCCGAATAAACTAGTATGTGATCTATGAATAATATGATAAACAAGTCAAGGAAGGGTTGAAACACACTATTCATAAGGTTCATGAAAACACTGGGTGCATTGGACAACCCAAAAGGCATAACCACAAACTCATAATGGCCATAACGTTTTCTAAAACCTATTTTCAGAATGTCCTCTTTCTTGACTCTAAACTGGTGGTATCCCGATCTCAAGTCGATCTTGGAAAAGACTCGAGATGACTTCAATTGGTCAAACAAGTCATCTATCCGGGGTAAAGGGTATTTGTTCTTAATGGTAGCCTGGTTGATCATCTGGTAGTCTATGCACATTCGGAGCGAACCATCCTTTTTCTTTACAAAATGAACTAATGCTACCCATGGTGATGTGCTAGGGTGGATAAAACCCTTGTCTAGCAATTCTTGCAATTGTTTCTTCAACTCGAGCAACTCCGCAGGGGCCATTCTATAAGGTGCTCATGAAATAGGGCTTGTCCCAAGAGCTAGCTCTATGGAAAAATCTACCTCTCTCTCGGGAGGAATCTCAGGTAGATCATTCGGAAAAACATCTGCATAGCTCCTAACTAGCTCTATTTCCTCTAAGGGTTGCACCCTAGGTTCTGGCTCGGTAACTACTGTTAGGAAAGCTCGACAACCTTTACTCATCATTCGCTCTACTTTCAAGGCTGACACATATAGGCTGGTGGTGGCATCCTTCCTACCTCTAATGACAAAAGGTGGGTGACCTGGTTTCTTAATGATCACTTTATTCTCCCTACAATCAATGTTGGCCCTATAAGTATAAAGCCAATCCATACCAATGATCACATCAAAGTCATTCATATCAAGAAGGATAAAGTCTGTAGGAAACTCATGATCTCAATATTTCACAGGTATCACCGGAGTTTTCAAAAGAGATGTAAAAATCTGACCACTCAGGGTTGTAACATCTAAGACATACCCTAAATCCTTGATATCCAAACAAAGCATAGTTGCGAGATTTCTTGAAATGAAAGTATTAGTAGATCTAGAGTCAAACAAAGCTTTTACATTGTGTCCCATGACTTCAAGCATGCCTACATTGTTTTTCACCATACATTAGGTCATTACATGCTTATCTTAAAACATAAAAGAAAACTCTAAGGGTTATTACCCTCGATCAACCGATTAGCATTTGCTTGAGCCTCCTCGTTTTCAATGGCAAACACCCGAGCTTGTCTTCTATCTCTAGCAGGTGGGGCTACAGCTATAGGTGGAGCTACCACAGGTGGAGCTACTACTGGTGGGGATGCTACATGTCCTGGTCCTCTTGGATCTGGCAGAGGACAAAAATCTTGGATGTGTCCTTCTTGGTGGCATCAGTAACATGTCTTCTTCTTGTTGCGGCACTCACCGGTGTGCCACCTCCTGTAGGTGCGACATCGAGGTTAGTTGTTCTCTTGACGGGGTTTCCCTTTTCCTCCATGTCTTCCTTTATCATGATGACATATGTGACCTTTCATGTGGTTGTTTTTCTGGCCATGGGTTCCTTCAGTGAAACCCAAATATCCCTTGGGTGGATTCTGAACTGGCATCACTATCCTCTCCATGTCTAAAGCAGTGTTGTAAGCTTCAGCGAAGGTTTTAGGTTTACTTGCCATCACATGGGGCTTGATGGCAGGGTGATGACGCTCTATGAAGTGATCCACTCTTCTTTCCTCATCCATCATATGCCCAAAATGCTCCAGGATTTGAAACTTGTGCCCAAAGTCTGCCACGGATGAGTTTCCTTGAGTCATGTTGGTGAACTCCCTTTCCTTTTCCTTCTTAGCTGAAACATGGATGAATCTGGTGGTGGAGATTATCTTGAAGTCAGCCCATGCCGTTGGTTCCTCAATCAGATCTCGGCCTAAGATGTGTGTCTCCCACCATATCCCGGTTGCTCCTTCCAGGAGGTGAGCAGCAAAGAGGACCTTCTTGCTTCGGTTGTACCTCAAGCATGCGGAACCCATTCTCGACTACAGGCAGCCAAGCTTCCACCTTATCGACCACTTCTGACTTGTCTTCTCCCCAGAACCTTCTCGATGTTCAGCTTGACGAAGTCCAAGATGGTGGCTCCCAATCGAGGACGAACAGGAAGCGGCTCGCCATTTTCTCCTCTAGCTAAGTCTCAGAGGGCCAAAGCACTAATGGCCTCCGTCAGCTTCTTCTGTTGTTCCATCCACAAAGCATTAGGGGTGTGGATTATCATGTTTGGTTCAGGACCATCAACTTGGTCATCTTCCATCTGGGCCACCTCCTCATACTCATGTTTCTCCTCGTACCCTTGGTCTTCTTCTTAATCAAGGTTGTTGAAGGGTATCAGGTCAGGATTAGGGACCTCATGAGTGGTTTCTTCAGGTCTCTTCCTCTTCTTAGAGGAATCTCCACTGTGGTTCCTCTACCTCTTCTCAGAAGACACCTTTCCCTTGCGTGAAGGTCCACCACCATTGGTGGCATCCGGGACAACCACTGTCTTCACGCGAGCCATCTGCATAAGCATACACATAGCCTCTTTAGTCTATACCTTTAAGCTAATTATACTTATTTCGATGACGTCTTATTACGTATCTTTTATTAATTTGATGGAGGATTCCTTAATCCTTAACTTGCTTACCCATACCACATGAGGGTGAGGAAGAGAGAGAAGAACCCTAACTCTTAAAATCCTAAATAGAATGTGTGATGAGAAGGGATGAATAAGATGAGAGAGTCTTAAAGGTGTCTTATTTTGAATCATACCCTAAGATTTTGGCCATGCAGTCACATGGATCCAGGAGTCCTCGTATTCTGACTAGCGGTGCGGAGGAAAATATTGATAGCCCCTGGTCGTGATCCTTTTCTAGACACCTTGTCTTTCGGATAATCCTCTAATAACTCCCTTGGGTTTTATAGAGTTTGTAAAATTTTAATAATTATTAATGGTTAAGTGAGGAACCTTCGCTCTGATACCAAATGTAACAACCCTGCCTTCCAGTAACCCCCAATTAAGGGAGACTAGGAGGTTAGAGTTGTTATCCCAATTTCAGATCAAAGGTTCGACAAATAAACATTAATTATTATCAAACTTTACCAGACTATATTGAAAAGCTGTAATAAAATAAAATTTTTGCATACCTTAGAAAAAAACTTGGATTTCTAAACCTCTATCCACACACGTATAATTCTCTAACTAATCCTCCTTGCACTTTAATTCATTTATTCAAAATATGCCAACTTACTATTTGTCCTTTTGGGTTTGTACCTAAAATTTTGACAAACAAAACGCCGGTCAGCATAAAGCCGGTATGTGGGGAAAATAATAATCGTGCAGTTAATATCAACATATTGTAGTCAATTATAGTTTAACAAGCAACTTTACGTTTTAAACATGACTGCTCAATCCATACATACCCTGACCTCTATGTTGTCCCTGCAGTGGACCTGGATGCTACCTTCCTTATGGTAGATCCCTATTATAACCTACATGATCCTACCTAACAGGTAGATCAATATCTAGGGTTGAGTCACATGGCACTACCCATAGGTAGCCCAATCCCTAACGCATGGTGTGCTAAAGAGTCGCATGGCACTACCCATAGGTATCCCAATCCCTAACTCTTGATAACCTGATGGTCTCCCTTATCAATTCGACCCTTTTCCAGATTACCCTTTTCATCATTAGCAAAGCCACAGAGGAGGACCAGGATATGGGCCAGTCATGTACACATATTTATAGTGATAATCATAGTCACTTTATAGTTGCATGAAATAAAAGTCATCCAAGCAGTTATTTTCAGGCAACCAATAAAAAAGTTTGGGAATCACCGTGAAACTAAAGCGATTATTCATAAATGTAACCACATACATATGATTGCAGATTTTGAGACAGAATCAATCAAATAGAGAAATCTCAACCAAGCAACCAATTATGCACAGAAATCCTAAAATAAACATACAAACTTCCTTTTATCAAAATTTAACCAATTTCATCTTACTCAGGATTTCTGTTCCAATTTTAGGGTTTCCTTTTGAAATTAGGGTTTTGCCTCCACTTTTAACGTTATGAATCCTAATTTAGTAAAACTACATAAAAACCCTAAATTCCTCATTTTAATACTCCTAACAGACTTAGGATCATTATTTAGTTTCTTATTTCCTTAATCCAAAATAAACATGGTTTTTCTCCTTTGTCACCCTAAATTAGGGTTTCTATATGCATTATCCTTCATTTATAGATTAAAACCCTAAATTAGTCAACTTTGTATGCAAAATGAATTGAAACTCTATTTTAATATGCAACAGGTTAATACTTCTCAAATTAACCTATTAAACTACAAAGTTTCATCCTTTATACTCAATTAGGGTTTCTAATTACCTTTTTAATACCTTTTTCTATCAAATTAATGCACTTTTGCAAAACAAGATAGAATCAGGTTACCAAATTATTTTTATCCTGTTCCTCGTATTTTTCTATGCAACTTTCATGTATAAAGTTTTCTCATCAGAGTTTTCTAACTAATTCTATGAATTTTGCAAAGAAAACCTTTTTCTGGATTATTTGAGCAGAGAGAATTAATTACCGAATTTCGTTGGTCGTTCGATCGGTGAGTCGCTGGTCCGCATCTAGATCTGACGCTCTGTGTCAATCGCCCCCACTTACTGAGTTCCGTGCACAGCTGCCCACTGCTGAACGTTGGATCCCTCTCTAGTCCACGATGGACTCTGATCTGAGGGCTATTGCTCCTCGTCTTCCTCCCTTTCTTCACTCGAACAACGTGGCAGCGCTGTGGCTGGACCTCATCGGAGCAAGAGAAATTGAGAGAGAGAGAGAGAGGGTTTGGGAACCTGGGAATTGGCCGTCTAAAACACCCCATCCACAACAAAACACGATTACATGCTAACCAGTGGATTACCGAAAAACACGGGAAATTAAAATGGATACAACAACAAGCACCACAAGGTAAAACATTTAATATCTGAGCCAACATTTTTCATTTCATAGCATATTCCCAAGGTGCTACAACATGATTTCCCATCATCTCATTACATGAAATAACTTTTGGCCATGATGCTTTACATCAGGATACATATCGAAAATCGTGCATCGATCATTGTACAAGAAACATCGAAAAGCTCTCCCGAAGACATGAGTGTACAGGGATGACACATAGGACTCTACTACTAGACACTATCTATTCCACCAGATATGATACCTCTGCATATCATCTGTAGCCACATGATCTTCATCTCGCTAGGCACGTCCACCTAAAAAGGGTTATTAACTAGTGGGGTGAGACACACAGTCCCAGCGAGAAACATAACCCTCTACCAACTTTATTATGATAACAGATAACCGATATAAGTAGATTATAAGAGCAGCATGTTGAGCAGGGCTAATCTCACCAGCAATCTTACCAAGATACTCATGAGGCCTATATCTAGATACTCTTTTTGGAACATGGTTGACAAGATAAGCTGTATATGAATTCTCCACATAATACAAGGTTCATATGGTAAACTGCATATCATACCTGGTTTAACAGTACAAACAAGGCCTCAACCAATGTTCTGTATTTTCCCAGCGTAAGATACTATACAGCTTGTTTACGAATTATTATGCCCTGAGGAAGTGAGCCTTCTCTGCTCAAATCCAACCATGGGCTGCGAAGCCCAATCCGGTGCCATACAAGGTCAAAGGAGATCCGGACTCCATGACCTCACCTTCTCATAGTCAATACATGAATCATCAAGCAAGACCGCAGTCTTATGCTTATAGGGCCTCAACCTCTGGATCATCTCCGCAAGCTACCCATACATACTTTCAAGCCATGAACGCATCATGCTCATCATCACATATCTTGAGCCATGGGTCTGTTCACCATGCTCCATATATCTTGAGTCTGTAACCACAGTTGCACTCAAACCCTCCTATTTTAGTCTAGGGGAAACCTCGCATATTCAACAATATGCACTCCAGGTAATCCTGCAGGATAAACATGTTTCACCATCACCAAATACTGATGGTAATGGATCTATGGCCAGGGCAACTACATGAGAGATTCATCTGTAATTAGTTAATGCATTTTGAGTAGATTGTTGGGGTATTCATGTTATATTGAATAGCCAAACATATATATAGAATATGAACAACATTAGCTCTCATTGTATTGATGTTATACTGCCTTTGTTGTTCTCATTACCCTCAAGAATCATCATATCACCATGGGACATCAATCCCTGATACATCACACAATGCCACTGCCTCTCAAGGATTTCACATCATACATCATCATGGTATCTCAATCCCTCTGTCACATATTGGCAATGCCCCTCATGGCTTATTGTATCAGCATTTTGGGAACACATCCCTCAACTAGGCACTCAGCCTTAATCAGGATCTCAGACCTTTCACATTATATTTTCTATTACATGTTATCTTTTCAACATAGTTATCATCATTATTATTCAGTCATTGCACATTCATGAAGTGCTACATAAAGCACATAATCATATAATCACCATAGCTCTTACATGGCTATGAATTCAATACACCTGCATAGTTAGCTTGCATAAAAAGAGATAACCGGATTACCAAACATAGAACATTTTGGGATTGTCATGCTATCAGGAATTCAGGTGTACAGAATTGGAACATCATCCATGTTCATATATACATGAGATTCAAGGTTGTAAATGCAAGAAATGCAATTACATTATCATTACCAAACTGTGAGCACCCATCATGCCCCATATCTCATGAGCATATCTTTGATTATCATATCATCAAGATTAAGGTTTATACATTGGTATATTCTTTCATCATTATGAACATATGTAGATTAATGTCATGACTGGTGTATTCATCAATACACCACAGCTATCAAGTCAGGAATATCCCACCTTATCTCGCATCTTCAACTATTAAGCACATCATCCCGAAGGATTATCTTAAGGATCATACACCATGACCCACCATCCATCCTTATCAAAGGTTCATCTATCGTTACCCATAAATAACCACTGCACAAAGGTCCACAACCCATTTCATCTTGGATCATCATACTTTTATTATTAAACATGAGCACACATCATGGCCCATACTTGTGGTCATATACTTGTGTCACATTATCATGTGTAGTAACATCATATCCTTCCAAACATACCGGGTTCACAACCTATCATCTTATCTCATTATTAACATTGGTGCAGGGTTCAAGGTGATTAATCCATATCACATGTATCATTGTTATTAACAGAGATGTGACCACATATATTATCTATATGCATTTCAGGTCATCAGAACCCTCACCAAAGCTCCCACAACCCTCACTAAAGGATGTGCCCAGTATAGCAATACCCTTACCAAAGGTATAACGACTAGGGTTTCCAACCCTAAGGCAACTCACCACCATATTGGCCAACCACTGCACATCCTCTATCGTGCATCAAGGTTCCATTAGCACTCATGGTGTCGGGCAACCATCACCAGGGTATAACGTGCAACACTACCATGACTATTAGCCAAGGGTCTAATGTGCACCAAGCTAGGGTTAGGGTTAGGTTTCACTATCGGCTAACCTTCAACATGAGCCATATCAACCAAAGGGGTGTCGCCCCAAGGCGCCCCTATTGTGCAACCATCTCAGCATCATCCAAGGGTTAACCCTATCGGCCAGGGTACCCATGATGCCCAAGAACAGTGTCGTGCATGGCCATGAAGCAGCATAACGGCCACCATCTAGGGTTAGCATGTCGGGCATCAAGCCATATCGGCCAACACTTCATATAAGTCAAAGCTAAACTAAGACATGGTGGTATCAGCCAAAGCCATCCTGGGCACCATACCATATCACCCAAGCTCATCTAAACAATGATAATGGCCAAGGTTGTGCCGGGTACCAAGCTACCAAAGCCTATTGGCTAAGACCATATCAAGACAAGGGGGTGAATCAGGCATCCTCTAAACATGGTGTATCGTCCAATCATCTCCACTAGGTGTTTTGGGCAGCCACCTCTACAAGGTGTATCGGTAGCCACCTCTACAAGGTGTATCGGGCAGAGCACTCAACATAGTGTATCACCCATCCATCATCTCCACAAGGGATTTCGACCAAGGGACCATAACGGGCACCAACTAAGCTTCAACTAGGCATATCGGCCAAGGATACTAGGATCATCCAATCGCCCAAGAAAGCATATCTACCAAGGATTACACCTCAAGGACATATCGTGCAACAAGGGTAGACAACTCATGTCGCCCCAAAGAAACTCTAACACCCATGCTAGGATTGAGGCTCTATATTGGCCAAGATACAAGGATCAGGGTTGTGTCGGCCAACTACCAATTCACTTATCACCATATCAGGAAGAAGGGCCTAACAACCACAAGATCCATAAAGAGTTAACATATCATATCATCTAAGACTTAACCCTAATGAGGTATCAGGCAACATACTCAAAATTTCACCAAGGAAACACATGTCGGCCAAGAGCCCATCCAATGGTCTAGAAATCATGTCGTCCAAACCCTAACTCTAGGGTGGATAAGGGATATCGGGCACCAAGGTAAAACTATTACCAACTCATCATATCATCCATACATCTAGGTCATAGGCTCACCTTTCAAGTACAAGGAGACAAAGGGGTATTGCCATATCTATCAAGTGAATCATAAGCTATAGATCAAGGTACTATATTGGGCAAGCAAACCATATCGGGCAACCTAGTTGTCGGCCAAAGACTTATGTCGTGCAAGTCATCTTCAACCTCTAGCCATTCAAGCATTAAGTACAAGAAAAACAACATATTGATAGTAGTAAAACGTGACCATCTCTATCAAATCAGATCTCATGTTCCACATGCATAAACATCATAAAGATGGATACCAATTTAAAGAACAAGATCAATATATGAGCATATGGAGAGTATATAAAATAGAGATGGTTGAGAGTTATGTAACCCACCTTAAGAGGATCTCCATGAAAGGCACAAAGCTCCATGATCCAAGAACCAAGCACATGTTCCCCTCCATGAGAGCCATCCATCTGAAGCTCAAAGCTTGCCTTCGGCTCCAACATCAACACCTTAAGAATCAAAGGAAGAAGAAGAAGGTACCATGGTTATATGTAGTTCAAGAAGAAGAAAAGAGGGGAGTTAACCACAGCCATGCCTAATATTCTTAAGGGCCCATCCATGGCCGAGAGGGAAAGGAGGAGACGAAGAAGAAGGCACAAGGAAAAACTAGCAAGGAAGCATAACTCACCAAGGTCGGATCTTGAGCAAGGAGTCTCCATGGCCAAGGAGCTCGCCCTCCTAAGCTCCATGGGAGTCTTCCTTTAGCTCCCAAGCTCCCATGCTCATCCCAAACAAGAAGGGGAAAGGAGGTGGCCAAAAAAGGATTGCTTGGCTAAGGAGGAAGGGAGTTATATACACCAAGGAAGAGAGAGGTAGCAAGGGAGAGGTGTCATAACCACATAAACTAAGGTGCCACTTGCTCTAGCTCATAACGCCACTTGTTGCCACCCTAGCAGCTCATGCATGGCCTGGTGATACATTCTAGAATGTGTATTGTGCAGCTGGGAAGATGCCATGGCCGATACACCCCTATTGGGCGACACACTTTCATGTTGTAGCTGATACACTAAAGGATAAGGTGACATATGTAACACATATATGTTATAAAGACCATATAAAAATGTTACTCTTCAACTATCAACCAAACGAGGTGCCCCAACCTCCATCCTCATCCTAGGTGATTCCAAATAGAATCAAGAAGACTCTAGGGATGATAAATTGCATATTGACACTCCACTTTGGGTAATTTGCAATTTACACCAAAACTAGCACACAAAGCTCAAGCTTCAACCAATCAAGCTCAAACTTGGAACATAGGTCATCCATAAGGAGCCCTACCTCATCATTCTCTTTATAATGATGCAAGAGAACTAAAGGCATGCTTTACATGTGACCTATTGCAATATAACCCCTTACTTTGGGTAAATTTCACTTTGGTCCAAAACAAGCAAACATTGCTCAAACAACATCCAAATGGGACCAAACTGGAAATATGAGCTTGTCACATGATACCCAAACATCTTAGAAGATTAGATTAAGGTTGTAAGCACCTTTAATAAGCAAAGCAAAGAGGGTTAGACCAAAACTTGGGTCATGGTCCTTACAAGATATATACCCCTAACAAGGATTTCATCCCTGAAATCCCGAGCGGAAAGAAGACAGGTGTTACTTACACATCACACCATACATCTTCACAAAGCTCCTAGGTGTCACAGATCCAAAACCAACATACTTTCTCTTCCTTCAGAGCCAACTCAGGGTTTCCTTGTACTGGTCATGGTCTCTACTCAAGGGGGATCTTTCTCAGAAGAGGTTATCACAAGATACATACTCTACAAAACACCTCTATGCACATGACATGGCTCATACGGAACCTCACTGTGTATTGCTTAAGGCTGAATATGAGAAGGAGTTAAACATCTTGGTTAACAACAACTACATCATATCGGTTTCAAGCTTTTCATGTGTTCACATCAGCTCCCAAGAGCACAACGAGTACCAACTCGGATGGTAACAGATATGCATTATCTCAGCTGATCAGGTTAGGATTCTCACCCCTTGTTCGTCCATCTCTAACAGCTACACATCCTGCCTAGATCTTTCGTTACTCGAAACTTGGCTAGGAGTATTCCAAGGAATTAGGCTCAACTAGATGAACTTTCCCAAGATGAACTTACAACACTTCTTTCCCTTGGGTGCATATCTTTCAGTGTCATGTTTATGCAGAGCCTAAACCCCTAACATATGATAGCCACACTATAGGCACTTAGCCAGATCAAACCAAAGCCAACCTCTCCACCTGAGACAACTTCATACCTTTCCAAGGATATCTATTCCAAGGATTATAACGATCCTTGACACGTCACACAGAAAGGGTTTCACCCGACCGTCACATCCAGGAAGAGAAAGGATACAGAGGGAAGTATACTTCATCCTACACAACCAGGTCATCAACAAGGTGCTCAACAACAGGCTATCTCTCTTCTGACTAATCAAAAGGAAACATCTGCAAAACACGCTATAAGCGTTCAGAGGAGGGTAACTCCTAAACTGGATCAACAGAAGCAGATAAGAGGTAAGAAGAAGACAAAACAGAAGAGATTAACTCCATCCGTCCTGCTAGCATATCCTGGTCATCTTACCATTTCTGGCCAGCTCATGCCTCGAGATCTATTTGTTACATGTTGCCATCTGCTGCCTGGTCAAACCATCCGGTCCTCACTTGCTTATCATTACCATCATTCATCTGTGATGTTGAACTGCTACTTCGAGGGTTACCACTTAGATCCAAACTTTCAAAACAAGCTTCAAGCTTGTGGGTTCAAGGTCAAGGATGATATATCAGGATGGTTGACCATCTTACTTCTATGATCTAGGCATCTTGATTCTTAACCCCTTACCAGAAGGCACGTTCTCGTCTTCCCATTTGCTTGGCACTTCGTATACTGGTTTTCCCTTACCTTGGTATCCATCTCCTGAGTCAAAACTTATCACTTCCAGATCCTCTTTATAGTCTACCATTATCACAGGTTCAAAACATGTCAAGAGGATCCTATCATTATCATCTATCACAGATATCTCTATCTTGGAAACTAAGGTCCAAGATCAACTGATACTTTTTGAAGTATCCAACCAGAGGTCACTCCAAAGGCATACACATCAAGCGACACAAGGTCCACTTGACAGCCATTCCCTCAGAAGGAAGGAACATAAAGGAACAAACTCCTCCCATCACCCCACCAAGATCTATGGTTTCATATCAAAGGGGAGGGTATTATCACTTTACATGATTTTTTCAACCATTTAAGCATCGATAAATCTTATTCCATCTGGTTTCATCCTGTTTCTTCTTGGTTTCCTTGCACTCAGCATAGAAAACATCAAGACCATTACGTGTTATTATTCTCCTTCTCTTGTCGTCGTTTCATCATACTCATGGTTATTTCCTGATTATATCATATTTTTATTTTCCCTTTTGAAAATGATTGTTGTTCTTCACATATTCTTTATTGAACAGGGATCATCTCCGTTGTTTTCTCTTTCTTATCCCTGAATTTGCATGTTATACTTTCTCATTTTTGCTTACTTTTTTTGGTTGGTCTGAGATTATCTCAGGTTTCATCTTATTTACTCATCACTTGTCCTTCTCTTTCAGGTATTTTCTTCATCTTGTGTGAGTTTTACGCTTTTACTTACCTTGTGATCACAGGTTAATCTGTCTTTTGTCACGTATATCTCTTAAGATTACGGTTTCAAGAACTTATCTCATCATATTCTTATACAGATTTAGGTTTCATAGAACCTTTACTTCCTCTTTTGATTATCAAGCATCCACGCTTTAAGAGGTTATGGTGCATTTATTTACTTCCTTTATAACAAGATGAAGGTATTAGCATCATATTCCTGATTTGTTATGCTCTTTAGATTGCTCCAGAATGACTACTTGATCAGAGTAATCAAGGAGGAAACAATCTAATGATCCACAATTACCTATGTCTTCGGTATTTGAATACCTGGTCAGGGCATCAAGTACTGAGATTAGGTAGTATGCACCATATTTTATGTCATAGTCCAACCTTATACACCATCCTAATCCTATTCCTAGTGTCCCTGTAGACTCAGCGAACCTAGAGCTCTGATACCAAACACTTGAAACACCCCATCCACAACAAAACACGATTACATGCTAACCAGCGGATTACCGAAAAACATGGGAAATTAAAACTGATACAACAACAAGCACCACAAGGTGAAACATATAATATTTGAGCTAACATTTTTCATTTCATAGCATATTCCCAAGGTGCTACAACATGATTTCCCATCATCTCATTACATGAAATAACTGTTGGCCATGATGCTTTACATCAGGATACATACCAAAAACTGTGCATTGATCATTGTACAAGAAACATCGAAAAACTCTCCCGAAGACCTGAGTGTACAGGGATGACACATAGGACTCTACTGTTAGACACTATCTATTCCACCGGATATGATACCTCTGCATATCATCCGTAACCACATGATCTTCATCTCGCCAGGCACGTCCACCTAAAAAGGGTTATTAACCAGTGGGGTCCCAGTCCCAGTGAGAAACATAACCCTTTACCAACTTTATTATGATAATAGATAACTGATATAAGCAGATTATAAGAGCAGCATGCTGAGCAGGGCTAATCTTACCAGCAATCTTACCAAGATACTCATGAGGCCTATATCTAGATACTCTTTTTGGAACATGATTGACAAGATAAGCTGTATATGAATTCTCCACATAATACAAGGTTCATATGGTAAACTGCATATCGTACTTGGTTTAACAGTACAAACAAGGCCTCAACCAATGTTCTGTATTTTCCCTACGTAAGATACTATACGGCTTGTTTATGAATTATTATGCCCTGGGGAAGTGATCCTTCCCTGCTCAAGTCCAACCATTGGCTGCGAAGCCCAATCCGGTGCCATACAAGGTCAAAGGAGATCCAGACTCCATGACCTCACCTTCTCATGGTCAATACATGAATCATCAAGCAAGACCGCAGTCTTATGCTTATGGGGCCTCAGCCTCTGGATCAGGTCCGCAAGCTACCCATACATACTTTTGAGCCATGAACGCATCATGCTCATCATCACATATCCTGAGCCATGGGTATGTTCACCATGCTCCATATATCCCGAGTCTGCAACCACAGTTGCACATAAACCCTCCTATTTTAGGCTAGGGGAAACCTCACATATTCAACAATATGCACTCCAGGTAATCCCGCAGGATAAACCTATTTCACCATCACCAAATACTTACGGTAATGGATCTATGGCCAGGGCAATTACATGAGAGATTCATCTGTAATTAGTTAATGCATTTTGAGTAGATTCTTGGGGTAATCAAGTTATATTGAACAACCAAACATATATATAGAATATGAACAACATTAGATCTCATTGTATCGATGTTATACTGCCTTTGATATTCTCATTACCCTCAACAATCGTCATATCACCATGAGACATCAATCCCTCATACATCACACAATGCCACTGCCTCTCAAGGCTTTCACATCATACATCATCATGGGATCTCAATCCCTCTGTCACATATTGCCACTGCCCCTTAGGGCTTATTGCATCAGCATTTTGGGAACACATCCCTCAACTAGGCACTCAGCCTTAAACAGGTCCTCAGACCTTTCACATTATACTTGATGTTACATGTTATCTTTTCAACAGAGTTATCATCATTATTATTTAGTCATTGGACATTCATCAAGTGCTACATAAAGCACATAATCATATAATCACCATAGCTCTTACCTGGCTATGAATTCAATATACATGCATAGTTAGCTTGCATAAAAAGAGATAACCAGATTACCAAACATAGAACATTTTGGGATTATCATGTTATCAGGAATTCAGGTGTATAGAATTGGAACATCATCCATGTTCATATATACATGAGATTCAAGGCTGTAAATGCAAGAAATGCAATTACATTATCATTACCAAATTGTGAGAACCATCATGCCCCATATCTCATGAGCATATCTTTGATTATCATATCATCAAGATTAAGGTTTATACATTGATATATTCTTTCATCATTATGAACATATGTAGATTAATGTCATGACTGGTGTATTCATCAATACACCACAACTATCAAGTCAGGAATATTCCACCATATCCCGCATCTTCAACTATTAAGCACATCATCCCTAAGGATTATCTTAAGGATCACACACCATGACCCACCATCCATCCTTATCAAAGGTTCATCTATCGTTACCCATAAATAACCACTGCACAAAGGTCTACAACCCATTTCATCTTGGCTCATCATACTTTCATTATTAAACATGAGCACACATCATGGCCCATACTTGTGGTCATATACTTGTGTCACATTATCATGTGTAGTAAAATCATATCCTTCCAAACATATCAGGTTCACAACCTATCATCTATCTCATTATTAACATTGGTGCAGGGTTCAAGGTGATTAAACCATATCACATGTATCATTGTTATTAACAGAGATGTGACCACATATATTAGCTATATGCATTTCAGGTCATCAAAACCCTCACCAAATCTCCCACAACCCTCACCAAAGGATGTGCTCGGTATAGCAATACCCTTACCAAAGGTATAACAGCTAGGGTTTCCAACCCTAAGGCAACTCACCACCATATCGGACAACCAATGCACATCCTCTATCGTGCATCAAGGTTCCATTAGAACTCATGGTGTCGGGCAGCCATCACCAGGGTATAATATGCAGCACTACCATGACTATCAGCCAAGGGTCTAACGTGCACCAAGCTAGGGTTAGGGTTAGGTTTCACTATCAGCTAACCTTCAACATGAGCCATATCAACCAAAGGGGTGTCGCCCAAGGCGCCCCTATCGTGCAACCATCTCAGCATCATCCAAGGGTTAACCCTATCGGCCAGGGTACCCATGACACCCAAGAACGGTGTCGTGCATGGCCATGAAGCAGCATAACGGCCAGCATCTAGGGTTAGCATGTCATGCATCAAGCCATATCATCCAACACTTCATATAAGTCAAAGCTCAACTAAGACATGGTGGTATCGACCAAAGCCATCTTGGGCACCATACCATATCGCCCAAGCTCATCTAAACAATGATAACGGCCAAGGCTGTGTCAGGCACCAAGCTACCAAAGCCTATCGGCCAAGACCATCTCAAGACAAGGGGGTGCATCGGGCATCCTCTAAACATGGTGTATCATCCAATCATCTCCACTAGGTGTTTCGGGCAGCCACCTCTACAAGGTGTATCGATAGCCACCTCTACAAGGTGTATCGGGCAGGGCACTCAACATAGTGTATCACCCATCTATCATCTCTACAAGGGATGTCGACCAAGGAACCATAACGGGCACCGACTAAGCTTCAACTAGGAATATCGGCCAGGGATACAAGGATCATCCAATCACCCAAGAAAGCATATATACCACGTATTACACCTCAATGACATATCGTGCAACAAGGGTAGACAACTCATGTCGCCCCAAAGCAACTCTAACGCCCATGCTAGGGTTGAGGCTCTATATCGGCCAAGATACAAGGATCAGGGTTGTGTCAGCCAACTACCAATTCACTTATCACCATATCAGGAAGAAGGGCCTAATGAACACAAGATCCATAAAGAGTTAACATATCATATTGTCCAAGACTTAACCCTAATGAGGGTATCATGCAACATACTCAAAATTTCACCAAGGAAACACATGTCAGCCAAGAGCCCATCCAAGGGTCTAGAAATCATGTCGTCCAAACCCTAACTCTAGGGTGGATAAGGGATATCAGGCACCAAGGTAAAACTATTACCAACTCATCATATCGTCCATACATCTAGGTCATAGGCTCACCTTTCAAGTCCCAGGAGAGAAAAGGGTATTGCCATATCTATCAAGCGAATCATAAGTTATAGATCAAGGTCATGTATTGGGCAAGCAAACCATATCGGGCAACCTAGTTGTCAGCCAAAGACTTATGTCGTGCAAGTCATCTTCAACCTCTAGCCATTCAAGAATTAAGTACAAGAAAAACAACACATGGACAATAGTAAAACGTGACCATCTCTATCAAATGAGATCTCATGCTCCACATGCATAAACATCATAAAGATGGATACCAATTTAAAGAACAAGATCAATATATGAGCATATGGAGAGTATATACAATAGAGATGGTTGAGAGTTATGTAACCTGCCTTAAGAGGATCTCCATGAAAGGCACAAATCTCCATGATCCAAGCACCAAGCACACGTTCCCCTCCATGAGAGCCATCCATCCGAAGCTCAAAGCTTGCCTTCGGCTCCAACATCAACACCTCAAGAATCAAAGGAAGAAAAAGAAGAAGAAGGTACCATGGTTATATGTAGTTCAAGAAGAAGAAAAGAGGGGAGTTAACCACAGACATGCCTACTCTTCTTAAGGGCCCATCCATGGCCAAGAGGGAAAGGAGGAGATGAAGAAGAAGGCATAAGGAAAAACTAGCAAGGAAGCATAACTCACCAAGGTCGGATCTTGAGCAAGGAGTCTCCATGGCCAAGGAGCTCGCCCTACTAAGCTCCATGGGAGTCTTCCTTTAGCTCCCAAGCTCCCATGCTCATCCCAAAAAAGAAGGGGAAAGGAGGTGAACGAAAAAGGATTGCTTGGCTAAGGAGGAAGGGAGTTATATACACCAAGGAAGAGAGAGGTAGCAAGGGAGAGGTGTCATTACCACATAAACCAAGGTGCCACTTCCTCTAGCTCATAACGCCACTTGTTGCCACCCTAGCATCTCATGCATGGCCTGGTGATACACTCTAGAATGTGTATCATTCATCTGGGCAGCTTCCATGGCCGATACACCCCTATTGGACGATACACCTTCATGTCCTAGGCGATACACTAAAGGACAAGGTGACATATGTAACACATATATGTTATAAATACCATATAAAGATGTTACTCTTCAACTATCAACCAAACGAGGTGCCCCAGAGACCGAGGCCACTGGACGTACACTCAAGGACGATGTTTCCACCATTTCCGTCGGGCATCCCGGCCAGGGGTGGTCCACAACACATCCCTAAGTGCATCGCTGTTGATGTCGGGCCTGATGACGAGATGCGTAGAGCAAAGATGACGGCGCTAGAGAGGGTGGTGGAGATATCTTGGCCCTATGGTGTTCAATGGAAGGAGCTTTGCCCGTTCTTGCGGCAGTGCTGGCCCAATGCTACGGACCTATACAGATTTGCGGAACGTAAGGCTGTTGCTTTCTTCTCATGCGATAAGGAGGCGAAGGAAGTAAAGGAGAAGGGCGTATCGGATATGCACGGGAAAAAAATTGATTTCCAACACATGAGTAATGGAGAACAGCACCAACGGAAGGAGGCTTTTTGGTTTTGGGTAGCAGATATCCCTATTACCTGCAGAGATGATGACACGATGGAGAAGATTATATCACCTTTCGGAAAGGTGAGGTTCATTTCAGACTGGAAGAAGGAAAAAGATGACTTATCTGGCCTGATTATCCTGGTAGAGGCATTCAGTGAAGATGTCCCTAATTTGTATCTCTTACTTACGAGCAGCGTCAGACCTCTCTGCAGTTCTTCGTGTTGGCAAGAGGGTCGGTGGGGTCAAATAGCACGCAGCTTACTGAGTTTGGGAGAGAGTCAGGGATACCTAGGGAGGCCTTAACTATGCAGGGGAAGACGATTGTATCTAATGCCATGGTGGTTGTGTCAGACAGAACCTCGAATTCTAGAGAGATCCCTCAGGAGCAGAGCCCGTCCCCAGTCAGGTAGCACCATAGATCACCAAGACGAGTGGTCGTGGATAGAGAGGGCAACAACAGATTTTTGTCGAACAGACGATTGGAGGATTTCATTTTCCTTGAGAGTAACTATGCTGATCATAGGAGGACATCTGGAAGGAGTCATAGCAGGCATAGAAGAGATGGTGATGATATTCGGTACCACAGACGTTATCATTCCAGGAGGAGACACTCAGACTACGACGGAGATTTTTTTGATGGATACTGGTCGGAGTTGGAAGGGGGATATAGCCCATGATCGTTTTCATCTTTGGTGGTGACGGCGGCACAAAGTTAATATGGACTTTACTTCTGTTTTTTGGAACATCAGAGGGGCATCAAATAATCCTACGAGGAGACTTCTGAGCGAAATTTGTGGTAGATATAAACCAGGTGTGGTTTGTTTGTTTGAGCCGTTTCTCCATGCTGAACAGGCTGCGGAACTCATGGACATTGTGAGGCTTGATTGGATGGTGGATAATCAAGAGGAGGAATGGAAGATTTGGTTCTACGCAGACAAAGATACAAATCCTTCTGTTTTCAAGAGACATAGGCAACACATCACGGTGAGATTGGAGGCCAGCGATGGGGCAAAGTTCTTTGTTATAGCTATATATGCCAGTTGTGATAACCTTGAGAGGAGGTCTTTGTGGAAAGAGATAATGACAATGGCGGAGCATATAGGTGATGAGCCATGGATGATTGCAGGTGACTTCAATGTGGTACGTAATATAAGGGAGAGATGAGGCGGGAACACTCCAGGATATCAAGACATGCTGGATTTCAACACCTTGATTGCAGATGTTGCTTTGGATGAAATTCCGTTTGAAGGCAGTCAATTCACTTGGGTGAACAAGTAGATTCTTACACCTACTATGTGGCAGATAATAGATAGGGTGTTAGTGAATGAGGCATGGATGGTGGCAAGGCTCGCAACCAGATCGATACACTTAACCAGAGATAGAGTTTCTGATCACAGTCCAATAGTGACAATTCCAGGTGATCAAGCATTAGAGCAAAAGACGGCACATTTTGTTTTCATGAAGGTGTGGCTTGAGCACGAAGACTGTTTAAAGGTGATTGAACATGCTTGGAGTGAACAGGTGATTGGACACCTGTCCTTCGTTTTTTGTCACAAGCTTAAAAGAGTTAGATTAGCTTTGTGAAGATGGAGCAAAGAGTCCTATGGAGAAATCAAACATCGCATCAAAGACTTGGAGGATGTGGTGTTTACTACACATGTGGCGTTCGATGGGAACCCAACTATGGTGAATGAAGCTAACCTGAGGACGGCTGAGAAAGAACTGCAACAATTTTTGAATGAAGAAGAGGCGATGTGGAAAGAGAAAGCGAGGATAAGCTGGCTTCAAGACGGGGAGCGTAATACGAAATTGTATCATGCTACCGTCAAAGCAAGAAGGAAGCACAGGAGGCTTAACATTGTGGTCTTGCAGGATGGCACGTGTATATCGGATCCAAAGATGATGGCGGAGGTGGCGGCGGACCTCTATAAACATTTCTTCAATGAGGTGGTGGAAACAAATGTACCTGACTTGGAGGATTTCTTGCAAAATATCCCGGAGTTGGTATCTATGGATGAAACTTTTTCCCTTCTCGCTGTCCCCCATGAAGAGGAGGTTGTGAAGACCCTACTAAAGATGGACTCCTCAGCAGCTCCAGGTCCGGATGGGTTCACGGGGATGTTCTTCCGGGCTGCTTGGTCCATCATTGGCGCGGATTTTATGAAGATGACGGAGGCTTTTGTTAGAGGATAGCCTTGCTTTAGGGGCCTTTTCTGCTGCCGAATTCTGCTTATTCCGAAGGTGGATTGCCCAAAGAGACTACCAGAGGACTTCAGGCCAATATCTATTGAAAACGTTGCCCTCCGTATTCTTGCACGTATTCTTAGTGATAGGATGGCTCCCATGATGCCGAGATTGATTTCCAAGGTACAAGGTGCTTTTGTTAAAGGATCCGACATCACTCATCATGTCAGGCTTGCGAAGGAGCTGATGCACGACATTAATAGAGGCCAAGGGACACCCAATGTGATTCTAAAGTATGATATGTCGAAAGCTTACGATAGGACTAATTGGAATGTTCTGTGGAGAGTGATGCAGCAATTTGGGTTTAGTACGAATATGGTAAAGTTGTGCTTAAGCTTCTTTTCTAATACATGGGCTACCGTCATGGTTGGGGACGAAACTGTAGGATTTTTTCCGATGAGTCGAGGACTCAAGCAAGGTTGTGCGCTATCCCCTTTTTTGTCCATTCTTTTCGAGGAGGTTCTATGTAGAAAATTTCTGAAGATAGAAGAGGAGGGACACATTTCGAGATTCAAGATAAGGGAGGAGGCGATTCCGCCAAGCATTCTATTATATGCGGATGACATGGCTTTATTCTTCAATGCTGATCAGAGATTGATGGAGAAGGTTAGGGATACCTTTGAGGCGTATGAAATGGCCACGGGGCAACGAATCAATAAAGCTAAATCCATATGTGTAGTAGGTGGGAAAGATTTGGAGATGATAAATAGAGTGGCAGTTTGTATGGATATGGGGGCAGTGAAGGAATCTATCACTTACCTGGGTATCCCTATAATAAAAGGAAGGATGAGACTCAATGACTTCGAGTTCTTGATGAAGAAGATTGTTAATAAATTCACAACTTGGAGATCCAAACTCCTATCCTTCACGGGAAGAAGACTACTAATCACTCACGTGCTATCATCCATTCATGTATATACGGCGGCTGCGATTGGCGTCTCGGTGGGGATTGCAGACCGCATTGAGAGGAAGCTTTCTCATTTCTTGTGGGCGGGCAGAGATGAACAACACAGAAAAGCATGGCTCAGTTGGCATAGAGTTGCAAGACCTCTATCTCAAGGTGGGATTGGGATTCCATCGCTCTGTCTAATAAATGATGCTTTCGTTGGGAAGGCTTGTTGGGAGGTGTTGACGTCGAATTCAATATGGACCAGATTCTGCAGGTGGAAGTATGCTAATGTGGTAGCAGGTCGTGATAATGTCTATCTCGGTTCCTTGAAGCTGGGACCTTCTCCTTCTCCGTACTGGAAACGTATATGGGATATGATGTCGCAGGTGTTCCCTATGTGTAGATGGGTGGTAGGGAGAGGTGAAATTCCTTTCTGGGACTCGAGGTGGTGTGAGAAGTGTTTGACAAATCATGCTAGATTCGCTAGTGATAGAAGACACCCTTTTCTTATTAAAGACTTCTGGATTGAAGGCCAGGGATGGGATTGGGATTTACTGAGGATGATAGTTGACAATGATGGGTTGGATATCATTTGTGAATCTAACGCATGGATCACTGATGTGGAAGATAGAATGATATGGAGTCCGGGGTTGAGAGGTATATTCTCTATGAGATCATTCAAAAAGCTACTGATGGTAGATGGAAGGGAAGGTCATGTTGGGCTGGAGTGGATTTGGAAGAGTAGTTTCCCTAAGGCGGCGGCTTTCATTTGGAAGTCTGTTAGAGGGGCCACTTCAACGGATGATAATATTAAAGCTAGATGATGCATTCCCTTTGCATCTCGATGCAACTGCTGCGAGGAGCCGCACGAGGAGAGAATTGGACACCTGATTTTCCATGGACAAATGGCGGGTTTCTTTTGGGGTAAATTTGTCGAGCTGACAGACATGCATCCACCTACTGACGTAAGATCCCTAATAGATACATGTGTTTTGGGGAAGGGGAAGAAATTAAAAGAGTGGCTAGCTGGAAACCTGGCGGTTCTGATCCTGTATAGCATATGGCAGTTGAGATGCCAAGTTAGATTCGAGGAGAAACATAGACCATTCTCTCATGAGTGGAGTTGGGTTATTGCGGCGCTGAACGTTCAGCTGAAGAGGAGATCTTTTGTGTTATATACAGATAACAGCATTTATGCCCAGATGAGGGAGGCGAGCTTGACTGAACCGTGAGTCTTGATGAGATAGATCGAGCTGGTGAGATGGCAGACTCCTGACCTACATAATCTTAAGCTCAACCTCACGATCGGGAGAGATAGAGATAACCAAGGAGTTTCTCGAAGGTGGGAAGCGGGAGTTATAAGAAATCACGGGGCTAATATCTGCCTTGTATTCTGAGCTTGGCTCAGGATTACATATTACATACTTGCATATATGCAAGCGTGTGCTATCGGGTTGAAGATAGCGAGAGACCATGCATTGGTCATTTCGTGTATTGAGATTGATGAGGCGTACATGCATGACATCTTATGGAACAATGGGAAGGAACCATGGAAGACGTCACCGTTCATTAGGGAGCTGTGAGAGGAGCTTGATTCTGCTATGATATATGGGTCCTTGGTTCACAAGGTCATCAACTCGATACCTCGTGAACTAAGGAAATGGGGCAGCAGGTTGAATGAGCCATTCATTGCTTCAGATACGCTGAATATACCACGTAGAATAAGAGGTATGGCGGCTTTAGAGAAACGTAGTGTCCCTTACATTGTTTTTCAGAGTGTTGTTGGTTAGGTTGTTATGATGTATCTGGTTTTTATTGGTTTTTACTTGCACTGTTATAAGCAGGAGCTATAATTTTTTTGGATGATTGTGCCCACAAGAGGGGTGTGGGATGAATAAAAGTGACCCCTGGCTTAACCAAAAAAAAATGAGGTGCCCCAGCCTCCATCCTCATCCTAGGTGATGCCAAACAGAAGCAAGAAGACTCTAGGGCTGATAAATTGCATATTGACCCTCCACTTTGGGTAATTTGCAATTTACACCAAAACTAGCACACAAAGCACAAGCTTCAACCAACCAAGCTCAAACTTGGAACATAGGTCCTACATAAGGAGCCCTACCTCATAATTATCTTTCTAATGATGCAAGAGAACTAAAGGCATGCTTTACATGTGACATATTGCAATATAACCCCTTACTTTGGGTAAATTGCACTTTGGTCCAAAACAAGCAAACATTGCTCAAACAACATCCAAACGGGACCAAACGGGAAACATGAGCTTGTCACATGATACCAAAACATCTTGGAGGATTATATTAAGGTTGTAAGCACCTTTCATAAGCAAAGCAAAGAGGGTTAGCCCAAAACTTGGGTCAGGGTCCTTACACCGTCAGTGTTCACGAGGGTGAGAGGAAATGTGTGAGGGCCTATTTATAGGATATGGGGGGTCCCTTTTAGGGTTCCTAATCCCCACCGTAACCTGCTTCCTAGCCCAATTGGGCGTTTTGCATAGACACTTCCAGAGACCCACAAATCAGGGTTGTGATGGTTTGGGATACTCTCCCGGACTCAATGGAATAATTTCCATGCTTGCACATCCACTGATTTGCTCGGAAATCAAAGGGGAAAGTACCCCCCCTGTACTCGCCTACAGTCCGTGTCCCACTGGGACTTTGACAATGAGATGTGTCTATTGGATCAAGATCCAACGACCCTCGTTCTTCGTGTTCAACAAAAAAAAGAAGGAAAAGATTTCCTAATTCCAGAATAAATCCAATTTTGAGGATATTTTGAAAAAGCCATAACTCCCAATTTATAACTCCTTTTTATCCCAAATTTTAAGGAACCTCGTTTATGATTTTATATCTCATCATGAAAAAATAAGGATCATTATCGAAAGAAAATGAGTCCTTTTCTTTAGTTGCAAGTTAACACTTAATTATTCATAATTTCCACTTATTTTCTTTTTCTCTAGCCTTTATATTATTATCCTAAGTTCCTTGAACCTCAAGGAACCTCAATATCTCGAAATTCCATCTTGGAAAATATACCTTAGACTTTTATTCTTCTTTTATCTATTTTCTAGTTTATTCCTTTATCCAATTGGATTCCTTTTCCTTTTCTTTTTCTTTTTCTTCCAATTGGGCTCAATAGCCAATAAGGCCCAATAAGAAAAACATACAAGGCTATTATACACGAATTTCATTCAAATCAAACCATTAATTCAACCATTGATTTCATTTATCTTTTAAAGTGAGATTTACAAATCTCATTATATGATTTAGAAAAATGGGGTTATAACAAGAATAGTCCCAAATCAGGGACTATCCAAGATTTACTCCTAATGAGTAAATCTTGGACGGGTTTCTAGGCCAACAAATACATGTGTTGTCATTCTTATATATAATAAATGTGTACCACCTATCCCATTCTTGAACACCTAATCTCACTAGTAAGTGTATAATGTGTATTGGGTTTTCAAGAAAATTTCAGCAGCATTTCCCTGTTGTTCTCCAAGTACATATGTACTTAGAGAACAAATGGGGAAATGCTACCGAATTTTTTTTGAAAACCCAATACACATTATACACTTACATCCTAAGTGAGATTAGGTGTTCAAGAACAGTCTCAAACTGGGGACTATATAAGATTTACTCCTAATGAGTAAATCTTGGACGAGTTTCTAGGCCAACAAATACATGTATGTTGTCATTCTTATACCTACAATCCTAGTTTCATCATTCATATCCTAAGTTTTGTGTAACATCATTCAATCATGCTTGTCAATATATAATAATCAGTAAATAAACCATGATTCCATATATCAAAGATTTGAATCAAAATGGAGCCTAATGGAACATTGGGAGAGTGAGAATATTATACATCACTTGAAGGCTGAAGAAGAAATATATACAAATCAACAACAAGTCAACAGCACCTGCAAAAACACAAATGCATGATTCAATTTTGTTATAATGTATTAATTAGGGGTCAATCTTGAAGTTTTACCTAGAGCTTCATATATCAACATACATACTTGGTCATATTTCAAGTCAAGATTTAGGCATTTAATCACCTTAGGGCGCATACATGATTCACAAGGTATTTGGGTGCACAAAGGTGTTACTGATATAGGAGTTCACATAATCATTTCAAAAATAGAACACCCACATGTGAGTTAAGTTTGAGATTCAACATCAATGTATCTTTAACACGCATGATTCAAGGTTCAAAGCACATAATCAAATCAAATTATGATGCTAGAATGGACAAGTTTGAATCTTATTTCAACATGCATCAAAATTTACTGAATTAGGTCAAGCATGAGGATTAGAAGCACAAATATATGCAAGCACAAGATTTGTTCATATCCTAGCTTGATTTACAATAGCAACGTCTTGTAGTCTTAATCATACCCTAGTCTAGGTATCGTATTCTAAACATTGATTTCAACATTTCTAATGTACATGCATGTTCATCATCAAGATAATCATTACACACAAATGTAGGTATCATATCATTCATAATTGAGCAATATAGTTAAAATAAGATTAGGGTGAAATGTGTACAAGATTAGGTCTCAAATATAACAACATGCACATTAGGTCACATTTCATTTGGATTAGTTAATCAAGAGAGAAAGCCAACATATCATCATCAATCTACATCATACAATATGGTTTCACAGCATAAAATCATCAACCTGTGATTTCACATAGTACAACCTCCACCACATGCAGATTTGTTTCCAATGTAGAAATTGATAATACAATATACCAATGCAAGCAACAACATAAATCAGAATTGGCAGATAACACAATCTATCAGTTGACTTCTAAGCTATCTAGAAACAAATACAAGTAGCAACATAATAGAAATCATAATTGTAAACACAATAAGAGGGGATGATTGGGGGATATATATATGAAACTACTTACCTATAGCACTAGAGGAAGGTCCAAGCTCCTTGCGAAGGTGGTAGATGAGTAGACAGCGGTGGTAGGTGGACGAGCGGCAAACGAGCAGACGACAGGGGAAAGCAGCATATGAGCAGACGAGCGGCAGCTCCAATATCCTTGCGGCGGCGGCAGGCAGAGAAGCAACTGGGAGGCTTCCCGGCAAATCAGCAGGAGCTAATCAGGCCTAGGCGGTGGAGGCCAGCAGGTGGCGGAGGATGGCCAATAGGCGGCGGAGGGTAGGGACGGGATGGCTGGCAGAGGAGCAGCAGGCGGTAGAGGGTAGGGACGGCCGACAGAGGAGCAGCAGGCGGCGGAATCACTAAATCGCCAGAGACCATAGTGAAATGCGATGAAATAGAGAATGGGGAAGAGTTTGTTCTATGAGTGCTATTAAGTTTACAATCATCGTCAGTTGTTTCAGAAATTGACGCCTAAGCTCCAAAAGTGTTGGTTACCACAAAAAACGGACACATATGTTGCTTCATAGTCGCCGATTTCAACTAAAAAACTGACGTCTATCTACATATGCTGACAAAATAAAAAGTTCTCAAATTATGACCCATAGTTGTCTGTTGTCATAAAAAATCGACGCCAATTGGGCAATTCAGGGGGTAAAATTTTTCATGAGGACAGTGCGGGAACACACATCGGCGTCAGTTATGGAAAGAAAATGGATGACAAAAATGGGCCCGATTTCGGTCTAGTGAAAAATATTTAGTCGTCGGTTAGTTGGTAAATAACCGATGTCGTATGTGAAATTTTGGAGGTAATTTTTTTCACTGGAAAACTTGGATTGGGCAGGAGATTTTAGGCGTCATTTTCTTATTGAGCAACCGACGCTAAATGAAAAGCGATACCCATGTCTGGACGGTCTTCACATATAGATGTCGGTTTATGCTTTCAACCGACGATTTAGGATTTAGGCGCTGGTTTTTGGGATACAACTGACGCCTCTAAATGTGACATTATAAGCCATTTTTGTAGTAGTGTCTTCATGTATCTACTTCCACCTTATGGAAGTGAATCTGTAGGTCATATTCAAGAACTTTTGAACTTGCATCCTGGTGCAGTTGAACCATCTCTCTTACTTGTAGTTCAATTGGATCTGTCCCTTGACAGTACTCCCTCTTAGATTATGTCATCTAGGTAAGGCGATCTACCATAACCCATATTGCATCTTGACCTTCCTTGGTCCAAGGGAGACTCACCACAACGTCCATGGTGATCCACTCCCATTCCCTCTTGGAGACTCTTTATCCTTTGTATCACTTACTGGGTTACTGGTGTTCGTCCTTCACCTCCTGACATGCATGGAGACAAGCTACATGCAACTTCATCTTAGGCATCCAAAGTACTACTGAAACTTACCATATTAATAGTACCATGGTGTATGGTTACTTAAAATCATGATCTCCTGTATGTCATGATTCCTCAAGATTGATTCCTTGGAAACCCTAAATCACTCTAGTCAGGGTTTCATCACCTCCTTTTCTAAAGAAGTTCATTTGACATTCTACAACCATCTTTCTATCACCACAAGCCCTAGGCTGGCTAACCAAGCAACCATTAACTCAATCAACAGATCTTGTTACATCTGAGTATTAGCCAAACATATCTCCTTTTTCAAACTTAGGGCTAACTTAACAACCTCTTCTAGCCTCTAGCTAAACTAGGCAGCTGCATCTCAAAAAGAGCATCCATCACCTCACATCTTTATGTATAAGGTAATGTTGAAGACATACACCTCCATGTATTCCACTTATTATCTCATCTCAAACTCTAAGTTTATCTTCATCAAGAAAACTCTAAGCTCATCCTCTTAGTTTTCGAACTCAACCTTGTATAGTTCAAAAGTTCCACATAGCTCATGATAAAAACATCCTCATAAGATGACTACCTTAGTTCTCTTGGTGTTTGTACAACATCCACACATCTTACACTTTACAACGGTACATTATTATCTCCATCCTCATGCATCATAGTAACGTTTCCACTCACATTATCTTTATCCTTGGTGTACATCATGTGTATTGTTCTATCTCTCACTCCCATAACAAGAGGAAATAAGCATTTGGTTGCAGTCCAAATATAGAGTTCTTCCCATTCCAAGAGTAGAGATGGTACATCCCACATTGCCAGTACACCTAAAATCTAATTTGAAACGTTCATCACATGCCTCTACATCATGAACATCTCAATATCCAGGTTACTTCCATGAAAAACTGGTCTCAAACCCACTTGGGTCATCACACCATCCTTGGTCATCTCCTCTAGGTTTTTAGGGTACTGACACTTTTGGGGTCATCCCTCTTCCCTTATGCATCAGAGAGTGCCCTCTTCATTTTCCCTTTGGGTCCCATGAGTTCATGAAGGTGATCAATCTCCTAACCCATGGTCTTCAGATAATGATAACTGTTACCTCCCGACCCTATGGTCATGTGCAACTAGGGAATTAGGCAACTCCTACTTTCATCAGTCTTACCCCTACCTGACCCTAAGGATAGACTTAGGATTCTAACATAGCACGTATCCAACTTGAAACCTTACCCAAGTCTCCATCATCTCTCATGGGATTCGTGGTCTGACTTACGTCCTTTCATAGGGGTCATGGCGACCTATCTACTTCGGTCAGGCCCCATACCAGTTACCTCCATGGTAACACATCCACATGGACTTAGAGATGATCATCTATGGGTCTACAAGTTCACTCTTATACTATGTACTCTCCACTTAGCTTATCAAGATTCTATGAGACCTCTTAGGGTTTCCTCAAACCCAACAAAAGTTGATTCATACTCTACAAAAGGGTCCTCTCCTAGGATGGGAGGAAACTATCTCTTGATAGAAACAAAGGTCACAAACACCCTAGGGTTTACATCTAGGGTATGCATGAGCATGCTCAGTCCTATCAAGCTGCTAAGGCTTGTAGATCACAAGCAAACCACCTACTAAACCATGCCATGTCTTCATGATAGGTCATACTTGTTCTCATTCCTGAATATTGGACCAAGATCATACCTACCCATGTCACCAACTTATAGGCAAGGGGTTCATCAAACATACACCTTAATCTCAGGGATTTCCCTTTCCTATAAACACGATGGGTGCCATGCTCAAATCTATGGAAAATCAAATCTTGCCATGAGCATCAGGTACACCAAGCACTACTACTTCCCCTCTTAGTTCTAGGAACCCTAGGTTCACCTTTCTTATGTCCCACTGCATGCTCAACCTTGTAACCACGTACCAAGCATGTACAAGGTATGCCATGCACTTCCTATTATCATTCCACTTGAATAACACCTCATAGTGGAGTCCTCCTCAAGGACAACCAACTAGGTATAAGGCCTCACAAATTTTTACTAAACCTTTTCAGGGTCTAAGGAACTCTTCTTCCTAACCCTAGAAGGTAAACACCTATACCATAGGCACATAGGTACCAGTGGCCTCATCCTCCCTCTAGGGTTTGGTTCCTCTAAAGGAAACCAAGATACCATAAGCCCCCAGGGATCATGCACGAGGCAACCACAGCCATCCACTTAGGTCGCATGATCCTCCACTCCTCAGGGTTCCTCCTAACCCTGAGTCTAAACTTCCAACCTTCTTTCCTGGGTCCTGCTTTCTCTCCCTAGAGTTAACCCTACAAACAACCTTACTACTAAGGGTTTTCTCTCCAAGGTGGATCAAGCTCACAAGCATACACCTACATGGGTGAAACCCATGTTCAAACCTATGTTCGCTCAAGATTATCCATAACTCTTTATGCTTATCTCATAACCCATCCAACATACTCTCCTGGCCAGGGTTTTAGCCTACTATCAGCCCTACTGACATACTTTGGTTGCAACTTTGGCATGCTCATATAAGCTCATATGGTTTCTATATGGTCATCACTAACCTCATCAATGAAGGAGTTATACTTCACCCTAACATGCACGACCCTTCCCAGGGTTGGGTCGCCAAAGGTACTAGGTCAACCAACCTCACATGGCTCATATTGTGGCGTCTCGATCGCCAAAATGGGATAAACGAATGCGGAAGCGGGTTATTAGCAGCGAAATATGAAAAAACACTAAAAATTAAAACTTTTTGGAAAGAGATCTTTAAAACATAAAACTCTTTTTATAAGAAACAAGATAAGTTATTTACAACATGTTTTGACATCACATCTCTTGTGAAATCACCTCTCGAATGATTAGATACATCCATTGCCCTGTTATTTGTACAAGGCAAGATACAACAAAATCTCGAGGCTTAAAGATAAGATCTCAGACCTACTGGCTCCTAGGACCTGAGAGTACAGAGATGACATAAGACATACTAACTACAGGACTCGACAGTCAGTATCTCCACCTGAGATTCACTGCTGCCCCTGGTGTTGCTGTTGCTGATACTGTTCACCCTTATATTGGTTCCTTCGTCCTCGGCGACCACCTAAAAAGTTGAAATCTACGGGGTGAGACAATTTTAAATAATTTTCCCAGTGAGAGTTATAACTCTCTTCCAGAAGCTTTGTTATAGCAAATAAAGGAATAACAGAAGCAAAATAACTTAAATCATTCAACAGCAAGCTTAGGATTAAGTAAAGCATTATTTACTTAAGCAGTCATTTCAATAAGGATTATGTAGACATGCATATTGGTTACTGGATTTATAACAATTATAAACAATGTAACATCAATCATTGTTTCTCATAGTTCAACCTAAGCAGTTATACTACACGACTGATTATGTTTTACAAACATTATTATGTCCTACGGAGATGAGGTATCACTACTACAGAAACGGCCTTTGGCGTCGGTCGTTTAACCCCATTTGGCGTCGGTCGTTTAACCCCATTTGGCGTCGATTTCCAACCGACGCCTATGTGGGCGCCGCTAAAGGTCGAACACTTCGGCGTTGGTTTTTTAACCGACACCTATTTAATCTATAGGCGTCGGTCTTTTGGTATATAACCGACGCCAAAAGGGTTCCCGCCACAGAAAACGGCGTCATCTAGGGCAGTTTCTGCGTCGGTTATTTACTGAACAACCGACGCCTATATGGAATATAGCGTCGGTCTTTTAGTAGATAACCGACGCATAAAGTGCCCTAGATGATGCCATTTTCTGTGGCACGAACACTTTTGGCGTCGGGTATATACCAAAAGACCGACGCCTATAGATTAAATAGGCGTCGATTTGATACGAATATCCGACGCCATTTCCAGGACTGCTTTGGCCACATCAGGCGTCGGTTTTTATCAAATAACCGACGATGTATGTCTTTGCTGACGGTTTTCTATAAATAACCGACGCCTATTTATATTTTTTTTTCATATCAGTTTGCAGGCCTGCTGTGGCTGGTCAGCAGGATGAGAACCTGCAGTTCAGTTTTCTGAACTGTAGGTTTACGACATCCATTGATATCAGCCTACAAACAGGCCGCAAACCTGCAAAAGTCACAAGGAAAATTCTACACAAGTACATACATTCAGACATCAATTCAATTCTCACATTCACACATATAGAAACATTCAAATACATGTATTAACATTCAGAAATATTCATTTACAAAGTATCATTCATTATCGCTATCAACATCCCAATTATATCTTACAGTTGCCACTGCTTGTATGGCTTTTGCCCATTCTTCTCTTACTTCATTTAATGCTTCCATCGTATATGGAGCATGTATATTTTTTAAGCGTTTACCTATAGTGTGGTCAGTTTTAAACACCTACAAAGATAATGATGTATATATATAAGTAATAATATAAAAATAAAATAAGATTGATATATTTCATACTAACTAGTGAGACTATATATAATACCTCATGTATGGTATCGATGTCCAATGCGGCATATTTGATAATCATCTGCATAAATCGCATCACATAGTATGCGCATGCCCAGCCATTGTCTTGTGTAGCACACTATAAATTGAAACATACAAAATAATACAACTAAGCACAATTCACATCAATAATATATATATTCGAGTCGGGAACTTACTTGTACATTCTGCCAATTTATTAGCTGGTTCTTTTTCCTTGGGACCGGCCTTTTTGAATGCATCTAAACCCCTACATGTTAATATAACACAGTAAATTACATAAGTAAATAGTAATATAATAACAGATGTTAACAGATACAAAAATGAAATATTTCTCACCAGAATAATGGCATTCTCATTACGTGTCCAATTTTAGTGTTTAATGTACTTCCCGCGGGATCTAGATAATAAACAGTGAACGTCCCGGGGACAATAACTAGTAACTCCCAATGTTTACCGCTAGAGGTAAAAAGTCAACAATTAATAACTCAAAATGCACAATAAAAATGGAATTTTCTTAAGTCCAAATTATAAATAAAGTAAACTTACTTGACATTGAATGGAGCTATTATTATCGTCTTCTTTTGCTGACCAAAAATTGTAAAAGCATCTATACAGTATTGTTGAACATTATCAGGGTCTTTAGCTACCATACTAATCAATGATGGAATCAAAAATCCCACATGATCAAATGCAAATTGTTTGCAATGATCTTCGACTAAGTAGCTGCAAAACATGTATTACGTATGCATTAATATATAAGAAACCAGATCACCGGATCTTACACAAGGTATATGGATGTATAAACAAGATCTCACCTTATCCATGTCTCTATCATTGATGTATTCAACCAATCATACATAAATAGCTCAATAATATCTTGTATAAATAAAGAGCTATCGTATGATTGACCTGCATAATCTGCATCTAAAGAAACTATTATAGGGCAATGTATATTATGTGCCCGTAGCCAACATGCCATTCCCCTACAAGTAGGACCTAACGGGTATGTTAGGTCAGTTGGAACCCAAGTTGGTAATGCGGGAAGTGGAGGTGGAGGCCTAGGTGCTCCTGGTGTCTTCTTTTTAACCTGTATATATAATTTCAGATCAGTTGACATCATATATACACATTAACAGTCTAAATCAATGTAAATTTATCTTACAATTTCAGTCGTGTAGACGACATCTGCTTTGGGCCACAATATGACCCCGCCTTCTGCCTCACCAAGTCTATCAATATCTGGGTGGGCATATGGCAATGCAACTTCCCTCCAATCGGGTAATACATGTAGCGGGCTCACACGAATGTAGCCATGTGGCATTGGAGTCCCATGAAACGTTGCCCCAAGAAGGGACTGGTAAGCCTGCGCCTCTGCAACAACATAGTCTTGCATTCTTAAGCGGCATGGCTTCAATGCCTACAAATTTACGTAAAGAATGTTATACATATATACATATAATCTTGAAAACATATAATCTTGAAAAGACTAGCTACAATGTCATAAACAATACTTACAGCAGACGTGCTAGACGATGGGTCTCCAGGATTACTCGCAGTCTGTGCATCAGGAGAAGAGTGGGTCGTCATAGGCTGATTGGAAGCCTGAGATGCCTGCCACCGCAGCAATTCTTCCTTGACCTTCTCAGCAACTACATCATTGACCTTCTTAGCAACTAAATCCTCAACTCTCTTATTCTCCAATACATGGATAAAAGAAACATTAGCTTCTTATTAATGAATTTCCTTTTGCAGTAACATTCTAAAAAAAGAATAGGTTACCTCTTCTTGAGAAAGTCCCACTCTGGGTTTGCGCTGGGATGGCCCAAAGAATGCTTTGATGCCAACACCAGCGCCGGCACCTCTAACACGTCCAGGATGCTTTGGGTTACCCAGAGCAACTATCAATTCATCCCTTGTGCCCTGAGGGATGAACGTGCCTTGTTTCCTCTGCTCGTGCAGCTCCTGCTAATCAGCATAAACAGAAATTGGTAAGTTAACACCACAAATAATCAATATTCAAACGATTTCTCTAAGAGTTGTATTTTACCATTTTTGCAGCCGCCTCAGCAGTTACAGGCTTCTTTATTTCACCCTTCTTGTTTTGCCTGCCAGCTATCCATATATCATGGCGAGGCATGGGTGTGGCAGACTCCTGAGTAGGAGCAGACTCCTGAGTAGCAGCAGACTGCTGAGTAGCCGCAGACTCCGCCTGTAGTCTTTGGCGAACGCTTGCATAGCCTTTTGGACCCATAGTGTGGTCATGCACATTCAGTGCACGCCTTGCTTTTTGTGCGTCACTGAGGGCCTAGTTAGTATGCACATTAATGATTTGGTTAGTAGCACTAAATGTTAATTAAATTGGGAGTGACACCTAATACCTTGAATTCTTCAGATTTTCTTGAAGCAACAAAATTGTCCCAATCTTCTTTGTCCAAGAAGTTCCATTGTTCAAGGGCTGATTTCTTCTTCTTATCACCCTCTTTTATGTATTCTCTGTTCAGATTTGTCCTATAATTCCTAAGCATCTTTCCAGCGCGTTGCATCACACTTTTACGATGCAACTTCTCATCCAATGCAAACAGATTCTGTAAAATAGAAATGTTATTAACTAGTATCCAAAATAGAATTGCAAATAATAGAATTTGTAATCTACAAAATAGAATTGCAAATAATAATAACTCACGCATAAATCCTTCCATATCAAGTCTTTTTTCCCTTGAGGAACTTTATGCCAATTATCATACTTAACACCACAATGGCTCCGAGTGGTACACCCAAGATAGTTTACAAAATTATTGCGGTTCACTCCAATTGCATTTCCTCCATTATCAAACTCCACCACCAATTTGGATCCACTACCACTTAGCGCTAATAACTTCTTCAACAGAGTGATGCCCCTTTTCTTGTTAAGTGTTTGGTGTTGCGCATCAAGTTGCTCCAGTGCTTCAATGGGTACAGGTACATCATCAACCTAAAATTTGACAAAAATAAACACACTAAATTAGCCCAATATAGAAATATAGGATATATGACATAACTAGAAGATAATGAATTTTATAGAAATACAGGATATGTTTTTAGAACTTACATTGGTATCCTCGCCATGCTCGTCATGGACAACATGCTCATCATGGACTTCATGCTCATCATGGACATCATGCTCATCATGGTCAGCCATCTGAAAATGTCATTAAAAAGGCAAACATTTAGCATTTGTATTAACTAGAAAAAGGCAAACATTTAGCATTTGTATTAACTAGAAAAAGGCAAATATTTAGCATTTGTATAAACATACATGTCTCTAAAATTGTGATCTTTTATCAATTAACAATCCTTCATTGTGATCTCCGCGCACATATAAGTCATCATTAGCTTCAATATTTTGTGGAGTTGGCAACCCAACTGAGAATGGACTGGACTCATCATACTTATCATAGTACTCTTCTTCATCTATAGGATCTTCAATGAATTGTCTTTTACCATGAAGAACAACCGACCATTTATCATTCGCAGGATCATCAATATAGAATATTTGTTTCTCCTGTGATGCCAATATGAATGGTTCACCCTTCTCGCCAATCTTTTCAAAGTTCACCAAAGTGAAACCCAATTCATCCACTATAACTCCTTTGGTGTTATCAACCCAATTACATTTAAAGAGCAGAATTTTGAAATCTATGTAGTCAAACTCCCAAATGTCCTCAATGACACCGTAATATGACATTTTAGCTTCACGTGGACTCTTATCCTTTGCACTTGCAAAGTACATAGTCGACGCTTGAAGAGTGACCCCACTATTTTGGACGACACTCTTATCATCTTGGCGCTTTGTGTAATATGTGAATCCATTAATGTCAAACCCTTCATAAGACATAACATTCGGTTTTGGTTTAAAGGCGAGGCATTTGATAGTTTCTGTAATATCATTTGGTGTTTGAGATAGTTGATGTAAGACTTTATCTTCAAACCACTTAGTAAAAGTCTTATTATGCTCTCTAGCAAGCCACATTGAACTTGCTCGAGGATGTTGTCTCTTTATGAAATTGGTATGTTCCTCGATATAAACACTCACTTCGTCCATATTGTGTAAAATATACAAGTGAGCTTGTTTCAACTGCTCACGGCTGATTACTTTCACCCGTGATCCCAAAATTCCTTTGCCCTCCTCAATATTCTTGTCATTATCAGGAGTGTCATTACCACTGAGAAAGTCATTGCAAAAATCCATAACCTCTCTCGCCACATAACCTTCAATAATACTCCCTTCAGGCCGATAACGGTTTCGAACATCACCTTTAAAAACGCTCATGTATCGTTCAAAGGGATACATCCAATGCAAGAAAACTGGTCCCAACATTTTCACTTCCCTAGTAAAGTGGACAACAAGATGTACCATGATATCAAAGAACGAAGGAGGGAAATACATCTCAAGCTGACATAGGGTAACAACCACTTCTCTTTGCAAATTATCGAGAGTATCAGGGTCAATAACTTTACTGCATAGACTGTTGAAAAAGAAACAAAGTCTGGTAATTGCAAACCTTACATGCTTCGGCAATATAGATCGAATTGCCACAGGTAATATTTGTTGCATTAGAGTGTGACAATCATGAGATTTAAGACCTATCAACTTCAGATCTTTCATTGATACCAATCTACGGATGTTGGATGAGTAACCATGTGGCACCTTAACATTTACCAAGCATTCACAAAAAGTTTTCTTCTCCTTTCTAGACAACGTGTAACAAGCGGGAGGTAAGTATGTTCTTTTACTACCCATTTCACGTAATTCTGTTAATTCTGACCTTATTCCCATTTCACGTAGGTCCAGTCTGGATTTTATCCCATCTTTAGTCTTACCTGGTATATTTAACAGAGTACCAATGATGCTATCACAGACATTTTTCTCAACGTGCATTACATCGATACAATGCCTGACTGTCAAAGAACTCCAATAAGGAAGATCCCAAAATATTGACTTCTTCTTGAATGAAGAATTGTCACTCCGTGTGGCCATACTACATTGTGATTTCTTACCAAATTCATTGACAATGTCTTTTACTCTTTCATAAACAACATCCCCTGGTATAGGTTTAGGTGCACTCCGTTCATCATTCCATCCATTGAATGCTTTGCGCTTCCTACGATACGGATGGAATTTTGAAAGAAACCTTCGATGACCAAGATATACAGTCTTGCCGCCATGTTTTAGTCTTATTGAATCAGTGTTTTATTCACATATAGGACACGCTTTAGCTCCTTTGACACTATATCCAGACAAATTCCCATATGCTGGAAAGTCATTAATAGTGCAAAACAACATAGCGTGCAAACGAAATGTCTCTCTTGCTGAAGCATCATAGGTCATCACACCTTCAGCCCAAAGTTTCTTTAAGTCATCAATCAAAGGTTCAAGATAAACATCGATATCATTTCCGGGTTGTTTAGGGCCCGATATCAACAATGACAACATAACGTACTTATTTTTCATACACATCCAGGGAGGAAGATTGTATATAACAAGCATGACTGGCCAAGTGCTATGTTGGCTGCTCAATGTCCCGTACGGATTCATCCCATCTGTACAAAGCCCAAGTCTTAGATTCCTATCTTCTTCACCAAATTTGGGGTACAATAGATCAATCTTCTTCCACTGTGGGGAATCAGACGCATGTCGTAGGATCCCATCATTATTTTTCTTAACATCTGCATGCCACCTCAAATTCTTCGCATCTTTCAGATTTGCAAACAAGCGTTGAAACCGTGATATTATAGGTAGATACCACAACACCTTGGCAGGAGAACCAGTTTTGGACTCCCCCGAAGTCGTCAATTTATACCGTGACGCACCACATTTTGGACAATCTTTCAAATCTACATAGTCCTTTTGAAATAATACACAATCATTCGGGCATGCGTGTATCTTCTTGGCCTCCATTCCCATTGGGCACAACATTTTCTTTACCTGGTATGTTGAGATTGGCAGCTCGTTTCCTTCAGGAAGCATTTCTTTCAACAAAGTCAACAATGAAGTGAAGCTTTTATCGCTCCATCTATTGTTAGCTTTCAACTTATACAATCTCAACACAGCGCTAAGCTTCATAAACTTAGCACAGCCTGTGTATAACGGTATCTCAGCATCATGCACAATGTTTCTAAAGATAGTAGGTGGATCAGTGTGCTCTACCCTACAACTATCCAGCATCGCATCAACGATGTCTGCTGGAACTGGTTCGTTCACATTTACGTCATCGGAGGCAATTTCTTCTTCCACCCAAGCACTGCTATCAACATCTACTGGTTTCGATTTTGAAATCTCTCCATGCCAGTGCCGTCCTGTATAGCCTTGTACAATCCCGTTGCACATGACATGACTTTTGATTTCCTCACCAGTGTTGACTTTCAAGTTGTTACCGCAATGCCTACATGGACAGTAGAACCTATCTGTAGGTTTTTTCCTATGTTCCTCGGCAAATCTAATAAATTGATCAAGACCAGATATAAACTCTGGGGTGCAACGATTACGAATGGACATCCATGATCTATCCATTCTATGATCAGAGAAAACAAGTATATATTAGGAAACAAGTATATATTAGGAAAAGATTAGGGTATACACTTACATCCTAAGTGTATAATGTGATGTCATTCTTATATATAATAAATGTGTACCACCTATCCCATCCTTGAACACCTAATCTCACTAGTAAGTGTATAATGTGTATTGGGTTTTCAAGAAAATTTCGGCAGCATTTCCCCGCTGTTCTCTAAGTACATATGTACTTAGAGAACAAACGGGGAAATGCTACCGAAATTTTCTCGAAAACCCAATACACATTATACACTTACATCCTAAGTGAGATTAGGTGTTCAAGAACAGTCCCAAACCAGGGACTATCCAAGATTTACTCCTAATGAGTCAATCTTAGATGGGTTTCTAGGCCAACAAACACATTTGATGTCATTCTTATATATAATAAATGTGTACCACCTATCCCATCCTTGAACACCTAATCTCACTAGTAAGTGTATAATGTGTATTGGGTTTTCAAGAAAATTTCGGCAGCATTTCCCCGTTGTTCTCTAAGTACATATGTACTTATAGAACAAACGGGGAAATGCTACCGAAATTTTCTCGAAAACCCAATACACATTATACACTTACATCCTAAGTGAGATTAGGTGTTCAAGAATAGTCCCAAACCGGGGACTATCCAAGATTTACTCCTAATGAGTCAATCTTGGACGGGTTTCTAGGCCAACAAACACATTTGATGTCATTCTTATATATAATAAATGTGTACCACCTATCACATCCTTGAACACCTAATCTCACTAGTAAGTGTATAATGTGTATTGGGTTTTCAAGAAAATTTCGGCAGCATTTCCCCGCTGTTCTCTAAGTACATATGTACTTAGAGAACAAACGGGGAAATGCTACCGAAATTTTCTCGAAAACCCAATACACATTATACACTTACATCCTAAGTGAGATTAGGTGTTCAAGAACAGTCCCAAACCGGGGACTATCCAAGATTTACTCCTAATGAGTCAATCTTGGACGGGTTTCTAGGCCAACAAATACATGTGTTGTCATTCTTATATATAATAAATGTCTATAAAGTACAGGCAACATGGTTAATCCTAATCAACAGAGCATTATTAAATAATAAATCAAGAAATCAATATACATCCTAAAGTGCCACAAATCATATAATAACATCAAACGCTACTCAAGTCCTAATCTAGAGTTTAGGTTTCCTTATTATCCTGTTATCATTAGGGTTATTCTTGAACCCCCAATTCCTAAGTTCATTGATTTAATGACATAAAAATATCTAGTTCATATTATGTTTAGTCATGATTATAAAACTATCATGTTATGATATTAGGACCACTTAAAGCAGATTAGGCACATTAAGCAAGCAGAGTAGGGAGCCAATTTCGCACAAGAAGATTAGGCAAGCAGATTAGGTCGGCACATAAAGAACCAATTTCGTGCCTGGGCAAGCAGAGTAGGGCGGCAGGTACCTGGGCAAGCAGAGTAGGGCAAGGTCGAGCTGGTTGAGTACGTGGGCGGAGGTCGGTGAGCTCCAGAACCAGCAGCAGCGACTCCGACGAGCAGGGAGCATCAGCGGCGGCAGGCAGGCAGGCGGCCAGGCGGCGGCAGGCAGGCAGCGGCCAGGCGGCGGCAGGCAGGCAGGCAGCGGCCAGGCGGCGGCAGGCAGGCAGCGGCCAGGCGGAGGAGAAGGAGAAGGGGGTGCGGCGGCGGAGGAGAAGGAGAAGGGGGCACCGAAGAAGGGGGCGTCGGAGTAGCAGTGGCGGCACGGCGGCGCTGTCGTGGAGAAGAAGGAGCAGAGAGTCGGGCGACAATAGAGAAGAAATCACTCGCAATGAAACAGAAGAAAGGGGAAGAGTCGGGCGATCGAGGGTTATGAAGTTCCCAAATAGCGTCGGTTGTTTACAACAACCAACGCCTAAACATCTTTAGCGTCAGTTGTTTGCAACAACCGACGTCCAATTGGACGATATTTTCATGAAAAATGTTTGGCGGGAACCACCTTCACCGTCGGTTATACAAGGATAACCGACGCTGAACGTGACATTTTCCGTGCAAATTTTCATCGCACATAGGCGTCGGTTTTCTAGGTATATAACCGACGCTGACAATGACACTATTTTTTTATCGAAATATGGATTTTGCGGGCGACTTTAAGCGTCGGTTTTTTATAAACCACCGACGCTTAATACAAAGTGGTACCCGCGTCTGGCTGGTCTTCGAATATAGACGTCGGTTTGCTTAAACAACCGACGCCTTATATGTTAGGCGTCGGTTTTTCTTAATAACCGACGCCCAGAAAAGTGACACTGAATGCTATTTCTGTAGTAGTGTATACCGCTCATACTCCAACCGATCACTACTAAGTCGCATCGGTATCATACATAGGTCATCAAAAGAGTCGGATTCTTATAACCTCATCTTCCTCAGTCAGTGTGAGGATCAACATGCAGGACATCTCATATCTCTACTAAGATAGCTCACCATGGTATTCTGGCACTTCGCTATTAGAGTCACATTGGCATTCTGTACTCTCTTCTCCATCAAAAGATCTCTTGTTTATCTCTCATCGATGCGGCATTAAAGGTTCCTCGGGAGATTAATGGAACATCACCCCGGCATAAACATATAGTGAAGGGTTGATAGATTAAGGTACATCTACATCAATTCCTACACTAGGACGTAAGGATATTCACGTCCATAATCCCCCTACATACTCAAAAGTATGTGATCCATGAGTTCCCTTATGAAAACCTGTTTCACCATCATTTGGCTTCTGACAATGATGGATATATGATCAGGGCTCTACATGGTATAATTATACTTGATTAATTAGGTACATTTCAGTATTCTTTTAACATCAAGCATGTTTCCAAGCATTTAACTATTAAAACACTGCTATAAAAGAAGAATACTAAATGTATCAAGTTTATCTTACATCAGTTATCATATGGAAATCAATTCTTAATCATTTCATTACTATGATTCAAGAATAGGGGTGTTCAAACCCTCAATTCATCATAAGTCATCTAATCAGCACGACCTTGATGTTGCTCATGGATTTTACAGCCCATCAGTCTCATGTGTTGCCATTTAAACATAGGCAACATACTATATATCACTATTCATAAAGCCTATAGTATGCTTTCAGTGAATATGATATCATAACCCTTACTGGCTATGATCATTCCTTTACAAGAACCTGCATGGTTAATTCAATTGACAACAATGAATAATTCATTTCCAAATCAGCAATTTATAAAGCAGAAATAACCTTTCAATTCAAGGTTTGTACCTTCATGCCTTCACTAAGGATAGGTTCCCTTATTTACATCAATTAGGGTTATCCAATCCCTTTCATTATAATTAGGAATAATGATTCCTCATCTCATACTTTAATCATGAAGATTCATGCTTAAAAGCATAACCTGGAATTAGGGTTTATTGTACATTTCATCACATCATCCTCAATTAGGGTTTACTATTCACTTCATAGTGAATTGAGCTCATAGCATCATCATGTATGAAAATTATCATCATTGATGCTTTCAAATTAGGTTAAGATTCATCAATTATCATGATTAGGGTTTCTATGATCTCACTATGAAGGATCATACCCAAATCATGTGCATTTATACATATTGAAGGTATTTTACTTGATTCTCATTCATATTAGGAGTATTTTCTCTCTTCTCACTAATAGATGATGATTACATCACTCTAGATTAGGTTAAGTCAAGTCAACTTTGATTAACATAAGTTAAGTCACCACTATTATGTCATTAGGGTTTGCTTAATCAAGGGGTGTTGTCTATTTGAACCCTTCAAGGGTACATTGGTAATGTTCACCATTAACCATAACATGGATCAATCAACTAATTACTTAACTTCTTAATGTCTTTAGATATCATTAGGGTTTGAGTTAATCAACCATTGAACCATCTAAGCCTTCAAATCATTAAGCAAACTTAACTCTAAAAGTCTCCAAACGGTTTTGAAACCTCATGGAGGGGTTGACCGTTTGGTAAATTTGACCTTCAAGACCGCATGGACATGTTCACACTCAAGACCGTTTGCCCTTAAACGGTCTTGAAACCGTTTGATCATGTTGACCGTTTGGCCAAGGTTGACTTTGAAACCGTTTGATCCAATTAACCTTGAAACCGCATGTCCTTAAACGGTTTGGAAATCGCATGAATCCAAATGGTTTTGAAACCGTTTGGGCCCAAATGGTCTTGAAGTCTTGAGACCGTTTGGTCCAAATGTGTCAAAACCGCATGGACCTAGAAAGTGCATCAACACTTGCAATCGATTAGGGTTTTCAATGTTGAACCCCTCAATTGGTCATACCAAGGTTAACCACTTATCAATTGAGTCAATTAGGTTTATCCTTAACCAATTTGACACTCAATTGACCCTCAATTGATAGCCAATTAGGGTTGGAACCAATTGAATTAGGGTTTGTAATCGATCAACCATCAACATCCATCAACATGAGTTTAATTGAAGTTGAACCCATCAATTGTCACCCAATTGGGCCATGACTTGACCCCAAATGGTCTTGAGATCGTTTGGACATCCTCCAAACGGTCTTGAGACCGTTTTCCCAAAGTCTCATCAAAATCTAAGTCCATTTGTTAAGGGTTGAACCCTAATTAGGTCAAAAAAATCAGCACTTTTGATTAATTCAACAACCTATTGTGATTAGACCTTCAATTGATCAAATTATCTTAACCCTAGACCTCCAAATGGTCTTGGGTGATCAAAAAACGGTCTTGAGACTATTTGGGTGATCCCCAAACGGTTTTGAAACCGTTTGGGCCACTCAACAACCCAAACTTCAACACAATTGGTCCTTGAAATCAGCAATTGAACCCGATTAGGGTTTAAGTGATTGAAGTGCCTTCATCTTGTGATTTATTTGCAATTAGATGATGATTCTTTGTAGATGATTAATTCATAATATGTTCAGCAGACCTCTAAATTGTCAATGCATGGTCAAACCTCCCAAATGGTCTTGGAGACCGTTTGATTCTAAACGGTCTTGCAAACCGCATGAATCCAAACGGTTTTGAAACCGTTTGGTTTCAAACGGTTTTGCAAACCGTTTAGACCAAAGGTGCAAGATTGTTTGGTAAAGTAAGATAAGGATTAACTTTGGAATTAACTCCCATCATATCCTACCTCAAGATTAAGGTCCGTTCTTCATGGTTTTGCTTGCAAAAATGCAAGGGAAGGTAGGGGAAAGAAGAACAAACTACTATTTGCAAGAAAGAAGATATGTATAACAAAGCATAAGGGTTTAGAGTTATAAAACCTGCCTTAAGGTCGTTCCTAGATCTCCAAGATTCCAATCTTTTAATGGCGTCTTGAGCTCCACAGGTCGGCCAAGGTCGTTTCTCCAAGAATTGGTTGGGAAAGGTCGGCTAGAAAGAAGAACTAAGTAAGAAAAGCTAGTCTACCAACCTTGTATCATGAATTCCTCCATGAATCTGAGCAAGATGATGATCAAAGCTTACCTAGAACTCCTTAGCTGTTCTCCTCTATTCCAAAGTTCTGCCTTAGTCGGTTCAAGAAATGGGATAAGTGAGGAAGTGAAGGAAACGGTTCCTTGGTTTGCAAAGAAAGGTGTATATGTACTTTGGGTAAAACTTCAACATAAGGACAACTAGTTTCTTGATTTCTCATCTAGGTCCTTCCCTTCTTCTAAGCCACGTTTCTCCTCTTCATACTTAAACAAAACTCATCTTAATCCTAAGGTCTAAAGGCAAAGAAAGCTAATATCAATACTAGGTTGCACATATAAAAGGGTTATTATGCTTATAACTTGATTATTTAATTACAAGGGTGTTCCCTCTTATATGATTATCCAAATGAAGCGCCCCCTTCATAATTTTTATTCTAGTTGATGCCAAGAGTTATAAAAGATATTCTTGAAGGTGTATTTTACATATTGCATTCTATATTTTGGATAAATTGCACTTTACACCAAAACTAGGGTTTAAAGCACAAGGATTGCTCCACAAGCTGCATCTTGATGCCCAAGCTTGGAGAATCCATCATGCTTCTTCATATTCATTTTTATGATGTCTTAACACCAAAGGAGCATATTAACATGTGTAAATTGCAAGTTAACCCCTCTAATTGGGTAATTTGCACATAGGTCCCTGTATTACAAAACAATACTACAACATTGTTTAAAAAAAAGCAAAAATAGAAATATATGTTTCTCACGAGCTTTAATTACATGCCACAAGATAATCACAAACATCTAATTACATAATTAAGAAAAACACCTAGGGTTAGTCCATAACCCAGGTCAGGGATGTTACAAATTATCCACCCCTTATAAAGATTTCGTCCCCGAAATCAACAAAACATATTAAGAGAAAAGAGCAGGGTATTTCCTTCTCATCTCTTCCTCTAGTTCCCATGTGGCTTCTTCAACACCACGATGATTCCAGAGGACTTTCACAAGACTTATATCTTTCTTTTTCAACTTTTTTAATTCTGTTATCAAGGATTGACACTGGTCCTTCCTCATAAGTTATATCATCATTCAATTCTACCTCCATAGGTTGTAGAACTGACTTAGTATCAGGGTGGCATTTCCTCAGCATAGAAATGTGAAACACAGGGTGTAACTTCTGTAACTATGGTGGTAACTCTAGTCTGTAGGCTACCTTTCCAACACATTCAATGATTGGATAAGGTCCCATAAATCTAGGAGCTAACTTCCCTTTCCTTCCAAAACAAAGGACTCCTTTCCAAGGTGAGACTTTGAGGTACACTTTGTCTCCAACCTGGAACTCTAAGGGTCTACGACATCTATCAGCATACAATTTCTGCCTATCCTGTACAGTCTTAATCTGTTGTTGTATCACTTTAATCTTCTCTGTGGTTTGCTGCACAAGATCAGGACCTAACAGTTGATATTCACCAGTTTCATACCAACATAAGGGTGATCTACAACGTCTACCATACAAAGCTTCATAAGGTGCCATGTCAATGCTATGTTGATAGCTATTGTTATAAGCAAACTCTATCAAGCTTAGGTGCAGATCCCAACTCCCTGTAAACTGGAGAACACATGCTCTCAACAAGTATTCCAAGGTCTGTATAGTCCTTTTCGACTGTCCATCAGTCTGTGGATGAAAGGTTGTACTAAACCTTAGTTGGGTGCCTAAAGCTTTGTGAAGTCGTTCCCAAAACCGACTCGTAAACTGGGGACCTCTGTCCGAAACTTTAGTGACTGGAACTCCATGCAGTCGCACTATCTCTTGAACATACAACTGTGCTAATCTCTCAGCAGAATACGTTGTTTTGACAGGTAAGAAATGTGCTGTCTTTGTCAACCTATCAACTATTACCCAGATGGAATCATGTCCTTTGCTTGTCCTGGGTAGGCCAACAACAAAGTCCATGGTTACATGATCCCACTTCCACTGTGGTATGGGTAAAGGTTGCATCGTTCCTGTAGGCTTCTGGTGTTCAGCTTTAACTTGCTGACACACAAGACACCTCATCACAAGCTCAGCAACATCCTTCTTCATCCCATTCCACCAATACATATCTTTCAAGTTTCGATACATCTTGGTGCTTCCTGGATGCATAGCATGCATCGAAGAATGAGCTTCTTCCAGGAATAACTTTCTCAAGTTATCCACATCCGGCACTATCATCCTCCCATGATAACAGGCTACTTGATCATCAGAGTCATGGAAACCATCTCACTTCTCATCACCATACTCCGATCTAATCTGTTGAACCGTAGCATCAACTTGTTGTGCCTCCTTAATTTTCACTCTTAGGGTAGGTTTTATATGCATCTCAGCCAACAACCCGGCTAACAATGACACCTTCAACTGTACATTGTCTTGCCTTAAGGAGATAAGCATATCTCTCCTAGAGCATACTAAAGAGTTTAGTTGTGCTCTATCTACTGTTGGTGTTGCTGATTTCCTACTCAGAGCATCTGCAACTACATTGGTCTTCCCTAGATGGTAATCAATTGTACAATCATAGTCCTTGATCAACTCCATCCAGCGACGTTGCCTCATGTTAAGTTCGTGCTGAGAGAAAATGTACTTAAGGTTCTTATGATCAGTGAAAATCTGGAATGTCTCTCCACAGAGGTAATGTCTCCAGATCTTCAAAGCATTAACCACAGAAGCTAGCTCCAGATCGTGTGTCGGATAATTCTCCTCGTGTTTCTTAAGCTGTCAAGAAGCAAAAGAAATCACTTGCTTATCCTGCATCAACACACATCCAAGTCCATTCTTGGAGGCATCACAGAAAACCACATATCCTTTACCTTGATCAGGTAGCACAAGTACATGTGCACTTGTCAATCTCTCCTTCAGCAGCTGAAAAGATTGCTGACACTTGTCACTCCAAGCAAAAGGAACATCCTTCCGGGTCAGCTTGGTCAAGGGTAAGGCTATAGAACTGAAGTTCTTAATGAACCTTCGGTAATAGCCAGCCAACCCTAAGAAGCTACGGATCTCCGTCGGTGTCTTCGACTGTTCCCACTGTAGGATAGATTCTACCTTTTTAGGGTCAACATGAATACCCGAGGCAAATATCACATGTCCAAGGAAAGATACTTCCGGTAACCAAAACTCACACTTGCTAAACTTAGTGTATAGCTTGTGTTCTCTTGACAAAGTTAGAGCCTGAAGAAGATGATGTTCATGTTGCTGAGCATCTCTACTATAGATCAGAATGTCATCTATAAAGACAACAATGCACTGATCGAGGAAAGGTCAGAAGATTCTATTCATGAGTTCCATAAATGCAGCTGGTGCATTAGTTAGTCCAAACGACATAATTGTGAACTCATAGTGACCATACCTTGTCCTAAAAGCAGACTTAGATATGTCACTATCCTTAATACGAAGTTGATGATATCCTGACCTCAAATCTATCTTTGAGAAAACGGTTGCACCACGCAACTGGTCAAAGAGATCATCAATCCTCGGTAGAGGGTACTTATTCTTTATCGTTACTTTATTTAGTTGTCTGTAATCAATGCACAATCGCATTGATCCGTCCTTCTTTTTAACAAAAAGAACCGGAGCACTCCAGGGTGAAGTGATCGGTCGGATGAAACCCTTCTCAAGCAACTCTTGAAGTTGTTCCTTGAGTTCTGCCATCTCAGCAGGCGCCATCCTATACGGTGTTTGTGCTATAGGTTATGTGTCTGGGATCAAATTGATTTCAAAATCAATTTCCCGAGGAGGTGGCACACCTGGAAGCTCTTCAGGAAATACATCTTCAAATTCCCCGACTATAAGAACTTCAGCAAGGTTAGGACTTTCCATGGTAGTATCTACCACATGGGCTAAGAATGCATAACATCCTTGCCTCATCAGCTTCTCAGCAACCATAGCTGACACAAGATAGGTAGGTAGAATCTTTCTCTCTCCTTGAAAGATCCATGTGTTGCTTTCATCAGCAAATACAACTTGCTTGGATTCACAATCCAAGACAACCCTATACCTTTCCAAGGTATCCATCCCAAGGATTATATCAAATCCTTGCATCTCAAGTGGTATAAGGTCCACTTGAATGCGATGATCAGAACAGAAGAGGATGCAGGGAGAGCATACATCCTACAACACGGCAGATCCTCTCAATGGAGTCTCAAGCAACAAGCTATCTGCCCTGTGACTAACTGTCATATTGCAGTTATGAATCACTCTTTGAGTGATAAAGGAGTGTGTAGCACCCGGGTCAATCAGAACAGATACAACACAGGGTGTAGACATATCAGAATATAACAACTCCATATGACCTGCCACAACCCGAGGGCTGATCACTGCATCAGGTGGGTTCATCGCATAGAACCTTGTTGTCGCCTAAGGTTGATTCGGTGCTGACGATCCAGCTTGGGACGCTTGTCCACGTCCTCTAGCTACTCCTGGAAACTGTCTCCTCCGGGATCCCTGCTGACTCTGCCTCTGTGGTTGCGTTACACTTGTTGGTCTAGCTCTGCAGTCTTTCATTAGATGCCCCATCTTCCCACATATGTAACAACTTCTATCCAGTTGTTGTGGTCTTGGTGGTCCTGTGACTGACATAGATGCTGAACTGTGAGCTCCTTGTAGTGGTAGGCTTTGTCCTCTACCTCTACTTGGTGTCCACTGTGTCTGAGCACTAGGTCTAGGTGGTGGTGGTGTAGGCGCAGAAAACCTAGGCTTCTTAAAGTCTCTGGATGAAGATCCCTGGAGCTGAGGATATCTCTTATGGGTTTGCCTCTTCTCTGCTACGGAACTCTCTATCCTTCATACTGACTCAACGAAGGTAGAAAACCTTTCCCGGTTCTCTAGGGCAGACACGGGAGTAGTCAACTCGGCGTTCAACCCTTTCTCGAACCGTCTGATCCTTTCTTCATCTGTAGCAGCCATATGCGGACAGAACCACAACAACTCCATGAACTTAGCCTCGTAATCGCTAATGTTCATCAGACCTTGTCTTAACCTCTCGAATTGAGAGATTTTCTCATCCAGGAACGTCTTAGGGAAATATCTATTGACAAATTCTCGTCGAAAGACTTCCCATGTAACCTCCACACCTGGCCTCTTCTGCTCTTCCATTGTCCACCAGTGACCAGCACTTCCCTTGAGAAGATAGACAGTGTGTCTAACCTTCTCAGCTTCTGGGATGTTCAGGATTCTAAAGGCTTTTTCTAATTTGGTTAACCATAGGTCGGCATCTGCAGGATCACTTGTTCCAAAGTAGTCAGTCGCTCCGACTCGGAAAAGTCATTCAAACGTCTTGCCGATTCCTTGTCCTTCTGACTGGGTAGGTGCCCTAGGTGCAAGCATGGGCATCATATCTATTATATGTGTCATGGAAGTCATAAACTGCCCAAACATGGTCTGGACAGCTAGGTTCCCCATGTCAGCTGGGTTAAACTGGGGTGGCTCAGGTACAGGTTGCTCTATCTCCGGGTTCCTTGCACCTTCTCGGGGTGCAGCAACACTACTTTCTGCCACATACTCCTCGTGTGGTCCAGACATCCTTACTTATTTTCTTCTCCTGAGGAGAAGAAGACACTATTAGATATACTAGAAAACACTAAGAATAGACTCGACATCCTAAGTCCTATGTCTCTATAGACTCAACAAACCTAGAGCTCTGATACCACTTGATTGTGGCGTCTCAATCGCCAAAACAGGATAAACGAATGCGGAAGCGGGTTATTAGCAGCGGAATATGAAAAATCACTAAAAATTAAAACTTTTTGGAAAGAGATCTTTAAAACATAAAACTCTTTTTATAAGAAACAAGATAAGCTGTTTACAACATGTTTTGACATCACATCTCTTGTGAAATCACCTCTCAAATGATTAGATACATCCATTGCCCTGTTATCTATACAAGGCAAGATACAACAAAATCTCGAGGCTTAAAGCCAAAATCTCAGACCTACTGGCTCCTAGGACCTGAGAGTACAGAGACGCCATAAGACATACTAACTACATGACTCAACAGTCAATATCTCCACCTGGGATTCACTGCTGCCCCTGGTGTTGCTGCTGCTGATACTGTTCACCCTCAGATTGGTTCCTTCGTCCTCGGCGACCACCTAAAAAGTTAAAATCTACGGGGTGAGACAATTTTAAATAATTGTCCCAGCGAGAGTTACAACTCTCCGCCAGAAGCTTTGTTATAGCAAATAAAGGAATAACAGAAGAAAAATAACTTAAATCATTCAACAGCAAGCTTAGGATTAAGTAAAGAATTATTTACTTAAGCAATCATTTCAATAAGGATTATGTAGACATGCATACTGGTTACTTGATTTATAACAATTATAAACAATGTAAAATCAATCATTATTTATCGTAGTTCAACCTAAGCAGTTATACTACATGGCTGATTATGTTTTACAAACATTATTATGCCCTACGGAGATGAGGTATACCGCTCATACTCCAACCGATCACTACTAAGTCGCATCAGTATCATACATAGGTCATCAAAAGATCCGGATTCTTATGATCTCATCTTCCTCAGTTAGTGTGAGGATCAACATGCAGGACATCTCATTTCTCTGCTAAGATAGCTTACCATGGTATTCTGGCACTTCGCTATTAGAGTCACAGTGGCATTCTGTACACTCTTCGCCATCGAAAGATCTCTTGTTTATCTCTCATTGATGCGACATTAAAGGTTCCTCGGGAGATTAATGGAACATCACCCCGGCATAAACATATAGTGAAGGGTTGATAGATTAAGGTACATCTATATCAATTCCTACACTAGGACGTAAGGATATTCGCATCCATAATCCCCCTACATACTCAAAAGTATGTGATCCATGAGTTCCCTTAAAAAACCTGTTTCACCATCATTTGGCTTCTGACAATGATGGATCTATGATCAGGGCTCTACATGGTATAATTATACTTGATTAATTAGGTACATTTCAGTATTCTTTTAACATCAAGCATGTTTCCCAGCATTTAACTATTAAAACATTGCTATAAAAGAAGAATACTAAATGTATCAAGTTTATCTTACATCAGTTATCATATGGAAATCAATTCTTAATCATTTCATTACTATGATTCAATAATAGGGGTGTTCAAACCCTCAATTCATCATAAGTCATCTAATCAGCATGACCTTGATGTTGCTCATGGCTTTTACAGCCCATCGGTCTCATGTGTTGCCACTTAAACATAGGCAACATATTATATATCACTATTCATAAAGCCTATAGTATGCTTTCAGTGAATATGATATCATAACCCTTACCTGGCTATGATCATTCCTTTACAAGAATCTGCATGGTTAATTCAATTGACAACAATGAATAATTCATTTCCAAATCAGCAATTTATAAAGCAGAAATAACCTTTCAATTCAAGGTTTGTACCTTCATGCCTTCACTAAGGCTAGGTTCCCTTATTTACATCAATTAGGGTTATCCAATCCCTTTCATTATAATTAGGAATAATGATTCCTCATCTCATACTTTAATCATGAAGATTCATGCTTAAAAGCATAACCTGGAATTAGGGTTTATTGTACATTTCATCACATCATCCTCAATTAGGGTTTACTATTCACTTCATAGTGAATTGAGCTCATAGCATCATCATGTATGAAAATTATCATCATTGATGCTTTCAAATTAGGTTAAGATTCATCAATTATCATGATTAGGGTTTCTATGATCTCACTATGAAGGATCATACCCAAATCATGTGCATTTATACATATTGAAGGTATTTTACTTGATTCTCATTCATATTAGGAGTCTTTTCTCTCTTCTCACTAATAGATGATGATTACATCACTCTAGATTAGGTTAAGTCAAGTCAACTTTGATTAACATAAGTTAAGTCACCACTATTATGTCATTAGGGTTTGCTTAATCAAGGGGTGTTGTCTATTTGAACCCTTTAAGGGTACATTGGTAATGTTCACCATTAACCATAACATGGATCAATATACTAATTACTTAACCTCTTAATGTCTTTAGATATCATTAGGGTTTGAGTTAATCAACCATTGAACCATCTAAGCCTTCAAATCATTAAGCAATCTTAACTCTAAAAGTCTCCAAACGGTTTCACACTTTAACCTCCAAACGATTTTGAAACCGCATGGAGGGGTTGACCGTTTGGTAACTTTGACCTTCAAGACCGCATGGACATGTTCACACTCAAGACCGTTTGCCCTTAAACGGTCTTGAAACTGTTTGATCATGTTGACCGTTTGGCCAAGGTTGACTTTGAAACCGTTTGATCCAATTAACCTTGAAACCGCATGTCCTTAAACGGTTTGGAAATCGCATGAGTCCAAACGGTTTTGAAACTGTTTGGGCCCAAACGGTCTTGAGACCGTTTTCCCCCAAACGGTCTTGAGAATGTTTGGTCCAAATGTCTCAAAACCGCATGGACCTAGAAAGTGCATCAACACTTGCAATCGATTAGGGTTTTCAATGTTAAACCCCTCAATTGGTCATACCAAGGTTAAACACTTATCAATTGAGTCAATTAGGTTTATCCTTAACCAATTTGACACTCAATTGACCCTCAATTGATAGCCAATTAGGGTTGGAACCAATTTAATTAGGGTTTGTAATCGATCAACCATCAACATCCGTCAACATGAGTCTAATTGAAGTTGAACCCATCAATTGTGCCATGACTTGACCCCAAACGGTCTTGAGATCGTTTGGAAATCCTCCAAACGGTCTTGAGACCGTTTTCCCAAAGTCTCATCAAAATCTAAGTCCATTTGTTAAGGGTTGAACCCTAATTAGGTCAAAAAAAATCAGCACTTTTGATTAATTCAACAACCAATTGTGATTAGACCTTCAATTGATCAAATTATCTTAACCCTAGACCTCCAAACTGTCTTGGGTGATCACCAAACGGTCTTGAGACCATTTGGGTGATCCCCAAATGGTTTTGAAACCGTTTGGGCCACTCAACCCAAACTTCAACACAATTGGTCCTTGAAATCAGCAATTGAACCCGATTAGGGTTTAAGTGATTGAAGTGCCTTCAACTTGTGATTTATTTGCAATTAGATGATGATTATTTGTAGATGATTCATTCATAATGTGTTCATTAGACCTCTAAACGGTCAACACATGGTAAAACCTCCCAAACAGTCTTGGAGACCGTTTGATTCTAAACGGTCTTGCAAACCGCATGAATCCAAATGGTTTTGAAACCGTTTGGTTTCAAACGGTTTTGCAAACCGTTTAGACCAAAGGTGCAAGATCGTTTGGTAAAGTAAGATAAGGATTAACTTTGGAATTAACGCCCATCATCTCCTACCTCAAGATTAAGGTCTGTTCTTCACGGTTTTGCTTGCAAAAATGCAAGGGAAGGTAGGGGAAAGAAGAACAAACTACTATTTGCAAGAAAGAAGATATGTATAACAAAGCATAAGGGTTTAGAGTTATAAAACCCGCCTTAAGGTCGTTCCTAGAGATCCAAGATTCCAAGATTCCAAGATTTTAATGGCATCTTGAGCTCCACAGGTCAGACAAGGTCGTTTCTTCAAGAATTGGTTGGGAAAGGTCGGCTAGAAAGAAGAACTAAGTAAGAAAAGCTAGTCTACCAACCTTGTATCATGAATTCCTCCATGAATCCGAGCAAGATGATGATCAAAGCTTACCTAGAACTCCTTATCTATTTTCCTCTGTTCCAAAGTTCTGACTTAGTCGGTCCAAGCAATGGGATAAGTGAGGAAGTGAAGGAAACGGTTCCTTGGTTTGCAAAGAAAGGTGTATATGTACTTTGGGTAAAACTTCAACATAAGGACAACTAGTTTCTTGATTTCTCATCTAGGTCCTTCCCTTCTTATAAGACACGTTTCTCCTCTTCATACTTAAACAAAACTCATCTTAATCCTAAGGTCTAAAGGCAAAGAAAGCTAATATCAATACTAGGTTGCACATATAAAAGGGTTATTATGCTTATAACTTGATTATTTAATTACAAGGGTGTTCCCTCTTATATGATTATTCAAATGAAGAGCCCCCTTCATCATTTTTATTCTAGTTGATGCCAAGAGTTATAAAAGATTATTCTAGAAGGTGTATTTTACATATTGCATCCTATATTTTGGGTAAATTGCACTTTACACCAAAACTAGGGTTTAAAGCACAAGGATTGCTCCACAAGCTGCATCTTGATGCCCAAGCTTGGAGAATCCATCATGCTTCTTCATATTCATTTTTATGGTGTATTAACACCAAAGGAGCATATTAACATGTGTAAATTGCAAGTTAACCCATCTAATTGGGTAATTTGCACATAGGTCCCTGTATTACAAAACAATACTACAACATTGTTTAAAAAGAGAAAAAATAGAAATATATGTTTCTCAGGAGCTTTAATTACGTGCCACAAGATAATCACAAACATCTAATTACATAATTAAGCAAAACACCTAGGGTTAGTCCATAACCCAGGTCAGGAATGTTACACATATCATCATGGGTATCCAAACTAAAAGCATGTCCACTCACACACATGGTCTACCATGACATCTAACTCATCGTGTCATCTCTCTCTAACCTTCACTTAGGGTTAGGGTTAACATCATCCTCAGAGGATGTGCCAGGTCTCTACTTCTAATGGAGGTCTCTACCTCCAAGACTAACTCTCTCTACTTATCCTCCTGACAAGAAGGTCTAGCCTCTAGTCTCTCCTGAGGGCATGACAACATGTGTCATCCAACCTAAGCATGCAACTATTCTTTGGTTTACGCTTAAACTATTAAGCTTATGTCTGTGACATCTTATTTACATGTTTTTTATTAATTTTTGTGGAGGATTCCTTAAACCTTATTAACTTTACCCATACCTTAAGAGGGCGAGGAAGAGAGAGAAAACCCTAAACCTTATAATCCTAACAGAATTAGGGTTGAGAAGGGATGAAAATAGGTGAGAGAGTCATAAAGGTATCTTATTTTAAGTCAGATCCTAAGACATTGGCTAGGCAGTCACACAGATCTAGGAGTCCTTGTATTCTGACTAGCGGTGTAGAGGAAAATACTGCCAGGCCCTAGACGTGATTCTTTTCTAGACACCTCTATCTTTTGGAAAATCCTCTAATAACTCCCTCAATTCTATGGAATTTGTAAAATTTAATAATTACTAAAGATTAAGTGAGGAACTAATGCTCTGATACCAAATGTAACGACCCCGCCTCCCGGTAACCCCCAATTAAGGGAGACCAAGAGGTCAGAGCCATTATCCCAATTTCCCAGATTAAAGGTTCGACAAATAATCTATAATAATTATTAGATTCTACCAACACTATATTGAAAGTTGGAATAAAATAAAACTTTGCATACCTTTTTCAAAAACTTAGATTTCTAACTTCTATCCACATATGGACTCTATTCTAACTAATCCTCCTTGTACTTTATTTCTTAATTTCACCATATGCCACTTTATTGTTTGTCCCTTTTCAATTTGTACCTAAAATGCCGACAAACAAAACGTCAGTCAGCATAAATGAATATGTTGGTATGTGGGGACAACTAAAATTTCACAAATATGGATAACAATCTAAATATCACAATCAAATAAATTAACAAGCCAATTTACGCTATCAATGTGACATTCTCCACCACTTTTTCCCTAACCCTGGAATACCCTCTTTAGAGTTTCTCTTTTGCCATTGACTTAAGGCCACCTTCTCAATCCCGAGCTTGGTGCCTGGGGTCACCTCTCATGGTGCCCATTAGTCATGCAACAAAGACCACCTTCTCAATCTCGAGCTTGGTATCTGGGGTTACCACTCATGGTACCCATGGGTCTTCCCTCCTCGGCTTGACCTTTTTGCATCATCCATCAGGGTGGCATGTAGGTATGAGAATACACACTTATATTATAATTGTGATAACCATAGTGACTTTATGATTTGCAAGTATGAACATCCAAACTGATAGATTGCATTCAATGTGATTAATCATCAGGAAAACCTTCGGGAAACTAATGTGATTAACCATAATTAACCACATACCTAATCTAGAGAAACTTGATGTCCAAGCAATAATGATAAAGAACAATCAAACAAGCAATCAACAATATCCTCAAATTAATGCAATACATCCAAGTGTTATAGTTTATCCAAATATTCTCAAGATAGACTTGGATTCCATCTTAGGCTTTCTAGGCCAACCTTAGGGTTTTAGCCTCCATAATACTTTTATCACATTTAATGCTCTCTTAGTTCACAAACCCTAATTTCTACATCATAAGCCCAATTAAAGTCTATTATTTCTCTTTTATACTAAAGCTACCATCTTTATCCTTTTAAGTTATTTCAAGATCATTAGACCCAATTATCATCTTTGGCTTCTTTCAAATTGACAACTCATATTTCATTATAATTTAATATATGGACTCCATTTATTACTATTCCACATTTATCCATTAGAAAACTCTAATTACCATATTAAGGGTATTTATCCACAATTAGGAACTTTTATACTCGAAATAGATTAGACTCATCATATCTCATCTTTATACCTGAATTTGAACAATTACGTCCATTAAGAATCTTAATTACTGACATTAGGGTTTCAAGGCCCATTAAAGCTTATTTATGTACATGGAACCCTAAATTAATCAACGTTTTATGTAAAATGGGATTACAACTTTACTTTAATATTCAATAGGTTAATACTTCCCAAGTTAACCCTTAAACATCAAAGATTCATCCTTTACCCTCAATTAGGGTTTCTAACCACACTTTTAATCAAATGAATGTACTTTTGCAAATAGGCACGAAATCAGGTTCTCAAACGAATTTTAATATGTTCCTAATATTTTTCTAAGCAACTTTCATGTATAAACTTTTCTCATCAGAGCTTCCTAGTAGATTCTATAAATTTTGCAAAGAAAAGTAATTTTCCTCATTTATTCGTTAATTCTATAAAATTAGTGGTCGCCCGATCCATGGTCCCCCGGACCACGCAGGATCCAACGGCCTAGGATCTGTGCACATAACTTTAGATTTTAAGTTATGAAAGATTGTTTTGCCCTTACCTGGAAAGAAGGAATGGAAGGGTAGTTCGGTAATTTGCCCTGAGGTCTTCTTCTTCCTCGCACGAGCAACCTACATCCTCCTCGCGGTCAACTCCGTTGTTGACCTCACGATTCCGTCCACCTGCGAGTGCACCAAAGGGCTGGGAAGCTTCGTCGCCTCCAACCGAACTTGCCCAGGCACTCAATTTCTCACCATGACCCCGTTGTGATCTCCTCCTAGTCGTCAGACTCTGGCGGGGTCCTCTGGGATGACGAAGGTGAAGGTCGGGCTGAAAGACAGAATTGAGGACACATAATTGTTCCTCTCGGTCTGCCATAGAGTTTAGGGTGGAAAAAGAAGATGCGGGTACCCTCTCTCATCCTCCCCTATATATAGGGTCGAGGATAGGGTTTGGGTGAATTGGGAACTCTCCCAATCATCGACCAAACCCCTACAAAGTAGGGATGGTCCTCTCTAGACTTCTCTCCCGAATTCAACGGTGCTATTCTCACGATCTAACTCCCTTTCCTTTTCCCCCAATGATTCTACTTTGGATCATTGCAAGTCTGCCTGGAGAAAACTCCTCACGCCAAAGGGACTCATCCCCAATCATTGGATCACGATCTAACGGTCCACACAAAACCCAAAATCAGGAAATTGGAAGGATTATCCAATTAAATCGTGACATTTATTATAATCACAACACTTTAGGGAAATTTGTAAAAGCCATAACTCCCAAACCGAGTGTCCAATTAATCCAAATTTTGAGGAAAAACTTAATAATGACTTAATATACCTCTCTGCCAAATTTGGGCTCATTATCTAAAAGAAAACGTGCCTTTTCTTTAGGTGTAAGATATTACTCAATTAGGCTTATTTCTCACATCTTTTCTCTTTCTTTACTTATTATCTTGCAACTTGGACTCCTTGGAACCCAAGAAATCCTAAGATTTTGAAATCCTTTTTGAAGGATTCTTATTATCCTTCTAGATGCATCCACATCCTTTATTTCTCATTATCTTACTTATTTCTTTATTAAGATATTTCTTACCAAGGATTTCTCTTTATCTTTCATTTCCTTTTTCCTCTTTTCATATCTCTTTTATTAGAAATCACATAGAAATGAAATTTATTTAATTGTGGCCATTAATTCCACTTTCTAGAGATTTCTATGTATTTCTCATAATTACTTTGCTTAATATCCATTATCTTGTATCTTTTCCTTTTATTTCAACTTTTCTTCTTTTCTTCTCTTTTATATCCATTATTGAATTAATCTAATAATAGAAATTACGAAATTCCTATCAAAAGGGAGATTTGCAAAGAAATCCATCTTTTGAAGCAAAGCATACAACCTTTTCAATTAAGTCCATATTCACAAAATCTTTACTATTCAATTATGAAAACATATGCAAAATTGAGGTTGTAACACGTGAGCTCCCCACAGTTGTCACTTCAGACACCTCTGATGAGATGAAACTCATTGCTCACAATAGGGGACTGTGAGGAAAGTCTCCCTCCAACTTTGTCCCAGCCTCGTAGATGTGATTAGCATAGTAATGGGGCCCTAATCCATTGTGATCTAAGAACTACATGGTACTAAATCCCTAAGCCGCCGACTCATATTCTTCTTAGTTCTTCTCTCTTTCTCTCCTAAAGCGAGACAAACCCTAGTAGTAAACTCATATCATCCCTTGCTTATTGAATCTGAGGCTTTTTATACCTCTCCTCCCTCGGATTACCCTGCAAATTCCTCCCTTGACATGGACTCTATTTCGGGTCCCTCTTCTCTGGAATAGGGATCACGTTTTTTTGCACCTCTTTACTGAATCAGACCGCATTCACTTGTGTCGATCTGTCGACCATTAACTAATGGCTAAATATTTTCTTGGTTTAGTGTCCAATTAAGGCCTTAACATATCATGTTTCTTCTACTTTGTTCTAAAGTTTTTATTATCTACTCCTTACACCCTATTGGTCCTAGAATTTGACCAACACCTCGTATACCTATCATCTTCTTGCACAAAAACCATCACCACCTAATCCACTACCTAGACGACACTAGTAATGTGTGTTTGATTCCACATGTCCCATGACCTAGATCAACAAATTGAATCACCAAAATTGAGTCACCTCTTATATGTCATTGAGAACATCCAATCAGTCCTAAATTTCATTGCTACATACGTTGGAGAGCCTAACTCAGCAAAAGCCTAAGGTACTCTTAGGTATGTTATGTAATCCATTGATAGTTAGAATATCCTCAAATTCTAGAAAAACCTTATTATGACCATATTAATAAACCTTACATTTTTGTATGGTCTCTCTAACATCCCATGATGATCACATTCCATGATAATCAATTCACCAAAAAGTCTTGGGGTTCTAGATATTAATAGCTGGACCCTGATACACAATAAAATATGTAAAACTTGACTCACTTGTCTTAATCTCACATAACTAAGGTTTTCTTAGCAGTACCTTCATTCATAATGATATTTAACAAAATATTTAGGGTGTGACAATATATGTGTGGGAATATGGGGTGCTAGTTAGAGATCCACTAGTTGAACCTTGGAGCAAATCCCAAAATAGCCTCACATATGTCATTTTCTCCTAGACTTAGGTGATTTCAAGCATAAAACAACAAACAGTTCTTATTTTCAAGCATGAATCACAAGAAGAATTGTGGGAAATAAGATAGAAGTATAGGGCAATAATCATAGAATGAAAATATAGAGTTTACAAGTTATACTCCCCCAACATGGTATCAAAGTAACATTTTTACCCATAACAGCCCACCACAAAGTGTTTAGCTACTCATAGTACAAAAAAGAACAAAAGAAGAGGTAGAATAAGAAGGAAAAGCCATGAAGCTCATGGAATATCTTCTTCTCCTTTACCTCTAGAAGTAAGAGCAACACCTTCTCCCTCCTTGGTGGCAAGAGAGCATGGAAAATTGGGTGGAAGTGGGCAAAACCCTAAAAAACTAGGGTTTTAAGGTAAAGGAAGGTGGAAATGAAGTGGGAGTAGGCGGGAGTAAGTGGGAGCTCCTTGAATGCTCAAAGGAAGTATAAATGAATGCTATGTGGGTGTAACCTTGTGCTACAATCACCACTCAGGTATATATAGGTGGTAGGGAAGCTCTAGGTTAAGTGGGGGCAAATGGACAGAATAATGCAGAAAAATATAGGTTTTGGGTGGCAGCACAACCGTATAGGGTAGGGTGTAGCACGACCATGCCGAGAGGGAATGACCATTCTGGGGAAGTGGAAAACATTTGAAAGAGGGGAGATGGAGTTTGGTAGCATGGCCGTGATGGACAACACGGTCGTGGCAGGGGTTAGGTAGCACGACCGTGCTGGGTAGCAAGGCCATGGTGGGTGAGTTGGGGGCTTGGCCATTTTGCTTGGGATGCTCATTCTGCCTCTGGCTAACATGACTGTTGTGGTTGACACAATTGTTCTGGGGTCTTCTTGGTACGACTGCGCTGTCTAGCACGTCTGTGTTGAAGAGGGTTCTCTTTAAGGATGAACTCTGTCATCTTGATGTGATTTTTGATGTGCCAGTATGACCATTTCTTGGTACCACAGCTGTGGTGGGGTCTGCAACTACACTTTTCTCTTGAACTTTGAATTTCACTAGAATTTTTTACTTCATGTGAGCCTTGTGTTGGTATGTATGCACAGAGAGCCAATCATATGATGATTGTGATGTCATATTATATAAATGAGTTGATAATAAGGCAAGCTTCTGATTTATTTTGTTTCACTTAGTTATGAGATAATAAGGAAACATAATGAATGTCTAAAGAATGATTACTCAATTACATATATCTTCAAGTGCGTGACTTGAACAATGAGATCATATAGATGTTAAGAGTATGTACATTCGTATTGGTTGATGACAAGAGTATGTACATTCGTATTATGTCCCTGGTCAGATGTAATTATGGAAGGCAAATAGATATTAGTAACACTAAAGACTAGAGTGTGTGTTGGTTGATGACAAAATCTCATCAATCATGATATATGTGATATCAAACCAAGCACATAGATACTTGTTGGGGAATAGTGTATCTGACAGACCCACCTTGACAGTGAAACATGGAGACCATAATTGGTAGTCATAATCACCTCTCATGGTGGAGGTGGTGATTGTAGTTCTTAGAACTGAAGTCATTACACTCATCACATGTCATTCAGTATGTTTTGACATCATCCAATGTGATCCTGAATAAGGATTGTCATAAAGGTGATGATTAGTTAACTGTGACTCATGGGGATGGATGTGAGTGATGTAGATGGAATTTGTCCCTTCTATAGGAGTTTGATATTCTGACCACTTCATAAGTGGGATTGAGAAAAGCATGCACATACATGTTAATCAATATATGATATTGATGTCACATATATCTTAGATAGTTTGCTATGGATCAAGGATCATGGATATATCATTAAGAGGATGATGATTTCATGTCTCGAGTTCATTCTGGATATCAGAGACAAAGGAATTAGACAATCATTGTAACACCTGACTCATATCATAGGTTGAAGTTGTTCTCCAACTTTTTTTATTATTTGGGTAGAAATGATGTGTGACTAGGCACCACTCTTTTCTTGTGATATCATAAATAGGTTATGGACATTCACTACCAACATAAATAGGAATCTATGGGTGACACACATATGATATATCTAGAAGAGGAGTTTAATCATGAATGATAATTAAATTGATTGCTAATGTGTTTAAGTATTCAATTTAAGAAATGAATCAACTAAATGAACTCCCAATTGACCAATTAGAGTGTCAGTTTGATTGGAAATCTCATTGTCTAAGTTCTGCATGAACCAGGGGAAGCAGAACGATTGGTCTGAGTTTGAGATACGACCTTTTCATGAAGCAAGACGCTCGATTCATGGTGCAATTCAATTGCATCAAGGATTAGTGCTGGCGTCATGTCGTGCATCAATTGGATTAGAATTTTCGATTCATATGTGATTGGGAAACATGACAAAATGATTGATTCACTAGGTTAACTGATCGGCTTGCATGTCAACCAATTGGTTCGCTCTGTGAACCAACCATTTTTCCTGTTGTAGGTTGCAAATTTCATGAAATTCTGGTCCCTTTCACTCCCACTCAGACTGGGAAACCTGACAATGACCCTCCTATATATAGAGGGGTATTGGGGGCTTCTCAGATACAATAAATCAATTGCCTATGATAATTGTTATCCTCTTTGGTTGTAGTAACCAATATAAAGCTTGAGCAAGTCCTACCCCATAAAGGGAGGGATAGAAAGGGAGAACAATTGTGGGAGAGAAAGTTGGTGACTAGTACACCAATGGGAGGAAAAACTCCTTTTTGTCTGTTTTAGTAGAACGACAAGAGTTATAGGTGGTCTGTGTAGTATACCAAAGAGGTGTGGATACCTTTCCCACTAGGAGGTCACGTCAGCCCGTTGTCCGTGGTAGAAACCAGGAGCTGCTGCAGACACCGTTCGAGTGCAACTAGAAGGGAGCTTCACTACTGCAATGAGAAATAGTCGTTGGACTTGCTCTAGGACCAGGTATGATCTCATTAAACCATTCTTTTTATTACATAGTTGTTGACACAATCTTCTATTTATAGGGAACATGTCAGACAATTTTTTGTTTTCGCTTCCTATATGATGCCATATTTCCCTACAACTCAACCATTAGGGTAGGTTGGGGAAGCTCTTAGACCTTCCTTGGACACCTCGAATGGTAGAGGAGCCCTAGGATCACCCTCCATCATTCCCATCCATCCAAGCATGGCCTAAGTACCTCAAAAACACACAAAGAACGCCCATACGTGCATTTGATAGAAATATGCATATTGAGGGAAATAACACGTAATTTAACATGTTTAGATATGACTGAAGTGCAATACGACACAAGATAAAGCCATAGATTAGGGTTGCATCAGTTCTCATGAAGGATGAACATGTTGCCACGACTCAAACAATCTCTGTGACTAGAGGAATTTCTATATGCTACCCCCATCAACTGTTCAAGGCATACACACTCGTATGAGCATCCCTATGCGGAAGAGCATACCCAAGAGTCATCACACACTCACCCCTCACAAATCCCATAAAAGCAGGAAGGTGAGTTTGGGACTCTCAATTCTGATATGCAGGATGAGAAGATATTTCAAGGGTAGATGCCAACCTATAATAGGTGACCGGCCTAAATCGCGCGTCCTAAAATTGGAGGCGTATTTGAGGTAGTCGAGCCTTCGCATTTATAACCTGAATCCTTCTAGGCCCCCACAACTTTGTTTACGGAGTCGAAGTAGTCATACGGGGTCGAACACAGGGACAAGGTGGGTTGTGTTGGCGACTCTGAATCGACACTCTACACTCCGGTGGGTATAAAGAGATATTAAAATTCCCCGAAGGGAACAACAAGATGTCACGATTAAATCAAAGAAAACTATCTCCAACTGGAGTTACAAGAAAGATTAAGATTTTTTCATTTAGCAGTTTTTAGGAATTTTCATACAACAGAAAATAGAGAGATAAACTGCAGTTTAAGGCATGATGCAAGGGATAAGACTTCAGTAAGACAAGAGGTAGCAGTAACACCCTGCACCCCTCCTCTCAGAGCGGGTGCCTCTAACCAAGCTTCAACACCCCTCTCGAGGTTGCTGTTCTCAAGTTAGAGTGGAATGATACTAAAACAACTCCGTTCCGGGCACTCTCGTACTCCAGAACCGGACCGAACACTAGAGCCACAACCCAACTCTCGAAGTAGTTGCGACGGGAAAGACGATTCGGTAGCTAAGCGAAACGCGATCCAAAACATGCAAGCTAGAGTTCAGATATCTAACACAGCAGTTACCCAATCATAAGGCATCAAGCATTAAACAAATTGCAATTAGGCATTTCTATTTCCATCAGCAAAAAGGGTCTTAATACAGTGCTGAAGTAAAGAATTTAAATAATAGAATTAAAGATAGATGTCGCCTTCTTGATGTAGAAGGGCGACAGACTACTACTACTCCCAGCCCGATACCGTCCAGGGACCTATCCCGGTACAGCCGTGTCGGGCGGCACGAACTCTCGAACGGCATGCCTGACGTACGACTATATCATTCGAAGACCCTGACCGATACGCTCATGTCGGGCGGCACACCCTCTCAGGCGGAACACCTGACGGGGAGAGCGTATCGGTTTCGGTATCATGTCGGCCAAGGATTTACATATACTACTGTCGGGCATTGCTGTCAGGCACTCGTGTCGCGTATCTACATCGGCCGATATCGGCCCTCAGTGTCATCCGGTACAGTCCTAGGTGAACCGATCCCCTCCCTCTCGGGATGAGGAAGAGCTCACCTAGTATCACCCGGTACGAGCACTGGGGCACGATACGGTTGCTCTCGCACTTCTCTCGCAGATAGCTCAAGTCCCCAACTATCCGAACTGTGAACTGGCCAGCCGTCCCGACCTATCCAACCTGTCTTTTTGGCTTCTTGTAGCTGTTATTTATAGTCAGCTGGTTGGTGAGAAAACATGGTGCTCGAAGCGACATGTATCTCCCTTATACGCCGGTCGATGGATGTGGATGGCCGATACAGGCGTATCTCGGCGCGAGGTGCTGGCTATTGGTCACGTGGCGGGAGGCACGCCTGCCGGTGGGTGGTCGTGTCGCTCGACGAGTTGGGTCGTCGATGCGGCTTTGGCTCCCTGTCGGGTAGAAGGTGTGTCGGCCGGCACGTCCCTTTCGCAAGGTGCCCTTCTCCGTCGATCATTCTTGTGTCGCCCAGCCCCTGTCGGGCTGGGTTGTATCGGGCGTCAGGAAGGTCGAGACGGGCTTAGACTTATTGTGGGCCGGAATCGGCCTTATTGCACAAAAATGAGGAAAACCCTGTAAAAGATAGGAAAAATTGGAATAAGAGCGTTGCTTGGCCATTTATTGCGAAAAAATGCTAATAAAATAGAGGAAAATAGCAGAAAAGGGTAGTTTTGATAACAGAATAAAGGGCAAAAACGTCACAAAATTTGGTGTTATCAACTCCCCCAAACTTAGCTTTTTGATTGTCCTCAATCAATATTTAAACTAAACTTTGTGTTGCTTCTTCTTACACAGCAAAACTTTAAGGCTAAAGGGTAGCACAAGATTTGCGATGTCTTGGAGGTAATGCTGTCTTAAAGCGAACAAAAGACCTTGCCCTACTTGCCTTATTATTTAAGTAAAATTTTTATTCTCCACAGCTTCAGCGAGACTTTGGTGTATGATTCCGAAGTTAGCTTCCACACCAAACAACTTTATTTTAAGGGCAGAAAGTTGTGTATAGGGTAGGCTAAGGCTTTTTGGGTTTTTCTTCTTGTTTCCCATCAGTCCATCCAGGTAAGGGTCCGTTAACGGGCAAGTGGTCCCTGCAGTCCAAGCCAGTTGGCTTTAGAGCAGTGATTTCACATCCTACGTACCACTGCCCCGGATCTACCATGCCTAAAGATGGGTACTTTTGGAAAACAAGGGTGTATATATATATATATATTTTTTCTTTTCTTTTATTGGGCACAACTCTCATACTTTTATTCACGCTCATAAGGCTTCTTTCTCTTTTTGGGATTTTTGCTGGGTAAGGGAAAATAAAAGAGATATCTGCTGTTTGGGCAGCTTTTTCCTTCTCCATACTCGTCTCTTAGTTGTTTGCGAGATTATTATTTTTCGAAAATTTTTGGATGGCAAGGCACAATCTTTTGTTTGTTTGAGACAACATTATCAGAAAGATATGACAGAACTTGTAACTCGTTAAATATACAGAAAGTAAACTTTGCAAGAAGTCACAACATGTTTTTATTATTATAGCAACTTTGTACATATGCATAGGGGCAGAAATTTGCAAAGGAAAGATTTTTGTAAATTTTTATATGGCATGCATGCGTACATCAGATATACAGGAAGCTGTAAGAGCACATCAGGTAAAAGAAAATGAATATCATAGAAATCTTGAAGTGATAAAAAAATTTTATACCTCCCTCACTGGCATACCCCCAAACTTACTTTCTACTCTGTCCCAGAGTAGAGAAGAAAGCAAAAGTGAGGTAAAGCTTAGCCAGTGAGGGTTAGCTTTCTGATGTACTGCAAAATGCTCCTGTGAAGTTGCAGCATGCCATTGGGAGGTTGTCTAGTGGGTTCGCTTTGGCGATGTAGCGGTTGAGCTGGAGCGAAACCCTCAAAATTCACTTTTGGCCCCCCTTTTCTTCACATCTCTGTTGTTAACATAAACAAAGGGACTGATTATCCGTCCCTAGTTTAGTTCCCAGGAGTGTGTAGTCAGGGTGGGCCCTCTCCCTTAAGAGGGCGGAACCAGGGTGCCTCGAACTTGTTCGGAGGCCTTGGTTGCCGCACTCATAGCTAGGCGACTCGCTATTGGAGCTACCAAATCAAGAGGAATCTTCCCTTCCATTGTTGTTGCCGTTTCTGCCCGACAGTTGTTGCTGATCCATGCGCCGTGCTTGCTGGCGCGGTAGGTGGTTTGCTCCATACGAGCCATACCTGTTATTTAAAATTTATTTATTCATCCGTTAGGCAAGAAAGATGAAAAGAAAGAAAACTTATTAAAACTGGGCGATAAGCGATCGGACGGACGACACGATGTTGTCGTGCGATAAGGCTCGACGCCCGACACAGGTGTGTCGGGCAATTCGAGGTCACATGAAGCGAAAACATGACATCGCCGTGAGAAGCATGACGCTCGATACGAAACATCGGGAAAACTCTATCGACCGGCGTTACGTGCGAAAGCATGTCGGGCGATAGAAAATCTGCAGGTCAAGCGAACCCGATAATGGTCTCGATAAGAGATACTGGCGTCGGGCGACAGGGTTATCGGCCGATAAACGTGTCGGTCTACGAGCCTATCGGGCGACAAGCCATATCGTTTGGTAAGAAAACAACAAGCCGGCCGATACACCCCACACGATACAAAACCTGTGTCGGGCGAGAGATAACGTGCCGGGCAAAAGGCGTGTCGGGCTATACCTTTGCTCTCAGGAGGCATCGCTCAATACTAGGGCGAAGGCAAGATGGCCGACACACGAGCAAAAGGGAGGATCACTGCATGCATTTCCGGTGGCAAAAAGGAGAAAAAGATAGCTAGCCCGTCACGAAGAAACCTCCACGTTATTTATAGAGAACCCAGCTGGGGGTAAAACGTGCAAAACATGGCGCGAGTCGGGCGTTTTAGTCACGCTATTCCCGAGACGCGAAGTCCCATCGGCCAGTCCAAGGGTCATCCGCTGCCCTTGCGATGCCCGGGGCGAGGCTGCCCGATACAAGCGGTTCTGCGCCAGCTGGTCGACACGGTAGAAAAGCTGGCGGTCAAAAGGCCAAAACTAAACCTGCGTGAAGTAAAAGGCCATTGCAGGGTAAAACATCATGGGTATAGAGAAGGATCTCCTACCTCAGATGGTATTACTCCTCAATGCTCCGCAAAACACAGCGACGGCCCATAAAACAAAAAGAGTCAGCACACGTGCGCATGTACTGACTTGGGCCTTATTACAGTCCATAATGGTTGTTTTTACAAAGAAAAGAAATGTATCCTAATCTATGACTCAGGCTGCCTCCCGAGGAGCACTGAAGTTTTCGTCGCCAGCTCGACCGGTGTAGGCTCTTCGGTTGTACCCACATCCAGTAAGTCAATCTCTACTTTCCTGACAAAAGCTTCATCCTCATAAAACCTTTTCACTCTGTGCCCGTTCACCTTGAAGATCTTAGTCGGGTCATCCTTGTCGCAGAGCTCCATCATTCCTGATGGGTATATCTTTGCCACAGAAAACGGTCCCGACCATCTTGTCTGTAATTTCCCAGGAAAAAGGCGGATGGAGGACTTGAATAACAAGACCTTATCCCCTTCGCTCACATCCTTTCTCCTAAGGTGGGCATCATGCCACATTTTTGTTCTTTCCTTGTAGATCTTTGCATTCTCGTAGGCGTGAATCCTCAGCTCTTCGAGCTCTTGAAGCTGTAAAAACCTCTTTTCTCCTGCTTTGTCTAGATCCATATTTAGGAACTTGATCGCCCAAAGGGCCTTGTGTTCTAGTTCCAAAGGCAGATGGCAGGATTTTCCGTATATAAGACGGTAGGGGGTGGTTCCAATGGGCGTCTTGTAAGCAGTACGGTAGGCCCATAATGCGTCGTCAAGTTTCATAGACCAGTCCTTCCGCGTGCGGCTGACAGTCTTTTCTAAGATCCGCTTGATCTGTCTGTTTGAGACCTCTACCTGCCCCGACGTCTGTGGGTGGTAGGTCGTAGCGATCTTATGTTTTACTCCATACTTGCGTAGGAGCGCTTCGAACTGCCTTTCTCCGAAGTGTGACCCGCCGTCGCTTATTACGGTGCGCGGTATACCGAAACGGGGAAAGATGGTGTTCTCAAAAAGCTTGATAACCGACTTGGCGTCGCATGTTTGGGTGGCTACCGCCTCTACCCATTTCGACACATAATCTACTGCCACTAGTATGTATTGATACCCCTGGGATGGGGAAAACGGCCCCATGTAATCAATCCCCCAAACGTCAAATATTTCTACTTCGATCCAGCTTGCCATCGGCATTTCATTCCTCCGCCCTATATTTCCCGTTGACTGGCACTCTTTGCAAACCTTTACAAATCGTGCATCATCTTTAAATAAGGAGGGCCAGTAGAAACCTGATTGTAGTACTTTTGCCGCTGTTCTTTCGCTACCCAGGTGTCCACCATAGGGGGAGGCGTGGCATCCCTTCAGGATATCAGCGGTTTCTTCTTCCGGGATGCACCTCCTGTACAAGTTGTCTGCGCATCTTCTGAACAGGAGAGGATCATCCCAGTAATAATTCTTGGCATCCGCGAATAGCTTCTTCTTTTGATTGTAGGTGATGTCAGGAGGCAGCTCTCCACAAGCAAGGAAATTGCAGATGTCTGCAAACCAGGACAAACCTTCTTTTTGAGCTTCAGCCATCATGAGAGCTTCGTCGGTAAAGTCGTCGTCGATTTGTGGCCCTCTCTGTCTCTCATCCACTATCCTTGATAAATGGTCTGCGACCACATTTTCCGTGCCCTTCTTGTCGATGATTTCATGATCGAACTCTTGGAGCAACAAGGCCCATCTCAACAATCTGGGCTTTGCGTCTTTCTTTTGCATTAAGTATTTTATCGCCCCATGATCTGTGTATACTTTGACGTTTGATCCGACGAGATACGACCTGAACTTGTCAAACGCAAAGACGATCGCGAGGATTTCCTTCTCGGTGGTTGTGTAGTTTACCTGTGCTTCGTCCAACGTGCGACTAGCGTAGCAAATCACATGGTGCTTTTTATCTTTCTTTTGCCCCAGGACCGCTCCCACTGCGTAGTCGCTAGCGTCGCACATTAGCTCAAAGGGCAAACCCCAATCTGGCGCTTGAAGGATGGGTAGTGATACTAAAGCATTTTTTAGGGCCTGAAAAGCACTGAGACAATCGTTAGAAAAAACAAATTCAACATCTTTTACCAGAAGATTGGACAATGGTTTGGAAATCTTTGAGAAGTCCTTGATGAATCTTCGGTAATATCCGACGTGCCCGAGAAAGCTTCTTATCCCCGTGACGGAATTTGGTGGAGGAAGCTTAGATATAGCTTCGATTTTGCTGGTATCCACCTCGATCCCACGCCTTGAGATCTTATGCCCTAGAACGATGCCTTCCCGCACCATGAAATGACATTTTTCCCAGTTCAGGACCAGGCTGTTTTTCTCGCACCTTTGAAGTACTAACGACAGATTCTTCAGACAGCTATCGAAGTCCTTTCCATAGACGGAGAATTCGTCCATGAAAACTTCCACGATGTCTTCTAGAAAATCTGAGAACATTGATATCATGCATCTTTGAAAGGTGGCGGGGGCGTTGCAGAGTCCGAATGGCATCCTTCTAAAGGCACAAGTGTCGTAAAGGCAGGTGAACGTCGTTTTCTCCTGGTCGTCGGGTAAGATGGGTACCTGGTAAAATCCTGAAAAGCCATCAAGAAAACAAAAATAATCGTGATGCGCTAATCTTTCAAGAACTTGGTCAATAAAAGGTAGCGGAAAATGATCCTTTTTTGTAGCCTGATTTAGCTTTCGGTAATCAATGCACATTCGCCAACCGGTGACGGTCCTTACCGCCACCTCGTCGCCCTTCTCACCCTTAACCACAGTCATTCCACCTTTCTTGGGTACTACGTGGATCGGGCTTACCCAGTTGCTGTCGCTAATTGGGTAAATGATCCCCGCGTCCCTAAGCTTTATTACCTCTTTCTTGACGACCTCCTTGAGCATCTGATTCAGCTTCCTCTGGGGTTGGGCCAGGGGCTTGGCAGACTCATCCAAGTTGATGTGATGCATGCAAAGGGTGGGGCTAAGGCCTTTGATATCGTCTACGAAATATCCTATAGCCCCCCTATGGAGTCTTAATTCCTCAAGGAGCCAATCTAGCTTATTGCTTGAAAGATCTGCGTTTACGATGACTGGGTTCCTCTGTTCTTCATCTAAAAATTCGTACTTCAGTCCCTCAGGTAACACTTTTAAATCCGGCTTTGCTCTGGGTGTCTCCTCCTGAGGTTCTCCATCAAGGGAGGCATACTTCGCAGAGTTCACCTCCTCCTCTTCTTCTTGCAAGTCTTTGTCAGAAAGGTTGAAAATGTCGAGATGCTTCACGACCTCGGGATTTTCGAAGTCGAGATCCTGACAGCTTATTGCTCTCGCGAGGGGATCCACTGTCCAGATATCCTCCTCTATTTCCTCGCAGAATTTATTGTAGCTATCCGCAAAACAGGCCGATTCAGACAGGGATGGACCTCTCATGATTTCCTTCATCTTGAAGTCCATGTGGCTGTTTCCAATCCTCAAAGTGATTATCCCTTCAGAGACATCAATCAGCGCCCTCCCTGTTGCCAAGAAAGGGCGTCCGAAGATTATCAGACATCTAGGATCTTCAGCTGTGTCGATGACGACGATGTCGCAAGGAATAAAGAAATTCCCGACCCTAATCGGCACATCTTCGATAATGCCAACAGGTCTTTTGAAGGAGTGATCTGCCAGTTCAATCCGCATATTGGTTCGAACTATGTCGGTCAAACTCATCCTTTGCGCGAAACTTAAGGGCGTGAGGCTGATGCTTGCTCCCAAGTCCGCTAGACCCTTCCGCTCGACATTGTCCCCGATGGCGAATGGGATTGTGAAAGCTCCGGGATCCCTTCTCTTAGTCGGCAAGCTGGGCTTCACGAAGGCAGAGGAAGTAGAGACCAGGTACAATGTCTCTATCCTTCCTCCCCTTCTTTTCTTCATTATTAGATCTTTGAGAAACTTGGCGTATGTGGGCATCTCCTCCAAAGCGTCAAGGAAGGGGACTTCAAGATGCAGCTTCCTGATCGAGTCCATGAACCTTTCATGCTACTTTTTCAGATTTGCCTTGATCAGCTTGTACGGGAACGGTACCCTGGGAGCATAAGGATTCCTCCCACCAGATGGCTCATCGGACGGTCTCGGCGCAGGCTCTTGGGCTTCTGCAGGCCTACCTCCATCTCCTGCTAGAACGGCATCCTTGGGCCCTTGCTCAGGTTCCGGTGGGGCTTCATCAGCGCGCTCTACCGTCTTTCCTGATCTAAGCACTGCCATTACTGCAGTTTCAGGGTGAGGGAGCATTTTTCCTGCAGGGTTCTTCATCAGAGCAGCCATCTGAGACAGCCGTTGATCGACCTCCCATTGTCGCATCTGCAGACTCGCCGTCTGGTGTTGCATGGAATTCAGAGATCCAGGGCTGGTAAGCGTCCCCTGTACCAGCTGGTTGATGATGGTGTCCTATCTTTTTATGTAGGCGGAAAGCTGACCAACCCAATTAGGCCGGGTCACTTTCTCGCTTTGGCTCTGACATTCGCCCTCAGAAAGGGGTTGCTCACAACGAGGCATGGTTGACAATCTCAGTGTTCAGTAGATCAGAGTACCTGAAAACCGCATAAAAATCATGTTTAGAAAATTATAATTGGGGTAAAGAATAATGCTTAAAGTAAAAGAAAAAGAAAAAGAAATGCTGTCAAGCCTATTTCTAAGCTTGAGGCATGGGAGTGTAGTTAGTGGATTCGGATTCGTCAACAGTGCCATTTGCCTTGTCCCCGGCAACGGCGCCAGAAAGTTGACCGGCCTAAATCGCGCGTCCTAAAATTGGAGGCGTATTTGAGGTAGTCGAGCCTTCACATTTATAACCCGAATCCTTCTAGGCCCCCGCAACTTTGTTTACGGGGTCGAAGTAGTCATACGGGGTCGAACACAGGGACAAGGTGGGTTGTGTTGGCGACTCTGAATCGACACTCTACACTCCGGTGGGTATAAAGAGATATTAAAATTCCCCGAAGGGAACAACAAGATGTCACGATTAAATCAAAGAAAACTATCTCCAACTGGAGTTACAAGAAAGATTAAGATTTTGTCATTTAGCAGTTTTTAGGAATTTTCATGCAACAGAAAATAGAGAGATAAACTGTAGTTTAAGGCATGATGCAAGGGATAAGACTTCAGTAAGACAAGCGGTAGCAGTAACACCCTGCACCCCTCCTCTCAGAGCGGGTGCCTCTAACCAAGCTTCAACACCCCTCTCGAGGTTGTTGTTCTCAAGTTAGAGTGGAATGATACTAAAACAACTCCGTTCCGGGCACTCTCGTACTCCAGAACCGGACCGAACACTAGAGCCACAACCCAACTCTCAAAGTAGTTGCGACAGGAAAGACGATTCGGTAGCTAAGCGAAACGCGATCCAAAACATGCAAGCTAGAGTTCAGATATCTAACACAACAGTTACCCAATCATAAGGCATCAAGCATTAAACAAATTGCAATTAGGCATTTCTATTTCCATCAGCAAAAAGGGTCTTAATACAGTGCTGAAGTAAAGAATTTAAATAACAGAATTAAAGATAGATGTCGCCTTCTTGATGTAGAAGGGCGACAAACTACTACTACTCCCAGCCCGATACCGTCCAGGGACCTATCCCGGTACAGCCGTGTCGGGCGGCACGAACTCTCGAACGGCACGCCTGACGGACGACTATATCGTTCGAAGACCCTGGCCGATACGCTCATGTCGGGCGGCACACCCTCTCAGGCGGCATGCCTGGCGGGGAGAGCGTATCGGTTTTGGTATCGTGTCGGCCAAGGATTTACATATACTATTGTCGGGCATTGCTGTCAGGCACTCATGTCGCGTATCTACATCGGCCAATATCGGCCCTCAGTGTCGTCCGGTACAGTCCTAGGTGAACCGATCCCCTCCCTCTCAGGATGAGGAAGAGCTCACCTAGTGTCGCCCGGTACAAGCACTGGGGCACGATACGGTTGCTCTCGCACTTCTCTCGCAGATAGCTCAAGTCCCCAACTGTCCGAACTGTGAACTGGCCAGCCGTCCCGACCTATCCAACCTGTCTTTTCGACTTCCTGTAGCTGTTATTTATAGTCAGCTGGTTGGTGAGAAAACATGGTGCTCGAAGCGCCACGTACCTCCCTTATACGCCGGTCGATGGATGTGGATGGCCGATACAGGTGTATATCGGCGCGAGGTGCTGGCTATTGGTCACGTGGCAGGTGGCACGCCTGCCGGTGGGTGGTCGTGTCGCTCGACGATCTGGGTCGTCGATGCGGCTTTGGCTCCCTGTCGGGTAGAAGGTGTGTCGGCCGGCACGTCCCTTTCACAAGGTGCCCTTCTCCGTCGATCATTCTTGTGTCGCACAGCCCCTGTCGGGCTGGGTTGTATCGGGCGTCAGGAAGGTCGAGACGGGCTTAGACTTATTGTGGGCCGGAATCGGCCTTATTGCACAAAAATGAGGAAAACCCTGTAAAAGATAGGAAAAATTGGAATAAGAGCGTTGCTTGGCCATTTATTGCGAAAAAATGCTAATAAAATAGAGGAAAATAGCAGAAAATGGTAGTTTTGATAACAGAATAAAGGGCAAAAACGTCACAAAATTTGGTGTTAACAATAGGTTAGGGAAAGCAAATAAAGAAGGTAAATACTTTATTTAATATTCAAAATACCGCTTGACCTTGTAAGATTCACAAATATTAGTAGGAGCATTACAAAAATACCAATAATGTGTATGATAAAACATCAATAATTCCAAGATTCACAAATATTAGTAGGAGTGTTACAAAAATATTAGTCAAGGTTACATATATGTAACCCTATATACATATTCTAAATCCTAATAACAACTGCAAACCCTAGTTGTATGCTAAAACATCAATAATTGTCTACAATTTACAATAGATTGCCATATAATCCTTCTGACATGAGAAACATGACTATCAAGTATGAGATCAATGATCATATGCAAGTTGAATGATTTGATGAACATGAAGTAATTAAATGGTCTTTTCCCTAGATGGTAAAATCCTAAATAATGCATAATGGGTATCATGTGACATTTATCTATGGTTTTGGTGTTATCACCTATATAAGGGAAATTATCAATATGAGAATCACTAATCATGGAGTTTGTATGAGATTATCCTAAATTGAATTTCAATACGCAAGTCAAACCCTAGTTGACCAAAACTATAATCTAGAAGGGCAAGTTAAAGCTTTAATAAACACTAATATCTTTCTTTAGGAGATATGATCAATACCTACTTTGCAGCAAAAGTTAGGATATTATAGTGCACTTCAGTAAGTGGGTCATGTTTATTGAATTTTAGTATAACTATGATTCATACTTTTTATGCATTCTTATAAGTAATTTAGAACTTAAACTATATATTAAGTATATCGTATATGAATCTAATTTTTACCATGCCTACAATATTTAAGATTTATGTTGCTTTCAAATGTTTATTATTTTATATACATTTTTGTTCATTTTCTTAAGATCTTAGGCTCAAAAATTAAGTACCATAAATCTTATAGAGGAACTAATTTAAGCCATATAGTAAAATCAGAATTTCAAATTAATATTTATTTATATTAGATTAGATACACACTTTGACTTACTATTCATATAGAATATTCAGTTTCAATTTCAGTTGTTGAGAATTTCATATTCTCATTCAGTTGATAAAATATTCACAACCAACACGAATTTGCATATGATTTAATTCATTAATTATAACAAAACATAATATTAATACAATATGTCCTTAAAAGTAGTCTACGGAAATGTAAGAGGAGTAGCCACTTCAGGTAGTTCAGTAACGATTTAGAGGTGCAACCACGCAATTCAAAGACACAATATGCAACTCAAACGAGTAGCCATTCAAATTTAGAGATACTTCTTATCAAGTCATAGGTGTAACCACACTAATTCAGAGATGACTTATTGTATAATGTCTGCCACAATCAAATAAAAGTCAGAAATTAGAAGTGCCTTAATCCTCTAGGGTTTTCATCTTTAAGTTTTAAGTTAATCTACAAGTGTTCGATTTTCATGTTTAGTTATTATATATTCGTATTTTACCCATTAGAAATTTATTGCCACTTATTCTAATACAAATATTCCTAGTTGTGCACATTTGAGGGGGAGACGTATGCAACAACCGAGAAGAGCACACAAAACATAGATAGTATCTACATATTTAAGATGTTTGCTTGGTAGAATGTTATCTATACGATTCAAGAGCTTAAGCTAGAAATTCAGACTTTTATACTCATTTTAAATTTGGTTGTAGAAGTGATACAACGAGTTTTCTTTTCTAAAAATTATAGAACATGTATATTATATACTGATTTGTGATTGTTCTATTTCTATTATTATTGTGATAAATATCATGTTTATAACGTCTATAAATGAAGAAAAAAGTGTATAATTGTTTATACTTATCGAAATTGAGGCGTTACATGACTTTTGCATTTGAGTCACTCCCGACAAGGCTTATTTGCTTAAGTTTCCTACTCATGTATGTTTATCTTAGCAGCTTAAGGCTTGTTATGTGGGGTGCCCCCTTTCTCTATTCTAAGGCCTCGCAACATCCATCTTTATTTTATATGAGAAAGTTTTAGGTACTCCTTGTGCCTATATGTACTCCTCATTAGATTTGGTGATTGTGATTTCTGATTTCTCTTTTTATTAAATGATATATTTAAAAATAATAACCGTACGCACAATGAAAGGTAAGGTTTAATATATGCAGTGTTTGACAACGTCGATTGGTGAGCCAACGCTCTGGTGTGGTGAGATGGATCACCGTAAGATTTTTGTCCGGTGAAAAAAAGTTACCGTTGAACACTACTCAACATTAAAAGCAATACAAATTCAAAACGGTGAACGATTTTGTATTTGCTAATAGCAGTTACGAGCGATTACAATTTACCGACCTTGTCCAATCGCTACCCGGACAATCATATCGCTTTACCAAATGGAGCTATATAGTGCACAGATTACTAGGGAAGATTTTTGGTACTTCAACGGCTGTGAGTGTGCAGATATTTTTTTATAGCATTGGAACCTCAGATATTTATATAGCGTTGGTTGGTGTTAATGGAGTTTCCAAAGCTAACCTCGCTTTATAAATGTTTTTAGAAAATCGTAAACAAACCGAAGGTCTACAAAAGGATAAAGTAGAAAGTTGTTTCACCGGCTAAACCCCGTCCATCTTTATCCAAAAATAACAAGTTAGATAATACCGGCCCCTCAACTAAACTGCACCGGTATCAATCCCGTTTCACGGTCGCATCCATTCGCCCCTTCGTTTCTGTTCGCCCCCACCGCCGGCCGGTGCAAAGGGACACCTCTCGTCCACCTCAAAACCGAGCCTTTCTGCCGCGCGCCAACCGCTATAGACAAACCCCGCCGCCGCGCTCTGGAGGAGAACCCCGAAGGCAGAGACGATAAGGATTGCGGATTTTAGGGAGAGATACGAGACCGACGGGCCCCTTCCAGTTCCGCTCCGGCGGAGGGAGAGATGCGTCAGACTACCGATCCTGAGCCCAACCAGAACCCTAACCAGGAACCCGACGACACCGAACCCGAACCCAGCTCCGCTGGCGGACCCGTTAGGGACGAGGACGAAGAGGAGGAGGAACAGGATCACGGCACACCGACGCAAGCGAGGAGGAGGAGCGGCGGTGGCTGCAGTCCCGTCCTCACGCAGGACCTTTCTCGGAGGCTCTCCCACGGGGACCTGCCCGAGCGGATCCGCGCCGCCAGGGACGTCCGAAAGCTCGTCCGGGCGTCATCCAAGGCCCGCACCGCGCTTGGCGTCGCTTCCGTTGTCACGCCGCTCGTGTCAATGCTCTCCTCCGGCGAGGACAGCGAGGCCACCGAGGTCGCTCTCCTAGCTCTCCTCAATCTCGCCGTGCGCAATGAGGGGTGCGTTCCCAGGGTTCTACCCTATACGTCTCTTTCTTATATCCTGGATTTGCTTATTTGTTTCCTGAAGTTGATATAGTTCCATTGTTGCCAACTGGGATTAGGCAATTCTGCTGCAGGCTCATCTTTTATGCATAGTTGTTGCTTTCACGTAGTATCTAGGACAATCGTATAATTCGTTGACCCTTCTATTATTTATTTAGATGGTGGTGTCTCCAACTTTCTCCCCCCCTGTCATCACGTTCCTATTGGTAAACGACCTTCTAATAAATATCTCATCTTGGAGTAATAAATAATAATATAGGTGCACCAATGTGGATGTATTCTCTTTCATTTCAAGCCTCTTCTTAACAATTAGGAAGTTGAATACATATATAAGAAACATCAGGGCTTTCAGATGAAGATTATTTATAGAATGGTGATCCAAACACCTACCTATATCTGTAATGTAACTACTCTAAATTGATTCTGGTCACTATAATAGACAACACCATACTTAATAATGCGTCAGGGCTGGGTGCTTTGGAGGTACATTATACCTATCTGTCTATATGTTATGATTTTAATGAAATTCCTTCTTATATATGTTATATTTACCGTTCTGTCTACACATTCTATGGTTGTAATGACATTTCTTCTTATATATGTTACATTTTTCCTATATGTATCCATGTGTTATGATTTTAGTAACATTTCCCACTTCATATACACATTATAATTCACTGACATAGATATGTTTTTGAATTTGCCTAAATATATAGGTAAATTAAAAAATGTATGGTTAATCCACTGACATACATATGTTTTATGGTAGAGAGCTGTAACCAATTGCGTTTCTTATAATATCTATGAATATTGCCAATATCTATGAATATTGCCAAAACAAGAAGACTGACACTAAACAACGGAAGAGATGAAGAATCAATCAATCAATAAATATTCATCTATAGCAACTATCCCAAATAAACAATTAAGAGATAGAGAATCAATATATAAATATATATTAAATTAAAGGTGGCTGGGCGTAAAACATGAAAAATCAGTAAATGTGCAACAAGAGAAATAATTCTAAAAGAAAAGGATATTTGACAGTAGATATAATCTGAACATTAGGACAAGAAAATAGACAATTTAAACTCATAAATATGCCATAGGATCAACAAATATAGGTGCTACGGCGCTGAAGTAACCCATGCCATACTTCCAGGAAAAGCTCGAATGACCTTTAACAAAAGGGTACCTGTACTTAGGTAGAGAAGAACCGTTTTCAAGTAGTGTTCGATCGATTCCGCATTAATCAGTATTCGATTGATTGGTCTGGAGGCTATCGACAAAGAAGATTTGCCTAAGTCACATAGTTTCTTTTTGTCTAACTCACTTCTCTTTTTGGGTATTTGACACATAATATAGATAACAATGTATGTTTTGATTTTTGAACTTTTGGACAAGATCAGCAGAAATAACATAAGAGATAAGACAGACAAATTAGATAAGGTGCGGCGCGCCTTGCCCCCTAGGCACACACCTTGACAAGTATGGACGACACGACTTTCAGATGAAGGCTACGTATGAGATGAGGATCCCAGTACTTCCTATATCTATAATTTGTATCGTCTCTAAGCTGATTTTAGTTATCCCAGTACCACAATAAAGTTGTGCTTTGTTTACGATAACCTCATTTTTGACGTAGAAATTGTCCATCGTAGCTTGCCTGTATGCAGTCTCAAGTGGAGGAGAGGCTTAGGAATAACCGTGCTTGGATGGACATTTTTATATGGTCTCTGACATCTAGTTAGGTTTTTTTTAATGTTCTTCCAAACACGTACATGACAATATATCTTCAAGAAGAAACTTGAAGAAGAAACAATTATCAGACCAAAATTCGCATAGTTTCTATATCAGATTTCACGTTTTGTTTTAAAGTACCTGACTAAGCAAGTTTTTGCCAACTAATGCCAACTGCAAGCTGATAGAATTTCTTAGAACAGAATGTCTACACTGCAAAAGACATACATCCTGTTTTAAGTATGCGTTTTTTTCCCTAAAAAATCCCTCTTTCTCCCCCCTACTTACTAATAATGATTTATTGCCATCTTTCCTCCATCAGTATTGTGATTTGACTAGCTCCTATTTTACATAAACAATTGGTATGCTTCAGGGTCTTGTGATTTTTTTTTTTTTTGTAGTTTAGAACTATAATATACCTGGACGTTATAATGCCATCTCTCTCACAAACCGATTGTATTCTGGTGTAAATTTACTACAATCTCCATATTTCTGAAACCATGTGTCCTTTGAACTCTTAAGTAAAATATTTTATTGTAAACCCTATCTTCCTTTTCTAAACTCTGAAGTCATTTTTTTTGGGCATATATCTAACAATCTGTATGCTCACTCTTCCAGAAATAAAGTCGGCCTTGTGAAGTTTGGCTTTGTGCCTCCTCTTGTTGAGCTTCTTAAATCAGAAAGCAGCAGATTGCGGGAACTGGCAACTGCTGCAATTTTGACACTCTCGGCTTCAAAGAGCAACAGACCAACTATAGCGTCATCAGGAGCACCATGTCTTCTTGTAAAGATCCTTGCCTCAGGAAGCATGCAGGCTAAGGTCGATGCTGTAACAACATTGTATAACCTTTCTTCTAGTAAGGAAAACTCAGATTCATTTCTTTCCGTAGAATTTGTTCAACCACTCCTCTCACTCTTGAAGGATTGCAAGAAAAACTCTAAATTTGCTGAAAAAGCCACTGCGCTTCTGGAGATTCTGTCCGAGACTGAAGAAGGAAGAACCAAAATATCACAATTTGACGGAGGAATCCTGGCATTGGTTGAGACAGTGGAGGACGGTTCCATGCTCAGTGTTGAGTATGCTGTAAACGCACTATATACGATGTGCAGTAGTTGTAGGGCGAAATACAGAGAACTGATCCTGAATGAAGGCGCGATCCCTGGGCTATTGCTCTTGACTGTGTATGGCACCGAGACGGCAAAAAAGAAGGCAAAGGAACTCTTGAATTTGCTTCGGGATGATACGAAACCCAAGAGAGTGACCTCCGAGGTCCTACAAAACATTGTTTATGACATAGCTTCAAGGGTCGATGGTCCAGACAAAGCAGCCGAAACTGCAGGTAAGATGCTCCAAGAAATGGCTCAACGCAACATGGAAGTGACCATGGGGCAGCTAGAGGCCCAAGCTGCTGCTCGCGTGGTTGCTGACTCTACATAAACTGTGGTCTCGTTTTTTCCTCCAAATCCTCAGGTTCTAGTGAGATCTTGCCGTAAGGCTGCTTCTCCAAGCTGTCACATACTTTGACTTGTTTGGATTCTCATGATCCCTATCATGTGTAGTTGACGTGAACCTACAACATAATACATGAACTTGGTGTAGATTGGCAACAAAGCTGTGCACTGAATATTTGTAGGCACAGAAGGTTGACATCTTGCCATGCCTGTAACTTGGATCTGGAGAGAGGTTATATTTATGTTCCCTACCATCTTCTATCATATAATATGGCTCGTGCTAAGCTGATTGGAGTGCTTATATTAGATTCACTTTTCTGAAAAATTTTCATTACTTTCAATAATTCAAGATTGTACATATATAGGGTCTAATTTAAGAATAAATATTTTATGGGCTTTTGTTAAAAATAATAGTCTGAGTGTTCCTTTTGTTCACACATGTGAGGGACATGCTCTTTGAAGAAGTTTATAGTGACACTGTAGAAACCAGGTACCTTGGGAACAGTCCCTCCAAAAAAAAAAAAAACCTTCGGAACAAGCAGCAGATTAGAAGTTAAATGTAATCTGCACTTTTGAATTGGCATGCAAAGTCTCTCAATGAAATAGGCATTTACACAGGCAAATAGACATCTACACAGAGCCATCGTGTACTGAATGAACGTGTCTCAGTGCATTGAACGGTTTAGGTTCCCAGGAAGAACAAAGATCATTGTTCAAGCATGTTTTTGCCTTTTCCGAAAGAGAACCCTTAATGGATTCTGAGACTTAGGTCGGTATATCTTTTTTAAGACGTGCTGGTACATCAAATGCATCATTCAAGAGGTTTCTTTTAACAGCTACAATACCAGTGTGGCCTTTTAGTTTGGTTGGGTCTTGAAATATACAAACCTATGTTTGAATCCTAAAGCTGTCACTTTTAATTCAAGAAGGCTCACGATTCATATGTATGTGTGTGTTTATACACCCTTCTTTGTATGTGCGTGTTTTTGCTCCCTTCTCAGTGGGAGGAAACGTATTGAACAAGCCTTTAACTTATGTTGTAAAAGTCTCGTAGGCATCTCCAGTCGTTGGATTTGTTCAACATTCCGGCATTGTGCAACATCTCCAAAATTGAAAAAACAAAATTTATTGTTCCCTGGAAAATCAAAGTTATTTTGTTTAAGCATCATTTTCCTTGTATGAAAGAAAACCCTTCCAGAAATGTAAAATTGGCGCTGGTATATCCTTTTGAAGACGAGCTGGTACATCAATTCCGCAATTCAAGAGGTTTCTTTTGATAGCCACAATATCGGGGTGCTCTTTCTGTTTGGCCGGTGTCCAAATACATGAACTTATGTTGACACCTAATACCTGCTAAGTCCATGTGAAGAGAGCTCGTGGTTGTGATGTACTGGAGTTTATACTGTCTTGGAAGTGTAAGAAATTTACACATGGTGGCTGCTTTTGCTCTTTAAAACGCATGACGTCTTTACTTCTTTCTAGTCGTTGGATTCATTAAATATTCCAACATTATGCAACAATGTCAAAAGTAACAAAAAGCCTTCACTCTGCTAGCTTTTTACTATAAAACCCATAAATTCGATTGAGCTTAACTTAGGCGACGCTGGGGGTTTGCACGCGCTGCAAAACCGCCTTCCCAACACGGGGGTCCGGTTTTCCTTTTTTTTTGAAAAAATAAAAGAGCGGGAATTTATTATTTTGTTTATAACTTCGCCCTGAAATAAATTTTAAGACGAAATAAAATGTACTAGATTTTTAATAAAAATACATTCAAACAAAGCTAATATTGACATATTTAAAAAAAAATAAGTATTATTTGCACATGTTTAAAAATATGTGTAAATAACAAATTAACACAAGTTTTAGCATAATGCATATAATATTTGTAGAAAAGCTCTCAATTATAGTGTTAATGTGTAATCATGTATTATCCGTAGAAAAATGTCCAATTATGATGCTAATGAGCTCAATTATAGTTGTGTATAAATAGTAAATTAATACAAATCTTAACATAATATGTCTAATATATGTAGAAAAGTGCGTAGTTATGATGCAAATGTGCCCAATTATAGTGTGATTAGCACAAATATTAACATAACGTGTCCAATATTTGTAGAAAAGTTCCAATTATGGTGCGAATGTACCCAATTATGGTGTGAATGCGCCTACTTCTTAGATGTGTAAAAATAGCAAATTAGCACAAATCTTAACATAAAACACTCACTATTAGTAGAAAAGCGCCCAACTACGATGTGAATGTGTCCAATTATAGAGTGAATGTGCCCACTTTTTAGATGTTGTGCATATATAGCGAATTAGCACAAATCTTAACATAATGCGCCCAATATTTGTACAAAAGGGCCCAATTATGGTGTGAATGGGCCCAAATATGATGTGAATGTGCCTACTTCTTAGATGTTGTGTAAAAATAGCAAATTAGCACAATGTATGGTAAATGCACCTACTTCTATGACAAATGCACCTACTTGTGTTGTAAATGCGCCTACTTATCTGCTAAATGTGCCTACTTGTATTCATGAATGCACGACTTTTGATTGAATGCGCCCACTTATGGCAAATGTGCCTACTTGTATAGCAAATGTGCCTACTTGTGTGGCAAATACGCTTACTTGTGTGGCAAATATGCATACTTATCTGGTAAATGTGCCTATTGTATTGTCATGAATGCACAAATTTTGATTGAATGTGCCCACTTATGACAAATGTGCCTACTTGCATGACAAATACACATACTTGTTTGGCAAATGTGCCTACTTATGTGGTAAATACGCCTACTTGTATTGTCATGAATGCACAACTTTTGATTGAATGCGTCCAATCATGGTGCAAATGTGCCCAATTATGGTAAAAAAAGTGTGTATATCATTTTCTCAAAGTATATCAATATTTGTCTTGTTAGTTTGAATGTTTTCGTAATGAGTTTAATAATTTTTATTTTATCAAAAAATTAATTATGATAAAAAAATATTAACAAAAAACGAAATTTCTACTCTTTTGTCTGCACCTATGCCACATGACAAAAAAAAAAAAAGCAAAGTGGGGTCCGGGAAATATCACCCAGCCCAGCGGTTTTCTACCTTACCGCCCCGCGTTCCAGCCGCGTCAAATAACATTTTCGAATTCGATTGCATTTTCCCCCACTTAGTATGGAGAGGAGAAAACTGCAGCGATTCACCTGAGAGTTACCGGATGTGTGTACCATTTTATCCTGGCTAGCGATTCACCTGAGAGTTACCGGATATGTGTACCATTTTATCCTGGCTAGCGTCTGTGTGGCAGAACTAAACATAATTACGATTTATCTCAACTGCAAACTAAACATGGCTAGTGCTCTTTCTGATAAAGATCAGACGAACTGTACCGTCAGTTGCTTGGTTCTGCATTTGTAATGCAGAAGATAAGGCCAGTTTGCACTGATGCACGCTGTAGCAGTCTAAGCAGGGTATATATCAAAATTCTTTAAGAGACCCTAGGGAACTCGTTCTGAATTGAACGATTAGGAGCGTGTTGAAATGGACACTACTCGTTAAAGAGAAACCCGGCTCGTGTCTGCTGTCCTGAAACTAAACTGGAGCCACATGTGAGTGCATCCAAGAGGCTGAAATGTAGGGCAGTCACCTTTCAGTAAAACGTGGTAGGGCCACGATGCTTTCTTGTTTCTTCCTCATTATCTCATCTGCTGAATTAGAAGCTGCCCCTCTTGCCACCTGACAAGGGACACTTTGCTCCATTTTTTGTGGGATCGAATCATTTTAAAAACAGTGGTGCTCCAGGTTGGCAGTAGAATAGCAAAATGCAAATATACCGAAAAGGGGATTTAATCATGTTGATTATTGTGTAGGCATGCGGCGCAAGTTGAGGTTCTGGGGCCAGCTAATTATTAAAAAGAGTTAAGAGGCACTATTGGGAATTTGATTCCATTATGCTATAACGACCGGACCTTTGATTAATAATAAGTATATGGATTCAAGGTTGAGCAAATGGGCACACACTTCTGAGAAAATTTTCAAAAACTCCTTGGTGGCTGTTAATTCACATGATCTTCACTTTACTAGCGCATTATGAACAAATATAAATACGTTTCTATTGTCATGGTATGATTTAAAGGTAAAACACATAGTTTGTGAAACATAAATAAAATGAGTAATGTGATACATAGTAACCCTATATAGGATATGTTGAGCTATTATAATGGACTTTCATGCATGACTTGGTGTTGATTTGATGTTGTGGTAATTCCTAAAGCATGAATTGAGAATAATGATGGGAAACTACAGTGAATGTACTCTTTAATCATCTCACATAATCCCTTGTTATTTGCTAATAGGTTTGATGGGTTGGGGTAGCTTGCATATATGGTTTGTGACTTAAGATCCATCATGAAATCACAAACTAACATTAACTTCAATTTTACCATTTGCAATACCAATGAAACTTGAACGACTATATATAACTACAAGAAACTCCATAATAATTGTAGTTATGTGATTTTCTATCATTTATGATTATTCTAGCAAATTACTTGACCAAGTTTAATATCCTTACAATATAATTGCACACTGTCTTTCTACACCTTTTCTTCCCCAATATCACCGACAATTTGATGAAATATATTCTCTCTCTTCAGTACCTTGTACTCATTTTATGCTGACTGTCTATCTCTTTCTCTCTATCTATCATTGAACACAAGTTTGGAGGTGGTAATGATGTTCAGTTTGGTGGTGTTAGTTAGACTAACAAGAGTCAATACCTTTTGGGAAGCCTCAACCTTGAAAAAGATACATTTTCAAGCATAAATCCTAGCTCTGACCCCACCCTAAATTGTCAAAAAAAGTTCATAAATGCCAAACTCTAGAAAATGACAGTATTATCTGTATTTTGGATGTAATCAATACTAGAAAGATAATATATTTAAACATACTCTAATAAATGTATATTGGATTTTTAGTAATTGAATTATATGAAAAGTAATAAAATATATTATTTGGAATGACAAATTTATATAATTACACAAGTCAATCCAAAAGTAAGAGGAATATATGTGGATTCATATAAAAGATAGATGTCTGCATTAGAATATATTAAGGCTAAAGTTCAGTAGTTTTCATGCTATAGGAAATTAGGAATTCATGTGTAATTAGTTAATTTAGGCCTAAAGACTACACGCGGACCCATCCTAAACTGGTTATATGTCTTTGACATCTGATCTGTTTCAAACCGGCACAAAAAGTTTTGGCCTTAACCCTCTTAGGCCAGGTTGGTTAGAGTCATGTATAATTTAGCCTGCCAGAAGTTTATCATATCCCCCATATATGTATGATAGAAACACGATTACAACAATTAAATAGTAAATGTATTTTCATGTATGCATGCACACACGCTTACATTGATAAGAGGAAAGAACATTGAATCTTTATAGAGTTTCACTTGCACAATTTGTCAACTTATCCAATTTAACAAAGTCCGAAGACTCTCTTATTCATCTATCTCTCCGGTATCCCCTATTAAAAAGATTGATTATAGTGCAGTCACTAAAACTTGATTTCTAGTAATTCTAACCTCATCATCATCAAGCTACCAATGGCAATAATAAAAAAGAATGAAAACTTCTCGTAACCAAAGGTAATACGCAAGTGCTGAGTGAGCCATCTTGGAATCTCAAAATTTACTTCAAGGATTAACTGACTTATGACTACTAGTTCAAGTCATAGTTAGACCTTGTAATATACGTTACAACCGTGCTTTGAGTGAAGAGCAAGCTCCTCCCAAGTTCATCTACAAGCTAACCTTCCATTCCCCATTCTCATTGTTTATTTTTCCACCAGCCCCATCCCGATCTAAATCCTTCTTGACCACATCATTACTCTTTGGACCACACTGTCATTGTTCATTTTGTTCCAACATGGCGTATGTGAGCCTACTTGGATCTCATGTTTGGTTGGAGCACAAGATAGGTGATGTAGATGGGCTCTATACTATCTTCATTAGTTCCAACTCCAACCCCCACCCCACCCCCTTCTCTTTGAGCTTTGACGATTGAATGTGTTGATGAGCTCTCATTGAAAGAAGTTCATTCCTGGCATTTCTAATGAGCCAAGAAGCTATCGTGAGGCTTAACGTCCAATATCCCTCTCTTGCATAAACATACATTTTAATCTGTGGCGATATTTCTAGCACAAAGAACCGTTGACAACTTTCAATCGTGCTTCCAAAGACGTTTTGGCTCCAACACGGTTGTTTGTGGGCTTCTTTGTCAATCCATCTTATTCCTCGTCATGGTTCAATTTAAGCGAAATTAGGCTCGCGTATAACAATCAAATATAATATTCTTATTTATGAAGTGCTGTCGAGGACAAGTCCGCCAATCAGGGATGAGGCATCGCACTCTTCCATTTCTCTCACCGACGCGGTTGCCGAGTACCGTCTCTCCTCTTCCTGCTCTGTCTAGTCTTTCCCCGTCTTCCCCCTCCCGCCGGCTGGCTGAAGTGAGGGGGAACGAAGAGCCAAAGGAATATTGAGAAAAAGTTACTCCGCCAGTCCGTCTGACGACTCCGGAACCCGATATGGAGCTCGTTCCTTACACAAGTCCCAACGCCGCCAACGTCCCCTGGTCGGAGATGTTCCGCTCCGCCTCCGTCCGGCGTCCCCCGGCTCCCCCGCCGTCCTCCCCACCGTCCTCCTCTGCCGAGGAGCGCGGTGAAAGCAAGGACGAACCGGTGAGTCTCGACTCCCACGCGAAGCTCGCTGTGTACATCGCCATGGCCCACGCGGGGCTAGCCTTCTCCGTGTTCCTCCTGTACGGCCTCTTCCGCCTGCTCCAGGACTTCCTCCGCCCAATCCAATGGGCCGTGCTCTGCTCCATCCCTCTCCGCGAGATCCAGCTCGCTATCGTCGCTTTCTGGACCGACCCGCTCAGCCATGGTCTTACCGACACAGTCCTCGCCATCCCAGCCGCTGTCTTCCGCGTCTCGGCCGCTACGCTCCTTGACATACGCGCGGCGTGCTTGCGGTCTCTCCCCTGGAGGCGGCGCAGGAAGAAGCAGGACGATGCCGCTTCCGCTTCCCCGTCCCCCTCTGAGGACGATGAGCCCGGGAAGCCTGTTGGATTCGTGAAGCTCGTCCATTGGCTAATCTCCTTCGGAGTGTTCGTCTTCGCTTACGAGACCTTGGGGCTGGCGGCGGTAGCCATCTTCGCTCTCATCTTCCTATTTGCGAACCCGACTACAGTATCCGTTGTCCGGAACGCCAGCTTCGTCTCCAGGACGTCCAAGTCCAGGTGTGCGTTCCTCACAAGGGGGATACTGGACCGTCTGAAAACGATCGTCGCCGTCGGGTTGATCTTCGCCATGATTGCCGGGATTATCGTCGGAGGGGTCTTCTTCTCGTACAAAATTGGGGTGGAGAGCAAAGACGCGGTCATTTCCCTCAAGACCCACGTCCAGCAGAGCAACTACGCCGAGAGGATTGGGTTTAAGAAGTGGATGGACGAAAACGACGTCTCTGGCCTGGTTGAGCAGTACTCCGGAAAACTCTATGATACGGTTTGGGAACAGATTGACTCCTTAGCTACCCAGTACAACATGACCGAGGTTGCTGATGGGTTCAAGCAGGCTTTCATGGTCAATAACTCCGTTGATCCGTCTCTACAGTCATCATCTGCTGCACTCATCTCTCCGCCGCCGCATCCATATGTTCACAGGTTGCAGCTTCTCAGTACCCACGTCAAGAACAGGGAGTGGTCTGGTATGTACAGCGAAGCAGATGGAATCTTCAGAGAGCTGCTAGTTACCAGAATGGACTTGGTGGAGAAGGCCAAAGAGTATGCTTTCCAAGGGATCGAGGTCTCCAAGAAATTGCTAGCGAGCGGGGGGTCGGTCGTCGGCGGGGGTGCCAGTATGCTCTTATCAGTGACTCTCTCGGTCCTATCAGGAGCAGCTGAGGTGTTCAATTTCTTGTCACAGTCCATGGTCTTTTTCTGGGTCCTGTATTACCTCATTACTTCAGAGTCCGGTGGAGCGACGGAGCAAGTCATGGTCATGTTGCCCATGTCCGGCTCGATGAGGGAGAGGTGTGTACATGTCATCAACCGTGCGATCAGTAGCGTCCTCTTGTCGACTGCAAAGATTGCGTTTTTCCAAGGATGCCTTACATGGCTCTTGTTCCGGTTGAACTCCGTGCACTTCTTATATGGCTCGACAATCATCGCAATCCTTAGTCCACTGCTGCCCATTTTCCCGTCTTGGCTCTCAACGCTTCCAGCTGCTGTGCAATTCCTTGTGGAAGGAAGGTACCTAATGGCAGCTGTGCTGTCCATTTTGCATCTTACGCTTATGGATTACGGAGCTACTGCGATTCAGAGTGCTATACCAGGCCACAGCTCATATCTCACTGGTCTTAGCATTATTGGTGGGATCACATTGTTCCCCTCGGCTTTGGAAGTGAGTTCCTCTACCACCACAGCCTACCTCCTCCCTTTTTCCTCTTATGATTGCTTAGAAGTAACTTGGACTTTTGTTAGCTTTAAGGTCTTTGAGACCATTTTTTTTGCTTAATTATTTGCAAATTGTACTCTATTCTGCTGTTTCAAACTACAAATAGTTTCACGCTAGTAATTAAAAATATATTGTTATAAACTTTTTCCCTTTTCAATAGTTGCTGAATGATTTCAATCCCATTCTTGAACAATAAACTTGGCGAAAGGATTCACTTGGTTATTTTCTTTCTCTTTTATCCAGGGAGCGATTATGGGTCCTCTTATCTTGACCGTTGTGATTGCTTTGAAAAATCTATATGCCGAATTTGTTTTGGGCGATACAAAGGAGAAAAGCGAATAATTTGAACAATACCTCATTGGCTGATGGCTCTAGCCTGAACAGAAATGGTACAGGATTTTAATTTTCTTCTGCTTTATTGTTCTTTGGTGGGGTTGCCCCAAAAAAATTCTTGGTTCATTCTGTAAAAAGTGCAGTCTTCTTTCTTGTTAGATGGAAGTTGTAGATTGGGTGTTTGCTGTTGTGTGATGAACCGGGTAGAACCGAATGTTCTGGTTATTATAAAATATAGTGATGTTTTGTATGGATTCATTTTATCTATCACTAGAATCTTTTTTCTCCTTATCAGTTCAAAGAGTTTGGTGTCAACTGTATTTTCCTGTGCATCAACTTTGAAATGTATAGATCTCCTTATCGCTTCTAACTAGTGAGAATGAACACCATCTCAGAAGCTTCTTTTTGGTTTGACTGCTTATGACGCATACCTGATTCACTTTCTGAGCCACAAGATAACATACTAGATAAATTGCTGAAGTACAAGTGGCAGATGTCTTTGTGCCATTTGTGAATAATGATAACAAGGTAGATAGAGGAGTAAGGTATGCATTTGTGGCTAGTGACTTTTTTGGTTGGATGCTAAACAAAAGATAACAAGACCCTATATTTTGGTCACTGAAAAAGAGTAGGTGTGGGTTCCTTCCCTTTTTAATTCTTCATTTGTTTATCCTCCATGTATTGTCTCAAGGAGAGTGTTGGAGCGGTTAGGCATATATAAACAAGATCATTATCTAAGTATTAATTCACCCAATTATTAACCCAATAATTCTTGAGAATCAAACTCTTGGAATCATTTGAACAGTCTGCAACCAAAGTAGGTTGCTATTGTTTAATAATTAGAGAACTGAAGATCATGTTATCTAATACAATCTTTTGGTTTTACTAACTGGTCAAATTTACTTTAAACTAATTCAATATGTTATGAGGAGTGTTCATCCTCGTCTGCACCAAAAAGTCTTCCTTTAGTCATTGAGAGCCGGTATTACCTCACTCTGTTGAGTTTTTTAGCAAGAAGTGCATTGTCTTGCCCTTGGAAGCGGGAAGTGATTGAATATACTATGCTACCTGAAATGCATAATGAAAGTGCGTGAATGTACTATGCTTCCTTTGAGATGCATAATGAAAGTGCTTCAATGTAATGTCTTGGGCCTCTGTTCTATTAATTTTGTCTCCTTCAAAGGGGCCATCACGTGGCAAGTAAACTAAGACCGAAACTGTGAAAAAGGGTCATATAGGCTTTGGTGAATTACAACAGAGTAATACGGTCGCAATGGTCTATGGAACCTTAGAGCTTGTTAAAGAAAAGTGAATCAACGGTTCCTTCATGTAAATTAGAGAGGAAGTATATATGAAGACACTTCTGGACGAGAACTTGATTTAGATTAAGATTCATGGTATTGTAGACACTCCTGCTGCTACTGATGAATTTGGAAGCAAGTATTATGATAAACTCCCGGGCGTTTAGTATGAAAGACACCATTAAGTGGAATATGCTGAGAAAGGTAGGTATAATTAATTTCAAGTGCTTAGGGAGTGGCATGATTGGTTCATTATATCACTGATCATGCTTGAGATGAACTGCTGATGCTCAAACTGAAAAGGTATGGCGTTCAACACATAATTTTTTTTGGGGACAAAGGGGTTGAGCATATCCACCATTCCAAGGGCCACAACTCAACCCTGTGAAGAGATACTAGATTAGGTATCAATCATGGAAAACAAAATGTCACAAAGAATAGTGGAATTCTATATATGCTTCAGAAGGATATGACTTGTGATACTCGGGCTCTCCAAAAAAGTGGAGTGCAAAGGCCCTTGTTTATTCGTCGTGCGAAAAGGTGGAGGACTGAACTATATGTCTAGAATTGACAGCAATTCCACTGCCAGGATCTTTTGGATTGGCATACTCAATTATACATCATTTGCAAAGTGTTGGCTTGGGTGTTGCCTGGACAACTTTTAACAATTAAAACTTCAGTACGCTTTAGATCCTATACGCATGTTTTATGATTTTCATAGAGATTTGGCCCCTCATATGCATAAATTTATAGCTATATGTGTTTATGTGTTTTATGGTAGGAAAACATAACAATTACACTTCTGATGATTTCTAATTAACATTAATGACAAAAAAAAAAAGAATAGATCATTCTAAACAACGTATGAGATTGAGGATCAACAAACAAACAAGTAGTTATTGCTATAGCTCAAGTCTTTAGCGGAGTGATAACGATTCTTCGTAACAAGCCGCTAGAAGTGCAAAACAAGGAAAATCAGGAAATATATATAAGATTGTTAATTTGAAATAACAACCGTATATCTTTTGAACAGTAGGTCAAGGTCAATTAAACAGGACATTAAAACACGTTTGATATGCCTTAGGACCTGCAAAAGTAACCTAAGGAAGCATATTAGGCCAGTTATAGAGCAAGGCTCACTCATGTGCCTAGATCCCTAGGCATGTGCCTTAGCAAGTATGAATGCAACCATGTTAACATTTGAAATCCTTTTAGTGTGTCTTTGGTGCATCTGGTTTCTCCTTTTATTGCTTGCGGATAACATTAGACCATTAAAGGAAATAGATTGAAATATATCCACTTCACTGGATGCTGCAAGAGAGATGATGCACTTTTATTCTTTATCTTATTTCAGTTTTCATCATGTCCATGAATCCCTGTATTCTAACAATAAAGTGATGCTGATGCCTTTATATTTTCATTGTGATATTTGCCTTGTGAGAATGCAAGGAGGGCCTCATCCTTGTTATATTCATGAATTAGCACATTCATGAACAAAGCGGGCCATCACATTCTGTGTAATTGTTTTGTGCCCCCTGGATTAGTTCCTCGTAGTATTTGAATAAGAAGCTTGCCTCCCTTGTCTTACGCTGTTGGTCTGTTGACACATTTCTGATTCCACTACATTCAACAATATATACTGGATAATATATTGAAGAGATGCTGGCATATGCCTAAGCTCTTATTCTAGAAAAAGGTTCTCAGCTGAGCCCTCAATTTGTATCCCAGTTTTCCATGTTTTGATTAGATCTTGTAGTAGGCATCAACATACAGATAAACAGACTACTGACTAGGGTGAAGTAATTACGATCATTTAGATTGAATTGAATTACTAGCATACAATGAATCCTAATCGTGATGATCAATATGGCTGGCCGTATTGTAGTTCTATGAAACTTACTTTTCAATCGTAGAGGGATCTTCTGGTATTGTATTCCAGCTTCACTTCATTCCACCTATCATGCTGTGATCCCGTGGCATTTATCATTCTTGAATATGGCCATATATTTTGATACATCCACCATCTAATTTAACACTGCCATTCATAATAGTAGATTGGTTGAAATTGCAATGCAAATATTCAGTTTTTGTTTTGCTGATCTTAAATCCATTAGGTTCCAACACAATGTCATCATCAAATAACATACACAAAGGATTATTATCATCCTAAACACATCCTTTCAACTCATCCATAACAAGAATGGATAAATTCGGGCTCAGAGCTGACGTTGATGTACCCCAACTTCTAGTCTGGGAGTTTCCCCTCCTACAGTCCTGACACTCGTGGTTGAACTACTATACATGGCTTTAATCTGTTCAGAATAATATTATATTGAATGCAATGGGATGAATACAAGACTGGACACCCTCTTCTTTATATAGGAGAGGGGAGATGCCCTAAGACTTAGGATGCAAGTTATCTAAACGAGATCAGATACAAAAGCCCACTAACTAATTAACCTATTAACTAAATAGGCTAATATAGACTCTCTAACCCCCCCCCTCAAGCTGGAGCATGGGGGAAACACATATCTAAAGCTTGAAGGTTACAAGGCTCGATAAAATGATAAAAGAAATGATAAATGAAAGATAGAAGATAAATATCACTCCCCATACAAAAATTGATACTCCCCCTGTGCCTCTCTTCTTTGAAATTGTATTCTGCAGGCGGGAGACTCTCGAGCTTTGAAGGACTTTGGAATGTATCTGGAATGAAGGGCATCTGAAGAATGAAACCTGATACTACAACAGTAATTTGCCACTTGGAGCAGACAAATCTCAACACCATTACTACATCATCTTCATTGGATTACATACTTAACGCGGCACGAACGCGGATGCCCAATGTCGATGTAGCAGTAGCGGAATCTTCGAATTGTTTGAGAAGATGTGCATAACGTGGCACAAACACGAACGGACGATGTGCTGATGATACGATGCAGGTACCATAAAACTCTGACGCATGAACCTTGGGGCTTGATGGGAAAGATCATCCATCAAGGAAAGTCCCAAGTAGATCAGCAATTGGTGATATCGAAATAGCAGATGCGACTTGATGTGATGAAGTAGCTCGATGAAGATAAACTGGATGAATCAACCTTTTAGAAATAGATTGGCAGGCTTGTTGAGTTTCTGAAAATTTGAAGAAGCATCCATCTGTCTCATGTGAATGCAATTGAAGTACACCATCAACACTTGACATACATAACACAGTATGAACGCGGATAGCTCGGTGTTGACGCTGAATGAAGATCCTTCATTGCTGTCTGGAAGTAGAGAACGGATGTGCTGAACAATGCGAAGCTCCATGAAGATAATAGCCTGGAACATATATAGCCTGAATACATATATCATCTCTTCTCATACTCTCTCTCATACATATTCTCTCACACTCTCTCTCTTCTCATCTCTTCCTCTCCTCTCTATCCCCCCCGCACACAAAATACGACGAGAGTGAGTGTTTGGTGTGGAGAAATGGATACATGACACCCCCATACGTGGAAAAAGGGATACACACATGATGGGTGGGTGGGAAAGGAACTAGTGGATTTGAGAGGAATTTGTGATATAGAGATGTGTAATATGTGGGGGATAACTGGAGAGAATATGCTAAATGGGTCAATGTAAGATCCAAGTAAAAAATTAAATGGATCTAATCCCGACCCAAAAAAGAGATTTGTTTGGTCCGTTATGGCAACAAATTCGGGGGTTGGGGGGGGGGGCGGAGCCCCCGTGAAAAATTCGATTAGGCTTAAAATTGGATCCAATTAGCCAAAGATAGATACGAGTAAGGATCTGAATATCAATAGAGATAAAGTTGTGGACAATAAAAAATTTATAGAGGACGTCACTCATATTTGGGAGAAGACAATACTGATTAGGGGGTGATGGCATGGTTGAATATGGTGGAGTGCTTTGCTAGGGATAGGTGATGGCGTCGGGGTAGCAACATCGAGGGCTCAACAACGATGGCAATGGATAATTGATGTCAACGACAACCGGATGGAGCAGAAGCCAGGGGGTCTGGATGATGGCAACGGCGATTGAAGAGTGTGATCGTCGACTGGGGATCTGGTTGCTGCTAAATGAGGCAGCAACACTGCAGTTAATGGACACACGATGATGGCGATGATTGCAACGGCTGGTGGCGACGTGATCGACATCAACGGGATGGCTGTCACTGGCTACGGTTGTCGCTGCTGATTGGCGGCGGTGCACTGACAGAGTCGGGCGTACGATCGGCGGGCATGAGCGACACATTGGAAGGCAGTAGCGGCTGTTATTCTGGCCGACGGCGGCTGTGGCTCCGCTGATGGTTGCAGCCAATGACAACAACAATATTGCTGTTGGAAACCAGCGACTCTGCTGTTGGCCGCGACGCTTGCACCGGATGCAGGAGGATGCGACGACACCGTGATGTAGCGGCACGATGCGACAACATGACTGATGGTGACATTGACTACTGTTGTCGACGACGGCTTGATGGCGGCTAATAGCGCTGGGAGATGACAAGTAGATTGGAGATAGCCGGGATGGATAACGCCGACGTATGGAAATAAAATCAGATCTTAAGGAGGAGAAGCCATGGAGGCTGGGATATGCCCGGCGGACAGCCGACCTAAGCCATGGCAATGGTGGTGATGGGCGCCATCAGGCGAGTTCTCCCCCGGTTGCGCTCTCTCGGAGAGAGGCGACGACTACGTCTAGGGCTGTTGTTGCTCGGCGGCTAGGAGAGCAGGGAAGCAGAGGCGGCTAGGGTTCCCTCAGGAACAAACACACTCTGATACCATGTTGAGAATAAGATTATATTGAATGCAATGGGATGAATACAAGACTAGACACCCTCTCCTTTATATAGGAGAGGGGAGACGCCCTAAGACTTAGGACACAAATAATCTAAATGGGATGAGATACAAAAGTCCACTAACTAATTAACCTATTAACTAAATAGGCTAATATAGACTCTCCAACATAATCAAATAGATGTATTTGATTGAGACACCCTTTTCTCCAAAATCCACCAAAGTAGTCGACTTGGCTACTCAATCATAATCCTTTTTTGAAACTAATGAAAGCCATATCGAGACCTCTTTTGTTTTCTTTGAACTTACCTAGTGAACCCCTACCCAAGTAAAGTATCGTTGCTTCTATCTCACAAGACGCAATGATCTCATTGGATTGTTGAACAAAACTGAGTTTAGTGTCCCTTCTTTAGTCAGCATGAAAAGGCAGAATGCCTAAAATATGCCCAGAATTAACACCAATTCCACTCCCGTGATCCTGCTGAATTAATTCACTTCGACATAATCACTCAAGAGTTGGCTTTGTTCAAATTGTTTTTATGCAACAATGGTAGGAGTTGAAATCCTTTCAAAACCTCATCAATGCATATGGTATTTTCTCATTGCTTCTTGTGGATTGAAATGTCATGCCACTAGAGATTGCAAGAGAGATGATGCTTTATTCTTCATCATGTTTAGATTTTTGCAATTTGCTGAAGTGTGGAGCATTACATTGATGAATGCATATTCATCATGAAATTCAATCGCCATCTTGGGCCCAATTCAACTCAATTCATTCGATTTCATCTCCTAAATCTCACAATTTGCAAAATTGCTTAATTGGTTTAATCATCAAGATTATTAACGAAATTTATATTGATTTTATTCAGGACATGATGAGGTTCAACCATCAACTGAAACTGCCTTCACCCAAGATCCTCTCTACGATCTTGACCAAACGGTCTCGACCAATCGATCCAAACGATCTTGACCTATCGGTCTCAAACCAAACGGTTTTCCCATTTGATCTTGCCCCAAAACCGTGCATCTCTTGACGATTTTCGATCGAGAATCAACGACACATATGTGTCCAGCCATGCGGTTTTGCCCTAGCACTTGGAGCCATCGGTCTTAAGCCTTTAACGATTTGCACCTCTACCCTTCTCACGATTTCAAGACCGTGAGAAATCTCACGATCTCAAGACCGCGTGAGCTGCAGAGGAGCTCAAAACCGTATGGGTCTGATCGGTCTTCCCCTTTCATCGTCTCCACCCACAGCGCCGTCTTCCTTCCTTGCGACCACCTGCTCCTCGCGTTCCAGTCCGCATGTTGTCTGCATCAACAACCACGTCCCTCGCTCTGTCGTCTCCCTCTCCATTAATCTACAACACCCACGACGGCGCCACCTTCCTCCGCCTCAAGTCCTCGCGCGCCACCTTCATCACCTGCAACGACGACTCCGACCACCACCGCAAGCATCTCCGGTTCCAACTACAACTCCAGTGCAGCCACCATAGCGGTCTGCATTAGCGGACCATCCTAACGGTCCCTTGCTGCCCGCTGCTTCCACCCTAGCGATCTGTCTGATCGATCTTCCCACGACCGTTTGGAAGACAAGACCTGACCTCTGCCGCCGCTGTGCAGTTCAAGACCGAGAGACAGGTGAGACCGCATGACGGCAAGACCGCATGGGCGTCTGATCCCAAACGGTCTTGTGCCTAACGCCTGTATAGGGGGCCAACAACTTCATTTGGATTTCTGTATCTTCAGAGCCGTAGGTTAGTGATCCGGATGGTGAGGAGACATCTTATACCTAAGGTAATGCTTACGCAAGCCTAACGCCCGTATGGGGTTTTTTGCAACAACTCTATTTGGATGGTTATATCTTGTCTGGATGTTTGATGTTAGGATGTGTTTGCATGTGTAGTGGTGGTGAAACCCGGGACCATCCCAGCGATTCCATATCATTAATTTAGATCCAACTTTAATTTTGCTATTTACTTTCTTGCAGTTAGTTTAATTAACCTCAAATCAACCAATCGTTCTAAATATTAGTCTTACTTGAGATAGATTCGACTAATGACGATTCTTAAAAACATTCTCTTAGGATTCGATCCTCAACTATACTGCGATAAGATCCGTCCGCTTGCGGGTGGTATTATTACACAAGATTTTGGTAAAACTCGGAAATTTCAACCCCGAGTGTGTTTGTTAGTGCGATAATATTTCACGTCATACATAAAACGATGAAGTGATATAGAGTGAAACTACCACCCTGCCATATGCCATTAATAGGTCCGAGTGCTCAGTCCGGGGTGCCATTGCTTAAAAATTGGAAAAAATACTCCCCATTCGTATTGGAATCCCATTTGTAATGAAAAGCAAGATACAATTGTGTGAAGTATTGGTGTAAATCTTGTGAGGGTTCGCTTGCGATGTAAGAGGGCCTCTTATTTCAATGATTTTAGTCCCATGACATTCATCTCTACTCTTTTTTGTTCTCCTGGTAGTTAGTCGTAAGACATAACATTCAACATCTGACTGAAGCCCCTTCTGAGGTGTTGAGAACGTAGGAAACAATTTCTGAACATTTGACTATTCATACTTGATTAAAAATATATATTGCCCTCATTTTGTATCACACTTTACCATAGCTCGGTGAGATCCAGTTGCAGGTAATATCGGCACCAAGATATATGGATTGCAATCCTTAAGGGGGTGTTTAGTTCAGGAATGAGATTCCATAGCTAGGTCTGGGTTAGTCAAAATATCTGGATTAACTTGATTTGAATCCAATCTGATGTTGTTTAGCAACCTAATTGGCACCCAGATTGGACTTAGTCTCGTTTTTAGTGTTTCATATAAAATAAAATAGTATATAAGACAGGTAGTTCTGGACTAAGATTTTTAATCCTGCTAAAAGTACGGTTGGGTTGGTCTGGACTACAGGGTTAAAAAATCTCAAACGGACTCTGCTACTCCAGTTTTTGTCAAAGTCTAACTGAGTTGGTTGGCATGTATGCCTACGTGTTGTAAAAAGACTGTCTAATCCGGATCAGATCCCAAATCAAATAGGGATTTTATTATACTAGCATATGGTAAATCAAAAAGTGGTAATTGCCGGTTGCTGCTATTATGTAAGAAGCAGTGATCTCAGTCACAAGACCCCTATACCAGGCAGTTAAGATGAGTGATTGTTTAGTCGGGCAAAAACTGAAATGCTATTTCAAGGCATGTTTCACACATGACTGCTAACTGTTTGTCTGGGTAAAAAACACACCTTCGAATTTCACATCGACGTTTCAACTTGATTACTGGTCGCAGTTACAGTGTAAAGATGAACGACGACCTTTTTTTTTAACATATCTATGGGAAAAAATGTAGCACGCAAAACCAACTTTTACGGACGGGTTTATCTTGTTTTCTTTCTTCCCGTAAAATCTCTGGAACAAATACTGCACTTATAAGCAAACTGACCCTTAAAATTAGTCAGGTGGGTTGGGGTTGTGGATTAGTGGTGCTAGCCAACGTTGAGCGTTCTTTTCATTATAATATATGGCATTTGGTGTGAGTTTATGTGGCTGTTAAAGCAGATAGGAGCGCAATATGGTGCCGTGCATAGATTCTATTCGTATTAAACCCCTTTTCTAAATTCTCATCACATTTGACGTGGACGCTTCCCACGATGCGTCTGGGTTCCATTGAGTGAGATGCCATTATAATTATTGTTTTTGATGAATCATCCACCGACATAGTAGTTGTTGGAACTGTTGTAGTCCATTGATTCATCTTTTTGGCGGTAGGAAATAGTAGTTGTTGGAACCGCTGTTGTCCGTTCATCAATTCGTGTTTGTAGTTGTCTTCTTCAAAGCCTCTGTGAGCTTACTGGTGAAATATTGTGCAAAACTAAGGGCCCGTTTGGTTTTGATGAGTTGGAACCCATGCAGCTGGAAAACACTATGTTTTTCAACTCATTATGTTTAGTTTCATGCAGATCCGTTTCATCTTTGGAAAACCAACTACTCGTGTTTTTTGGTCCTATTGAAAAATCTGGAAAACCAACCGCACCAGATTTGGGCATAGTTAGTTTTTCCATGAACTTGGAGCGTTGCTATATAGCTGTTGCCGTACAGTATTCATTGCCGGCAGTGACCAAATCCGTACAAAACATCGCTGAACCAAATGTTAACAAATCAAACGCATGAGTAACATTCACACGGAACCAGATACAAGAGTTGGGGTTTCAGTTCACAACTTTTATTTTCGTGTTTCGGAATCCAGCGTATGAAGCTACGTACAACCAAACCGGCACATTAGGACTTATTTGGTTTTACGTAGTTCGGACCCCAGGTATGACTTTAAAAACAGGAGTTGTAAAACCGAAAAATAAACTATACATCAATGATTTGGTTGTGTGCGCTTTGAAGTATGCTGGTCGGCTTGTTTTCATTTGGTTTCATGCAGTTCTCAGGTGTTGCTCACCTTATTACGTTCTTAAACAGCTAGCAGGCACATATTTCATCCAGCTGGCAAGTGCGGGAATGAACTGCGCCCAAATAGAGCGCAGTTCGTTTCCTAACGTTACTGTACAATTAAAACATTACCCTGTAGTTGATTTTCACCGCAGGAACTGCAACCACTCTCAACCAAACTCTGTTAGTTGGAAAACACGTGTACTTGCAACTAGGTCAGTTAGTTTTCCGCCCTACCAAACGGGCCATAAGTTTGGATCAGATTTGGTTGAATAGACGAATTATCTTTGTTTGATCCGCAGTGTCCCACAACCAAGCATCAGTTGCGGCCCGTAACGCCAACGGCTTTGGCAGCTGATGTTCCGACGCTGGCTGGGTCACCGTGCCTTTTTCTCACGATGAGATTTCTGAATTCTGTAGAATTGGCCGTTCTTCATTGCTCAATTCATTAGAAAAAAAGCAGCGACTGCCTGAGATAGCAGATAGCTTATTAACGCTGCCGGGCTGCTGAGTAACGCGTTGTCGAACGTAACATAATGAAGAAAAAAGTGATCCGAAATTGAAACCCTTCACAACTGAACCCCCACCCCCACTTGGATTCTTGATAAACTGAGCCCATGGACGAGGGTGAGTACGGAGTAGGTGTAGGATTTGTGGAGATTAATGCCATTGTATATGTATTGCCTCATATATATATACTAGTAAACACACACGTGTCTTGTACGAAAAAAACTAAACATGTTAAAATTTTAATTTATAATATAATCAATGTTGTAATATTTTATAGAAGAATCAGACGTTGAAGTCATCTTTGGATATATTGTTTGAAATCAAGCAGTGTGTACTATAGATGTTTAATGATAATTTGTGATGATTGCATGTTTAAACCCTATTCCATTGCATGAATGTTGATGATGGTGCATACCTCAAGTTCAAAATAAGCTCAAACATTACCTCTATAACTTAATATTAGTTTAAGTTTCTTATGCAAATTTTTGTAACAGATTAATATATATGTAGCCGATGATATATCTTGCAATACTCAGAATCCGTACTTGGAAGAAGCATTTCTAAAAGACTAAAGATTTGACCTTTTCTAAAAAAAAACAATCAATTAAATAAAGTTAAGTGATAGAGAAGTAATAAAAGTAGAGTAAATTAGAGAGTGGGGAGAGAAAGAAAGGAAAATAATATAGTGAATATACCAAAAAGATAATGGAACTCTATACATAAATATTCAGTATGGTAACATAACTCTAAAAAATAATAGATACATGGATACCCAATATAGTACTAAATATATGTGTGTATCACAAACTGATCATCAACATTCATGCAGTGTAATACGGTTTAAACATGCGGTCATCACAAACTCATTGTAAAACGTCTATACTATACGACTTGATTTCAAAAGATATACCCAAAAATGACTTCAACGTCTCATTGTTCTATAAAACGTTACAACATAATTGTATTATAAATTGAAAAATTAATATTTTTAGTTGTGTTCGTGTGTTATCTCGAATCAATGATGATTGACCATTTGATTTTTTTAATGAGATAATTTATAAGTTAAATTTGTAAATTACAATTTTGTAAAGAGTTAGTTTGATGAAAAAAGAATGTAACTTGACTGAAACGGTTACACAGTAGTGGAATTAATGCAAAACGTGATGAGTGAGATATGAGGAAGTGAATCAAAAGAAAGAAATCGTGGAAAATATGGAGAGAGCGTGGGAAGTTACCCAGTCTTAGTGAAAATAGTTGCAACAAGTAGGCAGTTTTGTGCGTGTAATTAGGAAGGAAGTTAAGAGGACGTGGCCATAAATAGAAGTAAGATCATAAAAAGAGAACACGAATAGTGGTACGTCATTCATCCTTTCCATAACTATTTGTAGACCACATTGAATATTTCCACAAAAGAATAAAATATAATATAGAAAAGTGGGCGGCTATATTGGTCCAAGATAGAGTGACTAACGAATATGATTCGGCCAGAGAAAATTACAAAGTAGGGACATGACATAACAGTTCGTTGTGGAGAGCGGAATTGGAGGGAAAATTAATGTGGAGAAGTTATGAAGAGAAATCGGAAATAAAGAATATGAAGAGGGATAAAATAAAGAAAACAAATATAAGGGGATTGCTAATTGTTATTGCGGAGAAAATAATATAGTGAATATACTAAAAAGATAGTGAGACTCTATACATAAATAATCAATATGGTAATGCAACTCCAAAAAATAATAGATACATGGATACTCAATATAGTACTAAACATATGTGTCTATCACAAACTGATCATCAACATTCATGTAGTGTAATACGGTTTAAACATACAATCAACATACATTATTTCAAAAGATACACCCAAATATGACTTCAACATCTCATTCTTCTATAAAATGTTACAACATAATTGTATTATCTATACTACTATAAAAAGAGGGAGTTTTTCCATCTATTTACAAAATAGACATTTTGAACTCTAGTGGCCAATCATAAGTCAGCATTTTGAGTTGTCATTCTCTCCTTCACTCAATCTCTTCTCACATTTTTCTCACTTTTTTCTATTTTAATTGCTTTTTATTCACCAAAATACTTCTTTTCTATTAAACCACACTTTCACGATTCCCTCCAACTAACCATTATCACCTCCCTCCAATCCTATCAATTGTACATGTAAACCAATGCCTATTTACTTTCACTAGTGAACACACACGTGCACATGAACATATCACATTGTAGTAAATTAAGGTTGGAAGATCATAGGGATTTAAATTGTGGTGGTTGAAGAGGGAGGTTACGGGGAAGGATATTGAGCAAAAACATGAGGAGAGAAAATCATGATGGCTCAAAATGAGATCAATTCATCAAGCTGACTTTATCATTGTCTAAATATAGCAAAAGATGTTTTTAGATCCAGCTTAGTGGAACACATCGTTTCAAACACATGACATCTCAGTGCTTGGGATGAATATTGCATGCTTGAATTTTTCTCAAAGTTTCTCTCTTATAAAATATGGAGTATAATATTGTTGAAGTAAATAGTATATGAAAAGTATAGTTTAATATAACAAATGAAGGTAAAACTTGTTACAATGTAACATTACAACATAATTTTGTCACAATAGTATTCTAATCTAATTAATTAAAACAATAAACTCTAGCCAAAGTTTAAATAGATATATAGTAGTTTGGTAGCATTTGTAATTACTTAATGTGTCAAAAAGTGCAAAAAATATACTATGAAATGTAATATGTAAGTAAAAAAAAGATTTGCATAAACAATGAGTTTGGAACATAACTATATACATATAAAAATTATTTTTCTTTTGTTTTGCGGTGAGTATTGGTTTAGGTGTAAAGTAAAAATACTAAACCCCATATAAATAATTTACCATAAAAAAATCCACAGTTAGGTATGTTATATGGACATTGAAAAAGGGCATAAAAAGTACTATACAACACAACGGGATCTATAAATGTACTACATGAGTTATGGAGTTGTACATATGATAGAAACTCCAATTGTGCAGTAATGCTTTTACGCTGTGCAAAAAAGTTGGTGTGGTATATGGCGTTCTATTTAATAGACAATGCTGTGGAATAAAGATTTTTAAAGGTCACCGCTACAGACACAATATTCAAGAAATAACTAATCGAAAAAAAAATACTTGCTTATATGAATAATTAGGAAAAAGTTTGATATTTATTTTGTATAAGTAGGTGCATATTATATGTTTTCTGAAGTACACGTAACATATAAAATCTTATATAATTTTTTTCAGTACTTATCATCCCATGGAGGCCCAGTTGCATCATTGTAATGGTCGAGGGAGTTACCCGTGCAGTCTCCATTGTCATTGGCTATCTGTTCAAACCGTCTGTTAATAGAATAGTTAGATTAGAAAAAAGATTATTTATTTGTGAAGGATAAAAATTAGATTACAGAATAAATATTAGAAGAAAATAAATGCACATATCAGCACAAACCAATGGTGCGTGGTATATCAGTTGATGCGATGGACATAGTAAAAGCATCATTTGATTAGCATATGGGCAATAACAATTGGCAAACAGTAATTCTGTGGCAAAGAACGCCTCGAACTTACCAACAGTAACAGCTATAACTGATATAGGTTGTTGTGTACAGTATGAAGATTGGTATGAAGTGAGGAAGTAGATGATCGCACAACATGAAAAATGTTGCTGATCTCGACCATATACCTAACTTTGACCTTCCTATATTACATCAAATTGCAAATATTTCATATTAGCTATTGGAAATCTGACATGGTGCTCTAGTATATCTCCATTCTCATGGTTTGTCACTAATTCACTCGGGAATATATGCAAAAAAAAAATAATAACAACGAAACATATTAAAAAACTTCATTAGGGGTGAAATGACATTAAAGATTAAGCTTTCTGCGAGAGACATGGAAGATAGCGACTAATCATGCTTTAGTATAGCTATTTGTCTCATTCAGAAAAGTGTTCTCCGAAATAAAAGATGTATTTTACATCATTATGATTTCACGTGGTGAGAAACCATGATCAAATTCTTTTCATAAGTATTAAAAGAAGACCATGACTAAGCATGAGATCATCGTCATCAAATTATTTTTAAAACAGAACACGGTAAGACTTTACAACAGCTCCGTGAGTCTGCCTGGTACAATTACCATTTCTTGGATATTTTTAAAAGATGCCCTCTCAATTTATATTGATGGCATTTCATCATTGACGGTCTAAGAGGGATCACTTTTGTACAACACAAATAAAGCAACCGAAACAACTCACACTACCCACATTCTCAAGAATAGCAAAGAATAAAATCACTTCATTAAGATCCTGTGCGTATCAGAAATTGGTTGGTTTGACATAAATACGATCTGAGAAAGACCGTTCAAAATTAATGCCCAATGCTTAATGTGTACATGTTTGGGGATGGCTGAAGTTCGCATTCATAATGGTGACTGGGACACAGAAGAAACATGCTTGGACTTGGACTGCTTCTGAATACTTTTTTTAGGTTTATTACGCTTCCTGCAACTGTCTGGTACAAAAGAAAGACAAAGAACATGGAGACTCGGTTGGGGTGGCGACCGTGGAACAAGACAATATCGATCATCATCGGACGGAAAGAAGTCATTTCAGCGTAGAGGTGAGTGGAGATAGTTTACCTTTTCACACTGAGTAGAAAACTAATATTATCTGAAAACAGAAATACACACTGGAGTACCAAAATGTATAGTAAACACGATGATTATAAATGATTTAAACAACACGATGCAACCCGTAGCATATATTCTATTTCTTCTCTTTGTTCTAAGCAAATGCGTTCAACCTTGCATCCATCGGGCCCTCGTTCATCCACACAATCTAGAGTTCAGCAGCAACTTCTTTTGGAATAGAAACACCAATCGTGAATCCATCATCACATTGTAGAATTCCCTTGTCACTCGGGAGGACCGGGTTTCCCATGCGGATGTAGTCGAAGTAGACAATCTGATGGTAAGGATGCAACATTTGTAGATCCCCAATGTTGAGGTGGTGGGATTTGGCTAGTTAAGGGAGTGGTGTGAGGAAAGGAAGGAGGCGTCGGGGGTGGAAAAGGAGAGAGCATTTAATTTGAGGTTGTGGAAGAGGGAGATGAATCGTGGGATATACTACAGTCGTTGGTCTGTTAGAAAATGTGGGGATAAGGGAGAGAGTGTTTCAAAGATAGTGGAAAATGTGGAGGTGGTTAGTTGAATTGGATATCGATCGTGGGGGTTGTTAAGGGAGACAACACTATTTTGAAGAGTGGGTGTTGTGGACTAGTTGGGGTCGCAGGAGGAAAAAACAAGCGTACAAGTATGAAAGTTTTATAAAAAAAAGAGAGAAGAGAGAGATTTAAGGAGAACACAAGATTTTGAAAATGTTGAAATCTAATTGGTTAGTGGCATTGTTGTAATAAACTAGTGAACGCACACGTGCACATGCACGTGATATATAAAATTTGTTGGAAATGTGCGGGGGGGGGACTCATCCATGAAAGGGTCCCTACGGTAAAAGATATTTGTGTTGGTTGTTTGAAAGGAGAGAATCAAGGAACCGTTTTCATGGGATGGAGAGAGAAATATAGAATTAAAGATTATAAAAGTTAATAGGAGAGTGTCGAAATAAATATTTGTAGGAGTAAAATTCTTTGAAAAAAGGAGAGAAGAGAGTGAATCAAGGAGAGCGCAACATCAAACTCGCTCTTTTTATAGTAGTATAGATATATCACTATCCAAAAAACAAGCTAACAAGTGCAAACCGTTGAACGTGGGTACTTCACATCGAAGCCACAACAACCACTTACCTATTTTCATGGTAATCGATCGTCAATGAAACCTTTTCTTTACCAACCAATTCTCTTACCCCCCTCCTCCCATAAAGGACGAAACATTCCACATAATAAACGATTATGGTAACAAATTATACCTTCTCTCTTCGTCTCTTCATAATATCTTTCCTTTTTAACTATTTCTCTCCGTTTTTTATGGCTGTTATTCGATAGTGAATCCACTCTTGAATTCACTCATCCTTCTCACGTTTCTGTTTCTTTTACGATTTCTTTTCATATTATCTTTTAGCCACTCATTATTCATTCACGGTGGTTATAAAGTGAAACCACGACGCCCAGACATTTAAGACACAATATTCATTATCAAGTCGACGCATTTGTTTTTCTATCATTACTAATCTATACTGTTAACAACTATACATAACCCCCATTCCCGATAAGTCGCCTACAATTTCTACTTTTTCATTATCTCTTACCACAACCGTTCACCTAGTATTGAGCGCATATACATATTCCTTAATGTATACAACTCATATCTTCTGTCCTCTTATCTCCATCCAAAAAATATTTCTACCCACATTAAAAAGGCCGATCCCATAAACTAATTGCTCGATACGCATAGTCTATCCCACCACCTCTCCACTATTAAAATAGAACGCCCAATTACTCTTACCACCATTACCAAAACCGAATGTCTAATTGTTCAAACCACATCTCATTTATCGCCACAAATAAAAATAACCAACTTTGTATCCATCTCGGTGTAATGCGTGAGGCTTGAAAAGTCATTGCGAAAGTTGAAACCTACTTAAAGAAGAATGACCTACTCATCACAAAATTATAATTTTTTTTTATCTTAATTGTCTTTTTATACAAATTTTGCTTCATGTTACTTGAACAAAACCATGATGATTTTCACAATATAGAGTAGATAATTTATTTAATGCGATTTCTTTACATAAGAACTACATACAATTAAGTTTTCACGTGCATGGCACGTGTGTGTTAACTAGTAAATTTAAAAATTAACATGTTTAGTTGTGTTCGTGCGTTATCTCGAATCAATGATGATTGACCGTTTGATTCTTTCAATAAGATAATTTATAAGTTAAATTTGTAAATTATGATTTTGTAAAGAGTTAGTTTGATGAAAAAGATTGTAACTTGAGACTGAAACGGTTACATAGTAGTGGATGTAATACAAAACGTGGTGAACGAGATATGAGGAAAACTAGTAAATTTAAAAATTAACATGTTTAGTTGTGTTCGTGCGTTATCTCGAATCAATGATGATTGACCGTTCGATTCTTTCAATAAGATAATTTATAAGTTAAATTTGTAAATTATGATTTTGTAAAGAGTTAGTTTGATGAAAAAGAACGTAACTTGAGACTGAAACGGTTACACAGTAGTGGATGTAATACAAAACGTGGTGAGCGAGATATGAGGAAGTGAATCAAAAGAAAGAAAACGTGGAAAATATGGAGAGAGTGTGAGAAGTTATCTAGTCTTAGTGAAAATAGTTGCAAAAAGTAGGCAGCTTTGTGCGTGTAATTAGGAAGGAAGTTAAGAGAACGTGACCATAAATAGAGGTAAGAGAATAAAAAGAGAACGTGAATAGTGGTATGTCATTTATCCTTTTCATAACTACTAGTAAACACACACGTGCACATGCACAAATTTTTTTGATCCGATAAGATTTTTTTTAAAGTTTTATATAAAAATAATACAATTATTTATTAAAAAAATAGATATATTTATGTAAAGAAGACAACAATTAATGCATTTGTATGTAGTACTAAATCAAAGGAAATGAGAATATATAATATTTATGTACCAAGAAATAATAGCATGTACAAGGTGGTAGTTGTCCCAAACGTAAAACGAAGTCGAGCATATTTAATATATTGTTTATTTTTGTGCATATAGTAGTTTCATTTACCTTAGAAAAATTTCGAGTCGTTATGTATATGTTTGTTTAAATTTCCATTTGTTAGACATACTAAAAAATGGAAGGGATCATGCACACAAGGAAAGAGACTTTGGTTGAAAAAAGAGGAACAAACATGGAATTTTATGTACTTACAGAAAAAGAGAGACATGATAGGTGGAAATAGGGAGATGGGAGAATGACATGCGACAAAGTTGTGAGATAACATAAAAGGTGGAAATATATTGGAAGAGAAAGAGTTAGAGAGAGCAAAAATATAAGTGTTGAACTTTGCACATTTCATATAATGCAACCTATATTCAACTTTATATGGATACAAAAGCCAATTCATTTTCATTTGTTCGTAAAATTTATATTGACTGACACAAATCTATTCAATATTTGATATCATACTTATTAATAAGCTCACATCCTGCCTTGATATAATTCCAATTTATTATAAAGAAAACGTTAACTTATAGATATTGCATCTATGATCTGCTAAATATGCCATGTATATGGTATTAACCATTCGCCATTCCACAACCAATATATGGTGCACGTGTAAAACTATCAACTACTTTTATACTATGATTAGGAGGTTATGTATACATGGAAAGTCAAGCGATCTTATTTAAATCGTCCCATACTAACAAAATACAATGTTAGAGTTCAAACATGTTACAAATGGGTTTGAAAAGTAATAGATATATATGGTGAGTCCATCTCTAGGTTCCACTAAGGCGGTTCTCCCATGGTCACATAGTGTAAGTTAGAAATGCTTTTTTTCTTCTTCTTCTGTATCTTCCTTGAGTAGTCATGCTTCTTTACGCTTACTACAATGGAGTGGTGGTTCAAAATGAAGCAATGAAGAAATATCATTGATCCCACCATATATACTTGTTGTGCTCGCTTCCAGTAGTATACTACAATGGAGTGGCGACACAAAATGGAACAATAAACAATTATCATTGATCTCACCATATACTTGTTGTGCTCCTGAATTAATGTCATTATCCATCAAGTTCTGCGCTCCGCGTGCTTATCAAGACATCAATGTTTTTTTAGTTCAACTGCACAGAAAATAGTTATAATATTTACTAATCATGGAGTCATGTAGAATGTAACGATTATGTGGCAACTGGGTGTTTTTGTTGGTGATTATGTGGGTCTTGAAACCGCATGCTGCAAACATGGTGTCTTTGTTGTTGTTTTCTTGCCTCTTATTAATGGAATCATCTTTGAAAATATTCCACAACTCTATTTATGAAGTATCAATTAAAGCTGAAACATGTAACGTTGCAGATATTGCACTGTACTCAACATTAAAGATATCGGTGACATGAAGATCATGGGCACACGACAGTGGCGTGTGCTTGGCTCCGCATGACTTTGGCTTGCCCAGTGCTGCAGTGCCCAATAGACCTCCCCGTACATGCCATCGTAGTATGATTTTTGTGTAGCCAATAGATCTCCCAACTTTGCGGTTTCCGTGACTTCTCTTCCTCTGACGTGGTGTTATTCTTAGCTATCTGCAGCTGCGCCTGCTCCAATTTGATATGAAAAATACACCTGGAAACACTTTGCATAAATGAGATGTCTAACGGAAGACACCAAGATGGTTAGACACTCAGTTTGTTAGCTTGGTTAGACACTCAGTTTGTTAGTGAGAGGTCTCAGGATCGAGCCCAGGCCACGGGATGAATAGAATGGCCAATTTAAAAAAAAAAATAATAGCTAAGTCTGAGTTAATGAAATTTAAAAAAGGGCTTCCCAAGTGCAAGATGCAAGACATTGAAGTAGCATCAGTGCATTTCAATGATAGTTGTTATTAATGAATATATAATGCACCAAATTCAATATACACCTTAATGCTTGTGACGCTGCAACGCTTGAATTGCTGGTGTAATGGCCCTAGAAATCAGAATTTAGTATAAAAAGAGAGACACATGCTGGATAAGAGAAGAGACGTTCATACTGATAGAATGAATATATATAGGCTATAGGTTTTACACAAAATCCGTGTACCCATCGTGTCCATATCGTCCTCACATTGTCATCCACGTTGCCCCAACATTTTTGGCTGTTTCTCCAGAGGCATCATCGACATTAGGATGGGTTTTTGGAGTGAATACTACGGAGCAAAGAGGAATGGGCAAGAGAAGTGAGTTTTGATGCGACCGTCATACGACTTGGTTACAATTTAAATCATTAAGCAGCTATGTAATAGATTGATAATCACGGAATTATCGAAAAATTACGGTTGGAGAGATAAATGTGAAATTTGAACTAACCGTCATACGTTCATGGTGATACAATGTTAATGAGATCTCGGCAACAGATTAATTGGACTGTGTTAATGGGATGTCTGCTATTTGACCGGTAAAAGATCAATAACAAACGTCACTGTTGTGAAGGGAAAATGTGGAAAAAGTGGGGGATATTCAAGGAAAGGGAAAGAAACCGATTCATGGCAATTTATTGCGGGGAATGGGTAAACGTTTTGCTAAGAGGACTTTATTATGAATTGCAACTTGTTGAAGACAAAGAAGAGATAAAAGTATCAATTATAAAAAGACTGCCGTCCATTTTCTGCAGTGTTTATAGCTAAGTAGTTATTGCGAAATATAAACAAGAAAACTTCTCACGTGGTTGTGTATTACAAACTGACGAAATTGTCATATGGTTGAGAAATTTGAGGAAAGGATAAAGATAAATCAATACAAAAAAGGGTGAAATTAAGTTTAACATTTTCATATGTGCAATAAAAGAGGGGAGAGAGGAAGGTAGGGAGTTGTTGGAATTTGACGTTGGATAAAAGAGAGAAACTACGATGGTTTTTGTTATGAATATTGATTAGCGGATAATTATAGATAGTCAGAGTGGGAAGAGGATTAAAGAGTAATTATTAATAAGTAGAGGGAGACATAACAATAAGTAGAGAGGCAAAGAGAGTGAGGATAATGATGGGGGTGTTGGCTCGTAAGTTATCGTTGTGGGAGGGAACAAATATTTTCCAGGAGAAGAGAGGGAAAGAGCGTGAGATGATATTCAGAATGCGTTGTTATGAATGTCATCTAAGGCACGTTTGGTTTGTCGGATTTTTAGAAATCCTGTATTTTGTCCATCCCGCATTATTAAAATGCTGCATTGTCAAAATCCCGCAAAATAAAATTTTATGTTTGGTTTGCTGGATTTTATAAGTGCGGGATTTATTTTTTTTCGTGTCTACGACGTTCGTCATGTTGAATTTTGGCGTCCGGGAAAATTTTGATGGAGACCAAAATGCGGGATTCCTATTATGTCTGAAAATCCCAGGATTAGCCTCAGTTCTCTAATCCTGCAAACCAAACGTAAAATTTGTTGAACTGGAGTCCAAAATACAATCCAATACAGCAAAATCCAAGTAACCAAACGTGCCCCTAATGGATAGTAATCAATAGTGAGTGTGGAGTAGAAAATTAAAGCTAAAATTTTGGAACTGTTTTGAATTGGAGAAGGCCGTGAGATATATTAAAGATGAAGTTATGGAGAAAGGGGGATTGGGAAGGGGTGGAGAGATCGGTTGCTTTGTGTGGGTGTGGCGGGGGATGAGAGAGAAAGAGCGAGTTGGGAGTACACTTAGAGAGTGGGTTCAAGAGGGGAAGGTGGGGATCCTTTTTCTGATAGAAGAGAATTCATGGATAAAAATAATATAAATTTTTAAAAAGGAGAAGAAAATGATATAACCTAGGAGGGTACAATATTATGAAATAGAGGAATCTAATTGTCTAGTGTCATGTTCTATAACTTCTTTTCAAACTCACTCATTTTATAGTAGTATTGGTGAGGAACAAAAAGAGTGGTGGGTCTCACATCGTCAAAAAAATGGAGATTATTGCGATGGTTTTGTTAAGATAATTAGAAAGAAAACAGACTCAGGAAAAACATAAGAAGATAGAATCAAAAGGAGTGGTTCGATTTTAGGAATATGATTCTCAGTAGTTTGGAATTTTTTAAAAAGGAAAACGGATATGTACGAACTTGTATTTTCAATATTCTATTTTTTCTCTGGAATAATTTAAAGTAGGAATAGAAAAATCCAAGACATGATAAGAGGAGATCAGCAAGAGAAAAGGAAAGGGAAGGGGGGATCATGGAACATATAATTATATTATGGAGAGAAAGAGATCAACGGATGGACGAAGAGGGAGGGCGTGTAGTTATTTTTTAGGAAAATGATTTGTTAAAATGTGAGTATATTAAGAGGAGATGGCGCGGAGGGGAGGCAGAGGGGGGCGAGGTCGTGGGAGGGGGGAAAACCCTAGGGTTGACGACAACAATGGTGTGGGATGCTCTTCTCGAGAGTCTAGGGCTCATCCGGTCAGCTCAAGTGAGGTTGAAGGAGCAAAGAAGACCCAAACGACCCAAGCTGTTGACACTCTGGAGGCGACTACTTCCTCAATCTCCACCTCTCGACCTACCTCACCTACCCGGCCACCGAATACGGAAGGAATTCCCTCTACAGGGAGTAAGGTGTGCGAATGGCTTGCTGCTAGCAGATCGGGGCTCCCCTGTGCAGAGATTACTCCATCCTCCATCTCCTATACCGAACCTGATATTGCAGATGGAGTCAAGAGTTTCTCCATCTCGAGCGAAGATGAGCCTCTCCCTTCTTGGAAGGAGTACGTCTCGGTCAGATTCACAGGCAGGAAGCCGTTCCGGAGCCAGCTGCACGGGTGGATACGCCGCCAGTGGAGACCAAGCGATGCCTTCAACATCGTGGCGGAGGAAGCTGAGGGATTCATTGTGAAACTACCTACGGCGAAAGAAAGGGAAAGAGTTCTTAGCGAGGCACCTTGGATGATGGATGGGTCCCTGACAATCATCCAGGCGTGGGAACCCGGCGCTCCCCTCCAACCTCTTTCGTTTCGGAACATCCCCGTCTGGGTAAAGATCGAGAATCCAGGGCTACACTAGAGGCTGAGAAGAATCAGTGGAGTTGCGAGCCTGGTTGGTAAACCTCTAGATCTAGAGGACTCCAGCCTGACTATCCACTGCCTGGAAGAAGCTACGGTATGCCTGGATCTTATTGCCGGAGCCGGATTTCCAAGATCAGTCAAGATCAAGGTTGACGGAAAGTCTCGCGACTTGAAGGTAAGCTACGCTTTGAAACCCCTTGTGTGCTCCGGATGCGCTATGTTCGGCCATCGTCTCCCCTCTTGTCCGAAGAAGGCAGCCAATAAGCCGATGCAAAGCCAGCTCCAGTTGAGAACCGGGAAACTTCAGAAGCGTGAAGGTGTTTGACGTAAGGCCAAAGAGAAGACCCACCCCTGTGATGATGCTGATGCAGAGCAGATGAAGGGTGACGATTCTCATTGTGCCCAACGGGAACCTGATATGGTCAGCTGTGCTCCAGTGGTGGTGGCGGGTGCCCTGAATCTGGATTGGGAGCTCTCCTCTTCCAAAACTGCGGCTACTCCTCCCTGTCTGAAGCAATTGGCTCAAGACACTGGGATCTCTCTAGAATTCCAGCAGCGAGGCTCCTTTGACTCCGATGAAGCGTCTTCGGTTAGTTCCTATGACTGTGATCAGGGCCTGATTGATGATGATTTCAGCGTGAATAAGGAACCTAGAACAAAGAAGAAGAAGAAGAAGAAGCATAAGAGGGGTGGTACAGAAGAGATCCCGATGATAGGTTTTTCAGAATCAATCTAGGGCCTCGGCATCATCTATCTTGTATACTCCTTCATTCTCAGATCTTCAAATAGTTTCTTCTTGGTTGGGCTTCCTTCATAGGTACTGGTTTGATGTACTAATCCAATTGCATCCTGGGTTGCACATATTTGTGGGTATTATGTAAAGTCTGTACTCTCAGGGTCTGATAGGTTGGTACAGAGAACCTTGGCTATTTGGTTGCCTAGTCGGAAGAAGAGAATTGTTCCTGATTTTGGTGGCCGGAAATTGAGAATGTGGCAGATTCTTTCCTTCTGGGTTGAATGCTTCAGAGTGGCAGTTTGGAGTATTCTTTAGGTGCATTTCTTCGTGCTCCCAGGTCCTGGTGCCTATGTGCAAGTTATGGCAAGTTTGTTAAATGGTCTGAACCTAAGCTGAGAAGTGTTTCTCAGATGTATTTGTGGGTGTTTTGTAATGAATATGTGGGACATATTCTTAGTTCTGTGTCTAGGCTGATTTCCAGACTGTGTTCTGCCCTTGTTCATGGGGATCAGGTTCTTTGGGGTTTTTTCTTTTCGTTTTGATCATATGTCTTCTCCTAGTATGGGGCATATGATCCCAGATCCCATGAGGCACTCTATACCTGAAGTTTTGGTTCTTTATATAGCAACAGTTTTTTCGGCCGACCAAAAAAATGTGAGTATATTTTTTTTTTGGATAAAGTGGGTATATGTCAATCTTGCAATTGCTTTTGTGTCTATACTCACTCCGTGGGTCATCAGATTGAATCTATGAAGAAGACTTTGGATGGAATGATGGCATGTCCATCTGCTAGGTTCATCACTTTGATAATAACTGAACCCATCGACAAGACCAACTTGAGTGGATCCTGTGCAAAATATGAAATTTTTAGTCATGGTTCCCAACATCACATGAATATTTTTGTAAATCTTGAATGATGTCGACTGTGGAGAGGCTTGGACACAGGTGGATCCATAACTTTGTTATAGATATGTTAGTCATTGTCTGAATACTAAGTTATAAGTTTCTAGTCAATAATACAAAATTAAAATCGTGACTATATACATTTTATTCTAAAAAAGTTCTATTTTGTTGTATAAAAAATCCCATGGATGACTTCCATTTTCTAAGAAAATATGTAGAAGTCACACGAAGATGACAACCCCAACAAAGATAGTGAAAACATTTGAAAAGTTCAAAGGCCAATCGAAATATGCTAATAATAGGGCACCAAGAAGCCCCTTGCTCGTACTCAAACTTATGTTGTCTACCCCTGAATATATGAACCAAGGTTGAGGAATAAATGATCGAATTTTGAAATAACAAAATAATGGACATTGGTTCTTCTTTAATCTTTCTCTTTCATGATATTTTCAAGAAAACATAGAAGAGGATGTATGAGGAAGAAAGACGTCCAATAATTTTATTAAGAGAACAAGTCCAAAAATATGAATTTAATTCAAAAATAGAATAAATTAGGAATGAATATGAATTTAATCCAAAAATAGAATAATCCAAGAAGGAATGCCTTACAAAAAGACACAAGGAGAAGACCTTATATTTTCCAAGATTAGAAAGTTGTGGAGCTTTGGGCATATGAGCTTTTCATATACAACATTTTGTCGACTGCTGTGAAGGAGGAAGATACGAGATTGGCATACCCAAGAAAAGATTGTACGGTTGAATGTAGCTAGAAAAGAAGGGAAATTTTTTACAAAACAGTGACAACAGTTGGAAGTAGAAACATATATAGAGATGTAGATCGTTCAGGAGGGAATAAAAAGTGATTAGAGATCGGAGAATGAGGGGGAGTATTGGTGTAGATAAAGGAAACGTGGTGAATAGCAGTTACAGACTTACGGAGCGGATGAGGGACTTACGGAGTGGATGAGAGATACAACCTCATTATCTGGAGTATAAATAATTTTTTTTGGAATCATTTATGTGTTTGACCGGTTCCTCACAGTACGCAAGGCCGTGATGGGAACAACACGAAAGAGTAGTTAGGGAGAGGCGATAAACATGGAGAAAGTGGGTTTGAAAGGGGCGACGTGCCACACTATGTTTTTCATTTTAAAGGAAAAATATGGTGGAAAAATCTAAAAAGAGGAGAGTCAAGCAAATTGCAGCATTTTAAAAATACAGAAACCTGATTGGCCAATGGCATAATTGTAATAAGTAGAACAGATTCACTCTTTATATATATATATATATATATATATATATATATATATATATATAGAGAGAGAGAGAGAGAGAGAGAGAGGTTAGAATACACGTACAAATCGCATGGATAAGTGTGTTTGCATATCAAGACTATTTTTTTAAGATTTAAACCATTGATCTTCTTTGTCATTCTATAATTAGGGTATGTACAAATTTTGAGCCTATTTGGATGAGTGTAAGTCACTCATCCGAGGGAAACAAAATTGACGCGTGAAACTAATTTAAAATGTATAATTTTTGCGGTTTTTATAACGTGACCTATAAATATCCAAATATGCTCAATTTTTTTATATGAGTTGGATCACAAGATAATTAAGATAATTAAGAAGATCTATGGATTAGATTTTTAAAAAAAAATTATTGGGTTTAACTGCATATCCTGGTTCGATCGTTGAAGGAATCCTCTTCGAGCGACCTCGTCGCCTGCCGAAGTACTTGTCGTCCGCTGTAGAAGACAGTCTCATCAAACCACAGGACGATGATCAAAGCTTGATCCTGAAATTCTTTGGGTACCGGAAGCCGTTGTCCATCTTAACTCCCTTGTCTTCACCTTCTTATGGACGACAGACGTTCTCACCGTCGCCCCATCGGGCTTCTCCACGGGAGCTCCGACCTCCTCCACCTTATCGAGCTCTGTCTTTGGACCTCACTCGCCTCTGACTTTTGTTGTTAGGCTCAACCAGTATTGTCACCTGCATCGACCCTGACTCTAACCCCTACACCAGCCTGGCGGTGACCAGGCCCGTTCCGTCTTTGACGACGCTGAAATACAAGTGTTCCTTTACATTCTTCCTCCTTCCTCCTCGTCACCCTCCTATTCATTCACTCCAATCGACATCTCGCTAGCTCACCATTGGTGCTTGTTGTCAGTGCTCATCCTCCATTCCAATTGGGATTTGGAGTTGGGCCCTTTTTTCAAGTGGCGTCAAGGGGAAGAGGAGTTGGGCTCACTTACTGGCGGCGCGATCTCGATCACTAGCCAATTGGGATCTTCTCAAGGTTTATTCAATTAACGCGATCGGGCATAAGCTTGGAATCTCTGTCTCGTAGAGATTGCTGGCCCCATCCAAGCTGCGAATGTCCAAGCCCACAGTGGAGAAGACCTGCATTTTTATCCAGCACTGGCGGTGCTCAGAGTTCGTGGTATCCATGTGACCTTTTCGTTTCCATGCCATCTCTTTTTTCAAGTGCCGTTAGTGTGCCCATCCCGACGATGAATCACCCAACCATAAAGGAAGAAAAGTTTTGAGTTGGGGCCATGTTGTAAGCTCTTACAAAGCAAATTATTTCAGATATAATAAGAATGTAGCTCCATTTGACAATGTTTGATCTGCGAAGATGGATTAGAGGAAGATTTTCTTGCTCGAATGTCAAACTGAATATTAGTTTGAGGTTTGAAAGGTCTGAAATTTGTTAACGACGACTCTGCTGATCACTGAAGAAGCTGGTTTATTATGAAAACATTGATTTGGTTCGTGTAGGTGTAACTAGTTTTTTTATTTGTTTCTCTCATCAAAGAAAAACGTTAGTCATGCAAGATAGGATTGTATATTTAAGAGTTGGCAATTCAATAATTAAAGTTGGTTCACCATAGATTCGAATGACGGAAGTAATTGGCATTTATTGTTAACAGTACAATCCATTGTATTAATAGTATCTCTGTAGTTGATTGAATGTTACTAATCATTGCCCATTTTTTTAGAAAATAGATACATGTATTTCTAACATGAATATTCCTGACAATAATGTATTATTCCTGAGCCATCTAAATTTTAATTGAATAATTAGGGTAGCTATAGTTATCGTCTCATTATATGAGCCAAAAGGGAGATGACTCACCATATTGTATTTTTCTTCGAACAAATTTAGTAAACTTCTCATTTGGCCTATTGTATTTTTATTATTTTTGGTAATCAATTAATTACTTTAGATGATCCACTTACCTTTTAGGAGAAATAGTTACTTTTCAAATTAAATAATTACTTTCTATGTCACATTGTTACCTTCAAATGACCTTATATTGTTCATTTTTGTAGTTATATATATATATATATATATATACTTAGTAGTCAATTTGTTACTTTTAATGATCAATGTTATAATTTGTGTCTAATAATTTTTTATCGCGTACCAATTAGTGTCTTTTATATACGAATAAGTATTTTTTTGGTAAACTTTTTTTGTTCTTTTTTGTAATTTGATTCATTTCAATTGTATAGATTAGTTACTTTTAAGTCAATTCAAGTCCGAACAAAATGTTCGTCCGTTCTACTAGCATGGAAAAATTGATGTACAACTTTACACTCGCCTCTACTTTTGCCATAACCATAATCTTCTAGAGGTTGAATCGTATCTCCATAGAGCTTCCACTGTTTTCATGATGCCGCGGGCATAAGCTTGATCAGACTCACGTACTGTACATATAATATTAATTATGTAACTACATATTAAATGGATATCAAATCGATTTGTATGGAGATAATGTAACATACATGACAGTAAATATAATATAGTGACATACCGAATAAAAAATAAGAGTATTTATTTTTTTTAAATTCTTTTTGTTACTTTTTGTGTTTTGGTGTTACTTTAGGTGTTGGATAGTTACTTTTAATACAATATAATTACTTTTAGTGTCTTGATGTTACTTTTAGTGTCAGATAGCTACTTTTTGTGTCTTGCTGTCATTTTTAGTGTCAGATAGTTACTTTTGTTACCATATAGTTACTTTTTGTGTCCCGATATTACTTTCAATGTAGGATAATTAATTTTTTATTCATGATGTTACTTTAATGTCGGATAGTTACTTTCCATACCATATAGTTACTTTTTGTGTCCTAGTGTTGCTTTCAGTATCAGATAGTTTTTGTATCATGATGTTATTTTTAGTGTCAAATAGTTGCATTTTGTATCATATAGTTACTTTTTATATCTTAGTGTTACTTTCGATGTCAGATAGTTATTATTTATACAATATAATTACTTTTTATGTCCCGCTGTTACTTTCGGTGTCGGATGGGTACTTTCCTACCATACAATTACTTTTGTGTTATGATGTTATTTTCAGTGTCAGATAAATACTTTGTGTCCTGGTACTACTTTTAATGTTAGCTAATTACTTTTTGTATCTTGCTGTTACTTTTCGTATTATATAGTTATTTTATATGTCCTACTTGCAATTATTATGTAAAGGCCTTCAATGTATAATGTACAAACATTAAATTATTACTTATAGACAACAATAGTTAGAATTTATACAAACAGCCAAGCACAACCACAAGTCAACATCACATAAGTGTATCATGATTATTCTTATTAATAAAAATCATGTCAATGCAAATGATTGACTCTCACGGACATACTGTCAAACACATTAACGTCAACACCAATACAGATTTGAAAGTCATCTCTATATTAATTTAAAATACTACAGAACAATCAAATAACACCCATCAAACACACAATCAATTGATCATGTCTGGATGGTGGAGTTTGGGATCCCTTTGGCTGAAGCAGTAGAGGGAGAGTGAGGTATCACACACACTATGCATAGATACATAACCAGTTGCTATCATTTTCCGTCCGAGGAACCCGTCAATCAAATGCCCACTCTGCATCAAGTTCCCTGGAATACAACAAGAGAAGAGGGTTACACGATTGTTTCACAAGGCGGTTCCCTGGATTATTGTAAATCACTATTGTTTAACTCATCTAATGAATCACAATTGCACTTATGCTTTGCCATCAGAGTATATTTCGATGGCTGCTTCTGCCTCTCGTCCATCTGCATCGTCCTAACCACAGACGCACTCGGGGTTAAAGCATAGGCTGAAGAAATTCACACCTCCCATTCCAGCCGGTGCCCATCCCATTCTCTGCATCGACGAGATCATACCCCAGACCAACACCTGCTCTGGTAGCCAACAGAATAGCATCTTGTGTCGTCTCTGGAGTGGCGCAAAGGAGTAGCATGTTTGCCCAGTAACAAAGATTATTTACCGTATTGACGGATCATAGGTTATCTTCCAAGTCTTCAACCTACGACCAGTGATGCAAGGGCCTCGTTGGGGCCGCTTCACTGGATCATCACCGCCGACGTCGGCTGAGCGTTTCTGCGTTGAGGGATGGTACAATAGCTGGACGATGGGCCACTCGGTGAGCGAACTCAAATACCGGTATGTGCTCTGGAGAGGATATCTTTGTGTGTGCATCTTCCCCGACGACAGCCTCGGGGAGTCGGCGGAGTCACGACTGGATGCGAAAGACGACATTCCTAATGTTACTGAAATTACGTTAAATTACAATAGAGCCACCATGTCAATACACGGGTAGCATAATAAGATACCCGTACGGGTAACAAATACAAGCCCATATATATATATATATATATATATATATATATATATATATATATATATATATATATATATATATACACACACACACACACACCGTATTGACTCATCTTTATTGCCCGCGCGGGTAGCTACCCGCCCACCCTTCCGACCATTTTTTTTCAAAAAAAAATTTTCGTTATTGTAGAAGACTATTTTGTCTAGCTCTCCAAAAAAATTTAGCCAAAAATAATATCATTTCCCCCTCCAAAATCATAAAACCCGTCCTCATATATATCTGCTGTATATTTTGTACAGAGTTACTTTTTTGGCCAGCAGAGTTACTTTTTTGACACCATAGTTACTTTTTTTACAGCAGAGTTACTTTGTTAGCCAGGAGAGTTATTTTTTTGACTGCAGAGTAGCGAAAATCCAAACCACCCGCACGGGCAATGAATGAACGTCCATATATATATATATGGTGCATATCCTTATTTATAGATCTTAAAAAGATTACCCACGCCGACGAGGAGGTTCTCACTATGGACCGCGGTTGGGTTCGTGGGAGGATGATGGCCTTTGATGATTTATTGGGCAGATCACCATCATGAAAATCTTATTAGTAGGCATCGTATGATTGGGTGATTGTGGGCAAGGGCAATCCAGGAGTAGCAATTGGAGGTGTGGGCAGCAAATGATCGTTGACCCCACTGTGCTTTCCAGCCGAAGGTCACATTTTTCACTAATTGATTTCTGGATCGGAGATCTAATCGTTGGTACGTGAATAACACTTGTGACGTTTTCTTCTTCTTCTTCTTTCTCTTTCTTTTGATGAGTTAGATCCATGGAACACATGCCATGTCATGTTGTCCCCAAAATAATGCCAAAGGTGTCCCGAACGTCAGAGAGGGTCATGTGTTCCCTTGCAGCAGCAAAGCAAGAAGCACCTCCAGCTAGAGCTAGAGTTAGCGAGTGAAGGGAAGATTGGTGGAGTACGTGCAGCTAGCTCGCTTTGACTTTCTGGCTCGTACTTTTTTCTTTTTACTTTCAGCTGTCGTTACAAACTTAGAAGCTTCCCTATTTGCTGAGCTTCCATCCATTTTAATCATTTTCCCACCGTTCTTTGCCACACACGACGGAATTTCTCTTTAATTCATGCCGTCGTGGAGCTTTCCCTAGAAGTGGTTAGAGCGAAGCCGTCTGCGTTTGAATTTACTGAACTCGCGTTCCCACTTCCCTAATCCAATGTCTATATCTCCTCTTTATTCCAAAAATGTCAATTAAAACCATGTGCACGGAGGGAGCTTTGCTTATATATTTATTGGCACAGACCATACCATCGTATATTATGAGCATTTTTAGCTCAATCAATAGCACAATCTCGAGATTTTGGTGGGGAGCAAAGGATGCAGAACGGAAGATCGCATGGGTCAGTTGGGAAAACATGTGCAAGCCTAAGAGTCAAGACGGCATGAGCTTCAGAAACATCAGCATTTTTAATCAAGCTCTGTTGGCAAAGCAAATATGGAGGCTCTTCCACAGACGGGACACGCTAGTCTACCGAGTTCTCCAAGCTAGATATTTCCCAAGGGGTTCCATGCTCAATGCAAGGAGGGGATATGATCCTAGCTTCACCTGGAGGAGTATTTGGAATGCAAAAAATACCATCTTAGAGGGCATGCAGTGGAGAGTGGGGGATGGGTCCAACATCAACATCTGGACTGACTCATGGATTCCGCAGCTTGGAGGAAGCCTGGAAAAGGTATATGGAGTCTCTTGCACTACAGTACAATGGGTGAGTCAACTAATGGATGGAGAAAAGAGAGTGGAACGAGGAGTTCATTGTAAATCTTTTCACGCATGATATAGCGAGCAAGGTGATAGCGACTCCATTGGGTTTAACAAGACAGGAAGACGGGATTTTCTGGAAGCTTGATAGGAAAGGAGACTACACGGTTAGATCCGCATACTGGATGGCTACACAGAATGCAGCGGTTGTGCTGGAAGAGCAAAGAAGAGAGGAGGAAGCTAGAACATGGAGAACTATTTGGCGTAAGGGCCTTATTCCAAAAGCGACACACTTTCTCTGGAGATGCATGACAGGAGCACTGAGTACCATGGGAAGGCTTTTTGATAGGCACTGTCATGACACTGGAACTTGCAGGATTTGCGGAAGAGAGAAAGAAGACATCAGCCATATGCTATTCAGGTGCCCCCAAGCGTGGGAGTTATGGAAGGAGAGTCCTGAACCGGTGCAAGACGAGATTAGAAAGGCGGGGCAAGGGAGGACTGACCATGCTATTCTTTCCCTCACGGCTGCAGCTAATGAGGATGACAATGATATCATGATTGCGTCTTTGTGGACCGTGTGGACAAGAAGAAACGAATTTATATTCAAGGATAAGGCGAGGCCACCTCTTACCATCCAAAGGAGCTTGCTTGCATTAATTAAAGATCACCGAACAACCAACGATTCCAGAAGCAGGCACGCCCAACGTGAGGCGCTTCAGCCTTGGAAACCGCCGGCAGCAGGAACTGTTAAATTAAATTGTGACGCAGCTGTTAACATCAATGGCAGGGACGACGCTGGGCTAGCATGGAGAGATCACAATGGGAAGATCATCTGCACAGCAGGGACAAGACGACCGTCGCTATCTAATGTCCATAACGCAGAAGCATGGGCAATACGTGAAGGACTAGTACGGTCGAAGGAGCTGAAGATGGGATGGCTTGTGGTCGAGTCGGATGCGGAAACTATCATCAACTACATCAACGCCAAGGCTAAGAGAGCGGACCTCTTGGGAACCATCCTTACAGACATATATAGCCTAGTTAACTGTTCTGTTTGTTTCTTGTAGAAGGCAAACAAATGGATTAGCACATCTGCTAGCCCGTGAAGCTACCAATAGTTCTTCCCCTTTTTTTTTACTTTCGTATTTCCATTCCTCTGTAGCAAACTGGGTTGAGCCCCCGTTAGGCTCGTTTTAAATAGTAGATAAGTCTTACCCTAAAAAAAAAAAAAAACTATTGGCAAAAAATCAGGCGTTCCATCTTAACGAAGGGTTAGTTCGATTGGAAGCAAAAGCCACTCGCTTATACAGCGGATTCACCCTGATTTGGATTTGTTTAGTTCAAAACAGATTGAACTCGTCTGCTTTATTTGTTTTCGTTTGGCTTTGCGTCATTGGCAGATGTTTGTATTAAGGGCACGTTTAGTTTACTGTATTTAAGAAGTTGTATACGAATGCAATAATCGCAGAGTCCCCAACTCCCCATTTTCTAAATTTAAAGAAATCTGTAGGACCAAGTTTTATGTTTGGTGTATAGCCGAGGAGACGGTTGTTGGTACACGCGACACTTTTTAGGAAGGTGTTCCAGCGCGTCAGAAAGGGCAAGGTGCTGGAGATTGGTGCCCGGCCGTTTAAAAAAGGATGACTTCATCCAGTGTCTATTACCGAAAAATTATTGCCGAAAAATTCCGGATTGTGTTCATCCATCCACTCCCGGAAGTAAACATAATTTTTCTGTAACGGGTTTAAAAAATGCATTCCAATCTAGCAAATTGCAGTTAACTAAACGTATCCTAAAGCAATGTCCGTAGGGTCCAAATCTTCTGTATCTAACTTCTGTGCCCACCTCTGTACCCACAACATCTCATCCATAGACTTGTGGGCCCTATAGCGGAATGTGCGGCTCGGATATACTGGGCACATTGTCCCGAGCACAGAAGATTTTAACTTATGTCCGTAAGGGCCACCACAAGGTGCTCAACATCTATATCAATTAGTGAGATGAGTAAAAAGGAAATGTCGCTTTCGATTTGTACTACAAAAGGAAATATGCAATTTTAGTCCAAAAACTTAATATATGAAAAATATTCTTGGATTTTACTCCATGTGTTGACAAAAACATCAAACTAATTACATAGAAAATAAAAACACAATGAGTTCAAATTTCACACATTTGATCTCCACACAACCAAACAGGGCCTAAGTAGATTGTGGCACAAACATCAAACATATATGAAAATGAAAACATGATGAGTTCAAACTTCACACGTTTGAATTCTGCACAATGAAATGGGGCCTTCGTACACTAGGGCACAAACTTAGTTTCTTTTCCCGCTTTCAAGCATATATGAAAACTATTCTTGGATTTCGCTCTGCGTGTTGACACAAACATCAAACTAACCACACATATTATAAAAACACAATGAGTTTAAACATCACACATTTGATTTCCACACAACCAAACAGTGCCTAAGTAGATTGTGGCACAGACATCAAACATATACGAAAATAAAAATAGGATGAGTTCAAACTTCACACATTTGATTTCTACACAACCAAATGGGGCCTTAGTACATTGGGGCACAAACGTAGTTTCTTTCCTCGCTTTCAAGCATATATGAAAACTATTCTTGGATTTTGCTCTGTGTGTTGATACAAACATCAAACTAACCACACATTATAAAAACAATGAGTTCAAATTTCACACATTTGATTTCCACACAATCAAACGGGGCCTAAGTAGATTGTGGCACTAACATCCAACATATATGAAAATAAAAATAGGATGAGTTCAAACTTTACACATTTGATTTCTACATGAACAAATGGGGCCTTAGTACACTGGGGCACAAACTTAGTTTCTTTCCTCTATTTCAAGCATATATGAAAACTATTCTTGGATTTTGCTCTGTGTGTTGACACATACATCAAACTAACCATACATATTATAAAATACAATGAGTTCAAATTTCACACATTTGATATCCACACAACCAAACGAGGCCTAAGTAGATTGTGGTACAAACATCAAACATATATGAAAATTAAAATAGGATGAGTTCAAACTTCACACATTTGATTTCTACACAATCAACTGGGGCCTTAGTACACTGGGGCACAAACATAATTTCTTTCCCCGCTTTCAAGCATATATGAAAACTATTCTTGGATTTTGCTATGTGTGTTGACACAAATATCAAACTAACCACACATATTATAAACACACAATGAGTTCAAACTTCACACATTTGATTTCCACACAACCAAACGGGACTTAAGTAGATTGTGGCACAAACATCAAACATATATGAAAATAAAAATAAGATGAGTTCAAACTTCACACATTTGATTTCTACACAATCAAATGGGGCCTTAATACACTGGGGCACAAACGTAGTTTCTTTCCTCGCTTTCAAACATATATGAAAACTATTCTTGGATTTTACTATGTGTGTTGACACAAACATCAAACTAACCACACATATTATAAAAACACAATGAGTTCAAATTTCACACAATTGATTTCCAAACAACCAAACGGGGCCTTAGTAGATTGTGGCACAAACATCAAACATATATGAAAATAAAATTAGGATGAGTTCAAACTTCACACATTTGATTTCTATGCAATCAAATGGGGCCTTAGTACTCTGGGGTGCGAACGTAGTTTCTTTCCTAGCTTTCAAGCATATATGAAAACTATTCTTGGATTTTGTTCTATGTGTTGACACAAACATCAAACTAACCACACATATTATAAAAACACAATGAGTTCAAAATTCACACATTTGATTTCCACACAACCAAACGAGGCCTAAGTAGATTGTGGCACAAACATCAAACATATATAAAAATAAAAATAAGATGAGTTCAAAATTCACACATTTGATTTCTACACAATCAAATGGGGCCTTAGTACACTGGGGCACAAACTTTGTTTCTTTCCTCGCTTTCAAGCATATATGAAAAATATTCTTGGATTTTCCTCTGTGTGTTGACACAAACATTAAACTAACCACACATATTATAAAAACACAATGAGTTCAAATTTCACACATTTGATTTCCACACAACCAAACGGGGCCTAAGTAGATTGTGCCACAAACATCAAACATATATGAAAATAAATTTAGGATGAGTTCAAACTTCACACATTTGATTTCTACATAATCAAATGGGGCCTTAGTACACTGGGGCACAAAAGTAGTTTCTTTCCTCGCTTTCAAGCATATATGAAAACTATTCTTGGATTTCGCTCTATGTGTTGACACAAACATCAAACTAAACATACATATTATAAAAACATAATGAGTTCAAACTCAACACATTTAATTTCTCCACAATCAAACGAGGCTAAGTAGATCGTGGCACAAACACAAAGCATATATGAAAATAAAAATAGGATGAGTTCAAACTTCACACATTTGATTGCTACACAACCAAAAGGGATTTTAGTACACTGCAACACAAACATATTTTCTTTCCTCACTTTCAAGCATATAAGAAAATTATTCTTGAATTTCACTCTGTGTGTTGACACAAACATCAAACTAACCACACATTACAAAAATATAATGAGTTCAAACTTCACACATTTAATTTCTCCACAATCAAACGAGCCAGAGTAGACTGCGGCACAAACATCCAACATATATGCAAATAAAAATAGGATGAGTTCAAACTTCACACATTTAAATTCTACACAACCAAAAGGGAATTTAGTACACTGCGACACAAACATATTTTCTTTCCTCACTTTCAAGCATATATGAAAACTATTCTTGAATTTCGCTCTGTGTGTTGACGCAAACATCAAACTAACCACACGTATTACAAAAATACAATGAGTTCAAACTTCACACATTTAATTTCTCCACAATCAAATGAGCCTAAGTATACTGTGGCACAGACATCAAGGATATATGAAAATAAAAATAGGATGAGTTCAAACTTCACACATTTGATTTCTACACAACCAAAAGGGACTTTAGTACACTGAGGCACAAATGTAGTTTCTTTCCTCAATTTCAAGCATATATGAAATCTATTCTTGGATTTCACTGAATGTGTTGACACAAACATCAAACTAACTATATAAAAATAAAAATACGACGAGTTCAAACTTCACACATTTGATTTCTAGACAATAAAACGGGACCTTAGTAGACTGGGCTACAAACATCAAGCAAATGTGAAAATAAAAAAAAGGTAAGTTCACAATTAACACATTTGATTTTTACCCAACCAAATGGGGCCTTAGTAGATTGTGGCACAAACATAGTTTCTTCCTCTCTTTTAAGCATATATGAAAACTATTTTTGAATTTTGCTCTATGTATTGACACATACACCAAACTAATTACATAGAAAATAAAAACACGATGAGTTCAAAATTCACACATTTGATTTCTACACAACCAAACAGGGCATACGTAGACCATGGTACAAATATCAAGCATATATGAAAATAAAAAACAAGATGAGTTCAAACTTCACACATTTGATTTCTACACAACCAAAAAAGGCCTTAGTATACTGTGGAAAAAACATAGTTTCTTTCGTCATTTTAAAGTGTATATGGAAACTAATTTTGGATTTCTCTCAATGTGTTGCGCAAACTCAAATCAATTACACAAAAAATAAAAAACACGTTGAGTTCAAACTTCACACATTTGATTTCTACACCACCAAATGTGGCCTAAGTAGACTATGGCACAAACATCAAGCATTTATGAAAATAAAAACAAGATGATCTCAAACTTCACACATTTGATTTCTACACAACCAAATGAGGCCTTAGTAGATTGTGGCACAAGCATAGTTTCTTTCCTCACTTTTAAGCATATATTAAAACTATTCTTGGATTTCATTGTGAGTGTTGCCACCAACATCAAACTAATTACATAGAAATTGAATACATGATGAGTTCAAACTTCACACATTTGATTTCTATACCACCAAACGGGGCCAAAGTTGACTATGGCACAAACATCAAGCATATCTGAAAAACAAAATTGGATGAGTTCAAACTTCACACATTTGATTTCTACACAACCAAATGGGGGCATTAGTAGGTTGGGGCACAATTTTAGTTTCTTTCTCCACTTTCAAGCATAAATGAATACTATACCTGGATTTTGCTCTATGTATTGACAAAGCATCAAACTAGTTACATAGAAAATAAAAAAACAATGGGTTCAAACTTCACACATTTGATTACACTACCAAATGGGGCCTAAGTAGACTGTGGCACAAGCATCAAACATATATGAAAATAAAAATAGGATGAGTTCAAACTTCACACATTTGAATTCTACACAATGAAACAAGGCCTAAGTAGACTGTGCCACAAACATTTTGCACATATGAAAAATAAAAACATGACACATTCAAACTTCACACATATGATTTGTACACAACCAAACAGGGCCTCAGTAGACTTTGCTTTCAAGCATATATGAAAAATATTCTTGGATTTCACTCTGTGAGTTGACACAATCATCAAACTAATTGCATAGAAAATAAGAACACGATGAGTTCAAGCTTCACACATTTGATTTCTACACAACCAAATAGGGCCTAAGAAGACTGTGCCACAAACATCAAACTTATATGAAAATCAAAACAGGACGAGTTCAAACTTCACACATTTGATTTCTACTAAATCAAACGGGGCCTTAGTAGACTGGGGCACAAACATAGTTTCTTTCTTTGCTTTCAAGCATATCCAAAAACTATTCTTGGATTTCGCTTTGTATGTTGACACAAACATCAAACCAATTACATAGAAAATAAAAACATGATGAGTTTAAACTTCACACATTTGTTTTCTACACAACCAAACGGGGCCTAAATAGTCTATGGCACAAACATCAAGCATATATACAAATAAAAATAAGATGAGTTCAAACATCGCAGATTTGGTTTCTACTCGAGCAAATGGGGCCTTAGTGGACTGTGGCACAAATGTGGTTTCTTTTCTTGCTTTCAAGCACATATGTAAGTTATTCTTGGATATTTCTAAATGTGTCGAAACAAGCATCAAACTAGTTATGTGACGACCGCAATTGAACCGATAAAATAATCACATAAAACTATGTGGAATTAATCATTAACAATGGATTACCAAAAATCACTAAAAATTTAAAACTTTTTGCCAAGAGATCCATTACAAGGAAATTATTTTCCGAAAGAACCAAACCATATATACATCACAGTTCACTTTGTACATACATTGTTCCATCACCTTGCAAGGATATGAGATTACAATTGCTTTACCAAAATATACAGAAAAACAACATTATGCATCGAGGTGTACTAGTCAAAATCTCAGATCGATTATAAATCTATTTACACACTATCTCCCAAAGGACCTGAGAGTATAGGGACGACACATGGGACTCTATATCTACAAGACACATAACATCACATTCAACCAGAGTTGTTATTGTTGGTCTTGCTACTACTGCCCGCTCTCTCCTGCACGATCTCTACCTCTTCGTGTACGTGCACCTATACAGTTGTGGAACCCACGGGGTGGGACAACAAGTCCTAGCGAGAGATATAACTCTCTACCAATAGTATTATTATCACAAATAAATCTTATGAAAGAGAGTAGAAGAAACCTTTATTAAATTAAACATGTATAACTACTGATTATATGCAGAGTAGAGCAGTCTCAACATCTCATTAGTTCAAATGTCTACAACCGAGCAATAGATCATTTAATTATATAAAAAAGGAATATGAAGAACATGCTTAATATTTATCAACTAAGACTTATAAAAGTAATTGCAGCCTCATTCAATGTTCCCGTATTTGATCCTTAAGCAAATATGCTACACGACTGATTACATTTTTAAACAATCAATCTTATGCCCTGAAGAGATGAGAATATACCTTCCATATGCAACTGACCACTACAAAGTAAGCATTAGTGCGATATATATCTATGGAAGAGCCAGAATCATGACCTCTCCTTTCTAAGTCAGTACGAGATTATTGGCAGTGCCATATGAGTCAATATGCATTTTAGCTAACCTGACATATAGAGGCTCTATGCTATAGAGATACAACGTGTAGCATGTTCTTGTTTTAGGGTATGACCTACAGTCAATCCTGCTTATATATATTGAGTCATGACCTACAACCATACTCTTCTCAAGGTATGGCTTTACCGCTAATCCTAATGTTGGATTAGAGCTACGGCCTACAACTGCACTCCTTTTAGGAAAATGGCTCAAAGCCAATCCTAGGGTTTGAAGGAAGCAAGGGAATACTCATCTTGCACCCTCACATATTAAAAAATATGCACTTTGAGTAAAGCTCATTTCACCATTTAGCAAAATCTTGACACTGAATGGATCTATGGCCAGGGCAACTACGTTTTTAGTTCACTTGATAGATTAAGTGCATTACAACATCTTTTAGCATCAATCAAGTTACAAGCATGAATTATAGATAAATGCTACACATAAAGGTCTAACATATCTTTCAAGAAATCTTGTATCAATTGGAACATATATTATTACACTCATCCTGGGATCTCAATCCCATGAATACTTTACTGGAAGTCTCATCCCTTCATCATTATCATTATCATGATTACATGTGTTGGGTATCAAACCCTCAATTCATTATTGAATAGTGTCACCTTTTACTAGGTAACAATCATCTCTGGGTTATCAGACCTGTATGCAAGTCATACTTGTTGTGCAAGTATATCACATGGCTCGCAAGGCCTTGTATAATCTATATTATGCTAAATCATCATAGCTCATACCTGACTATGCTCATCATTTCATAAGACCTGCATGGTTAGGATTTCATAGAAAATAGAATATCAAGTAAATATCATGTCCATGCCATAAAGAGAATCATTCAAATAGCAACCCTCTCATAATTAGGGTTAGGGTTTTCCCTTGTAATTGATTTAGGGTTTTCAAGTTCATTTTTATCAATCAAACTCTAATTCACATCATAAGAGCTATATTATTGCATAGTGTTCAAGCATACTTCATCAAATATCATCAATTGATTATCAACATGAAGTATTACCTTTCTCATGTGAGTAGTATAAGTTTCTATCTCATCCTTACTAGGATATTGACTTCATCATACTTATTACATTGATTTAACCTTCTTTAAGGTTATCAACCTAAACTTATTAAAGTCTATCCATCTCATTACATTCAAGATGTATCTATTGATTACATTCAAGGTGTATCGGCCTACACTCATCAAGGTGTATTGACCTCCACTTTAATCCTTGTATCAGCCTAGTTACATCCACTTGTGTCAGCCTAGACACATCTACTTGTGTTGGCCAAGGCATATCAAATGATATCGGTTTAGAGATTCTTAGACTAGTATCATTTGTATGATGCTTGAGGTATATTGGCTATAGAGTATTCTTGTGTGTGTCGACCATACCATCATATTGTATATTGGCCACTCAATCAACTAGTGTGTCAGACACACCATCAATTAGGATATCAGCCACACCATCAACTAGGGTATTGGCCACACCATCAATTAGGGTATCAGCCACACTATCAATTAGGGTATTAGCCTAGGTATCCCTTTGAGTATCAGTCATTGCTCAATAAGGGGTATCAGCCTCTAAGGTTTTGGGTTGTATCGGATGAACCCTTATTCATACCTTAATTCTTTCACCTATTGGCCCCACCACTACTTGGTGTATCGGCCAAGGCTTCTAAGAATGTATTGCCCATACTTTCACAAAGCATGCCAGGATAAGTATATTGCCCATCACACATGGATCTGGCTAGAGGGATATAGGATTTGTGAGTATATAGGACTAGGGTTAGGATTGGCCATGTCGGCCTCCATACTCAACTAAGGCATCATATTTTGATATTCCATCTTCACTAGACATCTCTTAGTCATGGAAAGCTAGTGCCTTTGAGGCATATAATTTTTAGAATATCACAAGCCATGTTGGCCATCCATGTGATAGTACAAGCATGTTTATCTACCTGACTATATTCTATATATCAGCCTACCTTATTCTTATCCTTAGGTGAAAGGTTAACAATTGAGAGGATAGTAGTCCTACTCATGTTACAAACCAAAAGGATAGGAGTTCATGTGTATCAGTTTCCATGCCTATACCCTTGTATCAGGTTAGCGTTTACCAAAAACAAATATCAATTTGTGCATATCGATTTAATCATCTTCAAGCTCAAACTCTTCATCCGTAACTACTCTAGTTCATGGAAAACATCCCCATATATCAACTAGAGATCATAGAACCATCATTCAAACAAGAAAAGTTGAAGTAGAAAAGGAATCACCAAGTATTTCATGATAAAAGGTGTATAATAATAAAATTGGGTTCAAATTATATAACCCGCCTCAAGATCAACATAAGAGCTTCAAGCTCCAAACATCCATGTTCCCAAGGTTGAAGATCACTTATCAAAAGTCCAAGACTTGATGACAAAACTTCTCTCTAAAAGAAGATATCTTAGTTAGGAAATTGGTGAAGAAAGAAGAGAAGAAAAGAATCATGATACGAGAAGCATAGTCTTTCTAAGGTTGAAGATGACCATGGCTTCATCTCAGGCAAGATGCTCGAACTTCTCTTTGCTCCTTAAGATCCTAGAGTCATTCTCCAAGCAAGAGATAGTAAAGGAGTCAAAAGGTTACTAGGTAGTGAAAAGAGAGGTATATATAGTTGAAGTTTAAGAGAGAGAGTATGTATAAGGTGTCATCACCATGTGCACTTAAGTGACACGTGTCCATGCATGGTGGCTTCATGCATCCATAATTATCTTGCCATGAAAAAATCTTGAGGATAATCCATAGGCAAGATATCGGCCATTGGGTATCTTGCTTGACAAGATATCACAACCCAATCTTACTTTATGAGCAAACTGATTCAACTTTTGCAAGGAACATGTAAACCGATAGGCTTCACCTACTTGAGGTGCTTAGTCTATTTTGAACACTTTCAAAAGTTACCAAACTGATATGGGACCTCCCCTATTACTTCCAAGCTAATAGGAACTCCCATATGCACTTCATAACTCGACACAACCTCAGTTATGGTTCAAAACACTCAACACTTCTTTAGTTCTTTCACCACAAAGAGTGTTATCATTCAACCAAGACTCAAACAAGGAGCCCCCTTCTTTCTCTCTCCTCTAGTTGATGCTAAGAGAGGAAAAGAACATTCTAGAGGTGATAATTTGCACATAAACCCCTCATTTGGGTAAATTGCAATCTTTACCAAAGTTATCATATAAGGCACAAACAATTTGCAAGTAAGTTCAAAATTGAGAAATAAACTCTCCTCAAGTCTTTACTTTTCAAAAGATTAAGACATGGTTCTAAGCAACTTACTTAAGCAAATCTTCTAGGGTTATCCCAAAAACTAGGTTAGGGGTGTTACAAGTTATCAACCCCTAACAAGGATTTCCCCCCCAAAATCTTAAGAAAAAAGAGAAGGGTACTTCCTCCTCATCTTTTCCTCCAACTCCCATATGGCTTCTTCAATGTCGCGATGATGCCAAAGAACTTTCAAAAGCTCTATGTCTTTCTTTTTCAACTTCTTGATTCTTCTGTCAAGAATCAACACTGGACCTTCAACATAGGATATATTGTCATCTAATTCTACATCTACAGGTTGTAACACAAGCTCTATATTAGCGTGACATTTTCTCAACATAGATACATGAAAATATTTGATGTAATATATGAAACTCAGGTGGTAGTTCCAACTTATAGGCTACCTTTCCAACATGTGCTATCACCAGATAGGGTCCCATAAATCTAGGAGCCAACTTATCCTTCTTCCCAAAGCTGATAAAACCTTTCCAAAGAGATACCTTGAGATACACTTTGTCTCTGACTTGGAATTCTAAAGGGCTACAACAATTATCAACATATGAATTCTATCTGTCCTGTGTTGCCTTTAACTATTGTTGTATCACTTTAATCTTTTTTTTGTAGTCCGTTATACAAGTGTAGGATCAACAAGTTGGTATTCTCCTATTTCATACCAACATAATAGATATCTACAACATCTACCATACAATGCTTCATATGGTGCCATATCCATGCTATTTTGATAGCTGTTATTGTAAGCAAACTCTATCAAACTCAAATGTATATCCCAACTACCTACAAACTGAAGAACACATGCCTTAAGCAAATCTTCCAAGGTCTGTATAGTCCTTTCAGATTGTCCATCTGTCTGAGGGTGAAAAGAAGTACTAAACTTTAACTACATACCCAAAGATATATGCAATTGTTTCCAAAAGTGACTTGTAAACTGAGGACCTCTGTCTGACACAATTGTTGCTGGGACTCTGTGCAACCACACTATCTCATCTACATAAACCTATGCAAGCTTCTCAGTAGTGTATGTTGTCTTAATAGAAAGAAAATGTGCTGACTTTGTCAACCTATCAACAATCACCCAAATGGAATCATAACCCTTGGCTGTTCTAGACAAATCAATTACAAAATCCATTATTACATGATCCCTCTTCCACTGTGGTATAGGTAATGGTTGTAATGTTCCTACAAGCTTTTGGTGCTCAATCTTAACTTGCTGACACACTGGACATTGCATAACAAACTCAACTACATCTTTCTTTGAACCAGGCCACCAATACATATCTTTTAGATTATGATACATCTTGGTACTTCCTGGATGCATAGAATACATAGATGAGTGAGCTTATTCCATAACTATCTTCCTTAAGTCATTAACATCAGGTACCATGATTCTACCATGGTAACAAACTGTTCCATCTTCTAACTCATGAAACCCATCCCGCTTCTCACTGCCATATTCTAATCTGATCTACTGTATCACAATATCAGCCTGTTGTGCTTCTTTAACATGTTATCTCAGTGTAGGTTTTACTTGCATATGTTCCAACAATCCGACTAGCAAAGGTACTTCCAGCTGTACATTCATATGTCATAAGGAAACTAGCATGTCCCACTTATGACACACCAAAGAATTCACCTGTACTTTATCTATGAATGAAGATGATGACTTTCTGCTTAGCGCATCTGCCACCACATTAGCCTTTCCTAGATGATAATCAATCGTGCAATCATCATCTTTGATTAGTTCCATCCAGCAATGTTGTCTCATGTTTAATTCTTGCTATGAAAAGATGTTCTTTAGATTCTTATGATCTATGAAAATATGACACTTCTCCCCATATAGGTAATGTCTCTAGATTTTCAAGACATGAATCACTGTAGCCAATTCTAGATCATGTGTAGGATAATTCTTCTCATTTTTCTTAACCTGTCTAGAGGCAAAAGAAATTACTCATTTATCCTGCATCAACACACAACTCAACCCATTCTTTAAAGCATCACAAAAGACAATGTATCCTTTTCCTTGTTTAGGTAACACTAACACCGGTGAACTGGTCAATTTTTCCTTCAAAAACTGGAAAGAGCGTTGACACTTGTCATTCCATACAAAAGGAACATCCTTCTTGGTTAACCTAGTTAGGGGTAATGCTACAGAACTGAAGTTTTTGATGAACCTCCTGTAGTAACTTACCAAACCTAGGAAACTACAAATCTCTATTGATGTCTTAGGTTGTTCCCATTCTAGAACAAACTCCACCTTTTTAGGATCAACACAAATACCTTTAGCAGATATAATATTCCCTAGAAAAGATAATTCTGACAACCAAAACTCACACTTGCTAAACTTAGCATATAGTTTATGTTGTCTCAACAAAGTCAATACTTGACGAAGATGTTGTTCATGTTGTTGGCTATATCGAATGTATATTAGTATATCATCTATAAATACCACTATAAACTGATCAAGGAACGACCATAACACTCTATTCATCATATCCATAAATGCTGCTGGTGCATTAGTTAGTCCAAACGACATAACTTTAAACTCATAATGACCATACCTTATCCTAAAAGCTGACTTGGGTATTTCATCCTCCTTAATTCATAACTGATGATATCCTAACCTTAGATCTATTTTGGAAAACATTGTTGTCCCATGCAACTGGTCAAACAAATCATCTATTCTTGGTAGAAGATATTTATTATTTATTGTCACCTTGTTCAACTGTCTATAGTCTATACATAACCTCATAGATCCATCATTTTTCTTTACAAAAAATACCGGAACACCCCATGATGATGTACTTGGCCGGATTAAACATTTGTCAAGTAATTCTTGTAACTATTTCTTTAATTCTGCCATCTTAGCTGGTGCCATCCTATAAGGTGTTTGAGCTATTGGTTGCGTACCGAGAACTAGATTGATCTCAAAATCAATCTCTCGAGGTGGAGGAATATCAGGAAATTCCTCAGGAAACACATCCTTAAATTCTCTGACAACCGACACTTCTAGAAAACCAGGACTTTCTACCTTGGTATCCACCATATGAGCTAAGAATGCCTCACACCAATGTTGCAAGATTCTCTCAGCTATCATTATCAACACTAGACATGTTAGAAGAATCTTTCTGTCTCCCTAAAAGATCCACGTCTCAATACCGTATGTGAACATAGCTTGCTTGGAACCACAATCCAAGACTACCTTATACTTTTCCATAGTGTCCATCCCAAGGATTACATCAAATCCATGCATCTCAAGTGGTATAAGATCCACTTGAATGCTGTGTTTTTAGAAAGAAAGAACACATGGGGAACATATCTCTTGTAACACTATGGGACCAACTAACAAAGATTTTAACAACAAGTTATCCATTCTATAACTAATAGGAAAAAGATAATTATGAATCATTTCACAAGTGATAAAGGAGTGTGTAGCGCCCGAGTCAATCAAAATAGATATGAAGCAAGATGAAGACATATCAAAATAATTAATTCCATCTGACCTATCATGACTTGTGGGTTGGCTACTACTTCTAGATGACTCATAGCATAGAATCTCACTGTTGCCTGTTGCCGACCACATCCTCTGTTACCTTGTGCAGATGAACCTACTTGAGACATCTGTCCATGTCCTCCTCCTCCTACACCACTATTGAACTGTTGTCTCTGAGAGCCTTGTTGACTCTGCCTCAGTTGTTGAGTTACCTCAACATCTCTTACTGGACATTCTTTCTTTAGATGTCCCATCTGCCCACACTTGTATCAGATTCTAGTCTCTTGATGTGGCCTAGACGGCCGTATCATTGACATTGACATCGTACTTTGAGCTCCAGTAGGTGGAACATTATGGCCTCTACCCTTACTTGATGTCCACTGCATCTGAGCACTGAACCTCTATGGTGCTGATGGCATAGATAACCTTATTTTCTTGTAACTTTTAGACCTCTATCCTTGGAACTGGACATGTCCTTACCTAAAACTGGCCTCACATTTCTCGGTTACTAACCTTTCAATCCTCCTAACCGATTCCACAAACATAGAAAATCTCTCCCTATTCTCCAGAGCAGCCGCAGGTGTAGTCAACTCAGTGTTCAGACCCTTTTCAAAATGCCGAATCCTCTCTTGGTCTATAGTAGCCATGTGCAGACAAAACCATAAAAGCTCCATAAACTTAGCCTCATACTCATTAATCTTCATAGGCCCTTGCCTAATCCGTTCAAAATGTGAGATTTTCTCATCCAGGTACGTATGAGGAAAGTACCTATTGGTGAACTCACATCAGAATTCTTCCCATCCGACCTCAACATTAGACCTTTTCTCTTCTTTAATGGCCCACTAATGGCCAACACTTCCCTTCAACAGGTACAAATCATGCCTAACTTTGTCAGTTTTTGGGATGTTAAGGATCTTAAAAACTTTCTCTAACTCAATGAGCCATAGATCTGCATCTACTGGGTCAGCTGTTCCAGCATATTCTATAGTTTCCACACAACACAGCCGTTCAAAAGTCTTACTAGAACTGAAGATTCTACATTGAGAACTGGTGCCCTAGGGAGTGGTGTTGGTATCCTATCTACCATATGTGTTACCGTCGTCATGAACTGCCCAAACAGAGCATGGAAAGCAGGCTTCTCCAACATAGTCTGATCCACTTGGGGATTCTCAGGAACTTGTTCTTCTCTTGCCTGTTCCCTTGCACGTCTTCCTGGTGCAACAATGTTGGTCTCAGCAACATGTTCTTTGTGTTCTCCAAACATCTTTTAGCTTTACTTCCTCTTATATATAAGCATAAGTCACTATAAGATAAACTAGAGGACACTATAACAGACTCAAAAACCTTAATCCTATGTCCCTATAGACTCAGTGAATCTAAAGCTCTGATACCAAAAATTATGACGATCACTATCAAACTGACAAAATAATCACATAAAACTACACGAAATCAATCATTAACAACGGATTGCCGAAAATAACTAAAAATTAAAAGCTTTTTGCCAAGAGATCCATGACTAGGAAATTATTTTTAGAAAGAACCAAACCATATGTACATCATGGTTCACTTTGTACATACATTGTTCCATCACCTTACAAGGATATGAGATAATAGTTGCTTTACCAAAACATACACAAAAATAACATTATGCATCAAGGCGTACTAGCCAAAATTTCATATCGATTATAAAACTATTTACACACTATCTCACAAAGGACCTGACAGTACATAGATGACACATAGGACTTTATATCTACAAGACACATAACATCACATTCAACCTGAGTTGTTACTGCTGATCTTGCTGCTACCCTCTCTCTATTGCATGATATCTACCTCTTTGTGCATGTCCACCTAAAAATTTGTGGAACCCATGGGGTGAGAGAATAAGTCCCAGCGAGAGATATAACTCTTCACCAACAGTATAATTATCATAGATATATTTTTATGAAAGAGAGAAGAAGAAACCTTTATTAAATTAAAAGAAGAAACCTTTATTAAATTAAACATGTATTACTGCTGATTATATGCAGAGTAGAGCAGTGTCAACATGTCATTAGTTCAAATATCTACAACTGAGCAATAAATCATTTAACTACTATTAAAAACGAGTATGAAGAACATGTATAATATTTATCAACTAAGACATATAAAAGTAATTGTAACCTCATTCAATGTTCCCATATTTGATCCTTAAGAAAATATGCTACACTGCTAATTACATTTTTAAACAATCGATCTTATGCCTTGAAGAGATGGGAATATACCTTCCATCTCCAACTGACCATTGCGAAGTAAGCATCAATGCCATATAGATCTATGGAAGAGCCGGAATCCACGATCTCTCCTATCTCAGTTAGTATGAGATTATTGGAAGTGACATATGAGTCAATCTATATTTTAGCTAGCTTGGCGTATAGATGCTCTTTTCTATAGAGATACAACTTGTAGCATGTTATCTATTCAGGGTATGACCTACAATCAATCCTGCTTATATATATTGAGTCATGGCCTGCAACCATACTCTTCTTAGGGTATGACTTTACCGCCAATTTTGATGTTGTATTAGAGCTACGACCTACAACCGTACTCTTTTTAGGAAAATGGCTCAAAGCCAATCCTGGGGTTTGAAGGAATCAAGGGAATAATCATCTTGCACCCTCACATATTCAAAAATATGTACTTTAAGTAAAACTCATTTCACCATTAAGCAAATCTTGACACTGAATTGATCTATGGCCAGTGCAACTACATTTTTAGTTCACTTGATAGATTAAGTGCATTACAACATCTTTTAGCATCAATCAAGTTACAAGCATGAATTATAGATAAATGCTACACAGAAAGGTGTAACATATCTTTCAAGAAATCTTGTATCAATTGGAACATATCTTATTACACTCATCCTAGGATCTCAGTCCCCTAAACATTTTACTGGAAATCTCATCCCTTCTTCATTGTCATTATCATGATTGCATGTGTTGGGTGTCAAACCCTCAATTAATTATTGAATAGTGTCACCTTTTACTAGGTAACAATCATCTCTAGGTTATAAAACCCATATGCAAGTCATATTTTTTGTACAAGTATATCACAAGGCTCATAAGGCCTTATATAATCTGTATACTGCTAAATCATCATAGCTCATACCTGGCTATGATCATCATTTCATAAAACCTGCATGGTTAGGAATTCATAGAAAATGCAATATCAAGTAAATATCATGTCCATGCCATTAAGATAACCATTCAAATTGCAACCGTCTCATAATTAGGGTTATGGTTTTCCCTTCTAACTGATTTAGGGTTTTCAAGTTCATTTTTATCAACCAAACTCTAATTCACATTATAAGAGCTGTATTATTGCCATAGTGTTCAAGCATACTTAATCAAAATCATCAATTGCTTATCAACATGAAGTATTACCTTTCTCATGTGAGTAGTACAAGTTTCTTTCTCATCCTTACTAGGATATTGACTTCATCATACTTATTACATTGATTTAACCTTCTTTAGGGTTATCAACCTACACTTATTAAAGTGTATGCATCTCATTACATTCATGATGTATCCATTGATTACATTCAAGGTTTATCGGCCTACACTCATCAAGGTGTACTGGCCTCCACTTTAATCCTTGTGTCGGCCTAGACACATCTACTTGTGTCATCCAAGACATATCAAATGATATCAATTTACAGATGCCTAGAGTAGTATCATTTGTATGATGCTTGAGGTATATCGGCTATAGAGTATTCTTGTGTGTGTTGACCATACCATAATATTGTATATCGACCACTCAATCAACTAGTATGTCGACCACACCATCAATTAGGGAATCAGACACACCATCAACTAGGGTATCAGCCACACCATCAATTAGGGTATCAACCACACCATCAATTAGAGTATCGACCTAGCTATCCCTTTAAGTATCGACCATTGCTCAATAAGGGGTATCAACCTCTAGGGTTTTGGGTTGTATCAAATGAACCCTTATACAATACCTTAATTCTTTCACCTATTGGCTCCACCACTACTTGGTGTATCAGCCTAGGCTTCTAAGAATGTGTATCCCATACTTTCACAAAGTATGTCGGGCTAAGTATATTGCCCATCACACATGGATCAGGCTAGAGGGATATCAGATTTGTGAGTATATCAGATTAGGGTTAGGATTGGCCATGTCAGCCTCCATACTCAACTAAGCATTCTAGTTTGATATTCCATCTTTACTAGATATCTCTTAGTCATGGCAAGCTAGTGCCAGACATATTGTTTTTAGAATATCACAAGCCATGTCAGTCATCCATGTGATAGTGCAAGCATGTGTATCGACTTGGCTATCTTCTAGGCATCGACCTGCCTTATTCTTAGCCTTAGGTGATAGGTTAAAAATTGAGAGGATAGTAGTTCTACTCATGTTACAAACCAAAAGGATAGGAGTTAATGTGTATTAGTTTCCATGCCTATACCCTTGTATCGGGTTAGGGTTTACCACAAACCAATATCGGTTTTTGCATATTGGTTTCATCATATTCAAGCTCAAAATATTTGTCCATAATTAATCTATTCATGGACAATAGAACCATATATCCATTAGAGCTCATATAACCATCATTCAAATAAGAAAAGTTGAAGTAGAAAAGGAATCACCAAGTATTGCATGATAAAAGGTGAATAATAAAAAAATTCATCTCAAGTTATATAACCCGCATCAAGATCAACACAAGAGCTTCAAGCTCCAAAGCTCCACGATCCCAAGGTTGAAGATGACTTATCAAAAGTCCAAGACTTGATCACACCACTTCTCTATGAAAGAAGATATCATAGTTAGGAACTTGGTGAAGAAAGAAGAGAAGGAAAGAATCATGATCTGAGAAGTATAGTCTTTCTAAGGTTGAAGATGACCATGGCTTCACCTTAGGCAAGATGCTTGACCTTCTCTTTGATCCTTGAGCTCCTAGAGTCGTCCTTCAATCAAAAGATAGTAAAGGAGTCGAAAAGGTTTACTAGGTTGTGAAAAGAGAGGTATATATAGTTGAAGTTTAAGAGAGAGAGAGCATGTATAAGGTGTCATCACCATGTGCACTTAAGTGACACATGCCCATGCATGGTGGCATCATGAAACCATAATTATCTTTCCATGTAAAACTCTTGAGGATAATCCATAGGCAAGATATCAGCCATTGGGTATTTTTCTTGACAATATATCACAACCCAATCTTACTTTATGAGCAAACCGATTCAACTTTTGCAAGGAACATGTAAACCGATAGGCTTCACCTACTTGAGGTGCTTAGCCCATTGTGAACACTTTTAAAGGTTACCAAACTGATATGGGACCTCCTCTATGGATTCCAAGCCAATAGGCACTCCCATATGCACTTCATAACTCGACACAACCTCATCTAGGGTTCAAAACACTCAACACTTCTTTGGTTCTTTCACCATAAAGCGTGTTATCATTCAACTAAGACTCAAACAAGGCACCCCTTATTTCTCTCTCCTCTAGTTGATGCTAAGAGAGAAAAGGAAAATTCCAGAGGTGATAATTTGCACATATACCCCTCATTTGGGTAAATAGCAATATTTACCAAAGTTATCATATAAGGCACAAACAATTTGCAAGTAAGTTCAAAATTGAGAAATAAACTCTCCTCAAGTCTTAATTATTTTTCAAAAGATTAAGACAAGTCTATAAGCAACTTACTTAGGAAAAGCTTCTAGGGTTATCCCAAAACCCAAGTCAGGGGTGTTACATGTTATGTAGAAAATAAAAACACAATGAGTTCAAACTTCACACATTTGATTTCTACACAACCAAACAGGGCCTTCGTAGGCTGGAGCAAAAACATAGTTTCTTTCCCTGCTATCAAGCATAATAAATACTATACTTGGATTTCACTCTATGTGTTGACACAAACATCAAACTAGTTACATAGAAAATAAAAACACGATGAGTTCAAACTTGACATATTTGTTTTCGACACAACCAAATGGGGCGTAAGTAGACTGTGGCACAAATAACAATCATACATGAAAAAATAGGATGAGTTCAAACTTCACACGTTTGATATCTACACAACAAAATGGGGCCTCAGTAGACCGTGGCACAAATGTAGTTTCTTTCCTCACTTTCAAGCATATACACAAATTATTCTTGGATTTTTCTCTATGTGTTGACACAAACATCAAACTAATTACACAGAAAATAAAAAGATGATGAGTTCAAACTTCACAAATTTGACTTTTACACGACCAAACGGGGCCTGAGTAGACCATGGCACAAACGTCAAGCATATATGAAAATAAAAACATGATGATATTAAACTTTACACATTTGATTTCTACACAACCAAACGAGGCCTTAGTAGACTGGGTCACAAATGTAGTTTCTTTCCTTGCTTTAAGCATATATGAATACTATACTTGGATTTTGCACTATGTGTTGAAAAATATCAAATTAATTACATAGAAAATGAAAACACAATGAGATCAAACTTCACACATTTGATTTCTACACAACTAAGCGGGGCTTAAGTAGACTGTGGAACAAACATCAAGCATATATGAAAATAGAATTAGGATGAGTTCAAACTTCACACATTTTATTTCTACACAACCAAACTAGACCTTAGTAGACCATGGTACAAACTTAGTTTCTTTCCTTGCTTTCCAAGATATATGAAAATTATTCTTGGTTTTTTCTTTGTGTGTTGACACAAACATCAAACTAATTACATAGAAAATAAAAAACATGATAAATTTAAACTTCACACATTTGATTTCTACACAACCAAACATGGCCTAAGTAAACTGTGGAACAAACATAGTTTCTTTTCTCACTTTCAAGCATATATGAAAACTATTCTTGGATTTTTCTCTGTGAGTTTACAAAAACGTCAAACTAATTACATAGAGAAAAAAAACACAATGAGTTCAAACTTCACATATCTGATTTCTACACAACCAAATAGAGCCTAAGTAGACTGTGGCACAAACATAGTTTTTTTTCTTGCTTTCAAGCATATATGAAATCTATTCTTGGAGTTTTCTCTGGGTGTTAACACAAACATCAAACTAATTATATAAAACATAAAAATAGGATGAGTTCAAACTTCACACATTTGATTTCTACACAAATGAATGGGTCTAAGTAACTGTGGCATAAACATCAAGCCTATATGGAAATAAAAACATGATGTGTTCAAAATTCACAGATTTGGTTTGTACACAACCAAACGGGGCCTTAGTAGAATTTGTTTTCATGCATATATGAAAACTATTCTTGAATTTCACTCTATGTGTAGACACAAACATCAAACTAATTACATAGAAAATAAGAAGACGATGAGTTCAAACTTCACACATTTGATTTCTATACAACCAAATGAGGCCTAAGTCAACTGTGGCACAAACATCAAACATATATGAAAATAAAAACAAGATGAGTTCAAACTTCACATTTGATTTCAACAAAACTAAACAACGCCTTAGTAGACTGGGGAACACACATAGTTTCTTTCCTTGATTTCAAGCATATATGAAAACTATTCTTGGATTTCGCTCTGTGTGTTGACACAAACATAAAACTAATTGCACAGAAGATGAAAACACGATGAGTTCAAACTTCACACATTTGATTTCTACATAACTAAATAGGGCCTATGTAGACTGTGGCTCAAACATCAAGCATATATGAAAATAAAAATTGGATGAGTTTAGACTTAACACATTTGATTTCTACACAACAAAATGGGGCCTTAGTGGACTATGGCACAAGCGTAGTTTCTTTCCTCGCTTTCAAGCATATATGGAAACTATTCTTAAATTTTACTTTCTGTGTTGACACAAACATGAAACTAATAAAACAAAAAAAACACGATGAGTTTAAACTTCACACATTTGATTTCTAAACAATCAAATGGGGCCTAAGTACACTGTGGCATAAACATCAAACGTATATTAAAGTAACACATGATGAGTTGAAACTTCACACATTTGTTTTCTACACATCAAAATAAGGCCTCAGTAGATCGTGGAACAAACATAATTTCTTCCATCTCTTTCAAGCCATATATGAAAACCATTTTTGGATTTCACTCTGTGAATAATTACATATAAAAAAACACAATGAGTTCTAACTTCACACATTTCAGTTCTATACAAGCAAATGAGACCTATGTTGGAAAATCGAGGTGACAGATTAGGCAGCGGTAACAAAAATTTAAAGCCTGATTCTCCTTAACTACAAGATCACGTCAAGAACAATGTATCTAAGAAGGAAGGTTTACAAGGTTATATTGGTCCTATAGCAAGTCCATTGACATTATCCTTGCAGTAGTATCATTCTTCTTCTTCAAGCAGCATCTCACTCTTTCAGTAGTAGCAACACTCAAATAATTGTCAACAACATGCTCATGGTCTGGCCACCATAGATGGCGGTTGACTGAGTTCTTATATCGGTAGAAGCCTCCCACCTCTTGATAAGCCCACATGGATCACCAGGAACTCCATGTTGTGCTATAGAGCCAATGGGAAGGAGTTGTCCCGTTTGAACATCAACCTGCTAGATTTGGTACACTCTCCCACAATTATCTTCCTTGCCATCCCTCCCTTTATCGGGTTGGACTCGTTCGAGCTCTCTGTTGGTTACCACAACCAGAGAGGACAAAAATTATCAGAGCAACTGTTGTGTTTGGAGAATCCCCAATATCCCTCTATTTATAAGAGAGGCTAGGGTCAGGGTTCCCAGTCTGTGCGGGAGTTGAAAGGGCCGAATTCACAAATTTTCTAGAACATATACACGACAAATCGGTGAATTCACATACCCAACCGGTTGGTTTGTGCATGAGCCAGTTGTTTTATGCCACAAATTGGTCGTTTCATGTAGTTTCCTATTTTGAATCATATGGAATTCAATGTATGATTAATGCACAACATGATGTCAACACCAATACTTGATCCAATCGAGTTCACCATTAAGCTGGGTGGTTCATACCATGAACCTGTTAGTTGGGACATGTGATTGGCCGGTTCACTATGTGAACCAATCATTTCACACCCTCATTCAACCATTAGTCAGCCAATATTAATTCCAATTGAGTGACACTCCAACCGATCGATTCATCACTTGAAGCAGTTAGTTTAGAGTCCACTCAGTCAATTTTGAATCTTAGTTGTTTACTTGAATACCTAAACACCTTTAGTAATCAATCTAAATATCATTTACAAATATACTCCTTTAAGCCAAGTGTATCCTATGCATGTGACCCCATAGCTCCAAAAATTACGTTGGCAGTGAATGTTCATAAATAAACTTATGGCATCACAAGCAAAGAGAGATATCTAGAAACACATCATTGCTACCCAAGTAACTCGAGAAGTTGGAGAACAACCTCAACCTACAATCTGTGATCATGTTACCATGATCATATAGTTCCTTTGTCTCTAATATCTGGATTGAACTCCAGACATGGAATCATCATCCTCTCAATGTTCAATCCATGTTTCTTAAACTAGAGCAGATTGTATGAGATGTACGTGAGCTCACATATCACCTATTGAGTCAAATGAGTATGGCCGTACATTTCTCAGTCTCTCTTATTAAGAGGCCCTAGATATCAATCTCCTGTAAGAGGGACAAATACCATCTACATCACTCATACACAAACCCCATGTGTCATAATGCACCCAAATACCACCTTTATGGCAAACCTTATTCAAGATCACAGTGGATGATGTCAAAGTACATGAATGGCATGTGATGAATATAGTGTGTTCAGTTCTAAGAACCACAATCACCACTATCACTATGAGAGAAAATTTTGACTACCATTCTATGATATCACTCTCAAGGTGGGTCTGTCCAATACACTATTCTATAACATGTACCTGTGTTATTGACTTGATATCATATACCATGACTAGTGAGATTCTATCACCAGTCAACACACACTATGGTCTTATGTATTACTATTGTCTATTTTTCTTCCATATCTAACTAAGGACATAACAATAATATTTATAATGTTAACATTTATATGATCTCATTGTTCAAATCATGTACTTGAAGACATATGTCATCAAGTAACATCATTCTTTAGCCATCTACTATGCATGTGTCATATTCTCATGAGTGAGACAAACATAATAGACATACACCTTTATTATTATCAAATCATGCATCTAATGTCACACTCCAATAATCATATGATTGGCTCTCTAGGCATACATACCAACAGACTCCCACTTTCACTTAGAGCCAATTACCCACAAATCTTATTCCAAGTGATCTTAACATATCCATCATGTTTCTACTACGTAAACACTTTTATAGAGGGTTTAGCAACATTTGCTTCAAGTCGATATTTTTCAAGTTTCATTTCTCTTCGCTGTGCGACCTTTCGCATGAGATGGAAGTACCGTAGTATGCTATTTGGGATTCCTAGCCTATCCATTAGCTCCATTGTTGTCACAATATTTCTACTATGTCATCAATAGTTGGAACCTCCCATAAGTTCATCTCTATGAACTTCTTGATCCATACAATATCCCTTTCTGTTCTCATAACATAGAGATACTCGACTTATATTGTAGATTTAAATAACTATCATTAGCTTGAAACTATTTCCAGGTTACAGTTCTTGTTTAAGATCAAACATAGATTTATATTTCGATCATTAATTTGTCAGTTTGGAAGCTTCCATCGATGTAACCCTTTACACTCAACTCTTCCTTATTACCATAACCAAGGAACCAATCCTTTTAGTGCTTCTCAAGTACTAAAGGATGTTCTTTATGGTAATCCCATGACTCTCACTGACATCTAACATATGCCCTCTCGTCATGTACAATACATACGAGATTGCTAGATAGGTATATATATCCTCTCATCATGTGCAACACATATGGGATAATAGGATGAGTATATAACACTTCATGCATGATTGATCTAATTGTGAATACATATGTCATCTCACTCATGTCTTCCCATTCTTCACAAAAATTGGAACACTGGGCTCTAGGGAGACCAACTCCATGGAACATGGACAAGTTTTCTCTGAATGAGTCCTACATGTTGAACCCCTGCAACATCTTGCCAATGTATGTGCTCTGCCTTAGGTGGAGAAGATTTATAGATCTATCTCTATAGATCTCAGTTCCTATCACATAGGATGATTCACCTAAACCCTTCATAGAAGGTAATTTCACTTGCCAGGTTTTAATATTTATAGGATAAGGATGTTATTCCCCATCATTATGTGGAATTTAAATATACTCCCACTAAATCTTTTGTAATCATAGATTTCATATTCATTCTGACTCAATTCAAACTCTTTGACTATCTTGTCAAATAGAATATTTCCAACTCTAATATGCTTGCTTTAATCCAAGGATTTACCTTTGTAGCTTATGAACTTTATTTGCATTATTGGATTTATAACACCTTTAGGCTATGTCATGTACACATCCTCATAATTATTCTAGTTAAGGAATGTAGTTTAACATCCATATGCCAAATCTCATACTCATACTAATATGCAATAGCATGATCCTTATGGTTTTAACCATGGTAATTGGTGAAAGACTTCATGTTCAACACCTTGAACTTGTTTGAAACTCTCTACAACTAGTCTACCATTTAGGTTGGTCTTTTCTCAAAAACCCAAATTAACCCAATGGGTTTTACTGCTTTAGGTGGATCCACCAAGGTCATACCTTTTTGGTGTACATGGACTCCATCTTGGATCTTATGGCCTCAAGCCATGCCTCGGAATTTGGTCCCTCAATAGGTTTTAGGTAGGTTGTTGACTCATCATCTTTGATCAACTCATCACCTTTTGAGTCATAACATGTCATAATCTTTCAAGCTCAAGGCGTGTTCTACTAGAACTACAAGTTTTATGTTACATAAGGAACTTGAGATTCCACAAAAGATTGTGATTCTCCTTGTTCCTACTATACCTCTTTAGGTTCAAAGTTTTCTTGTTTGTCTTGAACATTTCAAGTTCTACTTTTACTCCCATTGATTCCTTTAGAACTAAGTTCCTCTTTAGGAATACAACCATCCAGATCAACAAACAACTTTGTTGTTGGATTGGGATAAGAGTAGTATTTTAACAAAATTATATTTATTGATTTATGGACCAATCCTTTAAGGAACTATTTTCTTAAGCTTTCAATCCTAATCACTATTAAAGACATATAGGGACACCTCCCATACCATATCTCATATGGTGTCTTTTAAACCATTTTAGGTGGTACACATTTTTATTGTAAAACATGTACTAAAAAGAAATTGGAAGATGAACATGATTTTATTGATAATTGTACCATGACTAACAAGGTGTGATTCCTTATTTATGATACACTCTCATGATACACTATCACTGTGTTTCAACTCGAGTCATCATGATACATTATCATGGTCTCCAAAAGGTGCTCAAACTCTTGGTTTAAAATATCTCAACATTGATCACATCGAAGTATCTTAATATTTTTACCAAGTTAGTTATGTAATTCATTCATAATATCCTTGAACACTTAAAGAGATCTTATGCTTGTATTTCATTAAATACAAACTTACATATCTACTGATAGATACAATAAACATAATGAAGTACTTGTAACTACCTTTAGCATTTATTCTAAAAGGTCTATATACATCAATATGTATGAGCCCTAATAGAAAAGTCACTCTCCCACTACAATTAGTCAAGATTCTTTTGTCATATTACCCAATAAATAAGACTTGCATGTCTCTATTGGTTCAATAACCATAAGAGTCTAGATAATCATTATATGGATTCTAGAAACAAATTCTCATTTATGTGCTTTAGATGACAATGCTATATGTATTCATTGTTTGGGTCATCAAGTCATTCATTATGTGTTTCATACATATTTTTCTTATAACTATCAAGTATAGTTTGTGAGACATAGGGCATTTCCATGAAACATAAATTCTTTTCCATACCAGATACATGATGTTTTCATCAATGGCATGCATATAATAGCAATACACTAATTCTATTACATGCCCATGAATGACAACTTCCAAATGTAGTGACAACAAATCTTGCTCCGTACAGTTCTAGCTTATTTCATATCGGGTATGAAGTAGACATCTCTATCTCTTTCTTCTTCCTTTGTTCCTGTAAGTGAAAATGACATATTCCTTTTTCACTTTCCCTTCTCCTTATCTGGGGATGAAGGAGTTATGTGGTTAAAAATTTATTTAATAAGATCATGAATACAAAGAAGATGTCGGATGAGTGGAGAAATAGTACTATAGTCCCCATCTACAAGAATAAAGGCGATGTTCAGAGCTAAACAAAATACAGAGATATCAAGTTGTTGAGTCACACAATGAAGCTTTGGGAGAGGATTATTGAGCAGAGGCTAAGATCTATAATGCAGATATCAAACAATCAATTTGGTTTCATGTCTGGTAGATCAACAATAGATGATATTTTTTTGATAAGCAGGCTTATGGAGAAGTATAGGGAAAGAAAAATAGATCTTCACATGGTTTTTATTGATTTGGAAAAGGCTTATGATCGAGTACCCAGAGAAGTGTTGTGGATGGTTTTGAGGAAAAAGGGTGTGCCAATCCAATACATTGACTTGATTAAAGACATGTATGGTAGCTCTACTACAAGTGTGAAGACTCTTGGAGGAGAGATACCGACATTTCCCATCACAGTTGGGGTACACCAATGATCCACACTCAACCCATATCTGTTCGTTATTGTTATGGATGAGTTGACAAAGAATGTTCAGGATTATGCTCCTTTGTGTATGTTATTTGTTGATGATATTGTATTGATTGACGAAACTAAAGATGGTTTGATGATATAGTTGAACTTTGGAGAAAGGCACTGGAATCAAATGGATTGATGTTTAGTAGGAGCAAAAATGAGTATATGCATTGCAATTTTAGCCAATATCACAGTGTGAATGGTGGAGCCAAGTTGGAGGGAGTAGATATACCAAAATGTGATAAATTTTGTTACTTGGGCTCTATTATTCAAACAGATGGCAATGCCTAAAATGAAGTTTGTCATAGGATCACTGCTGGATGGTTGAAATGGAGGAGTGCAACTGGAGTATTATGTGATCAAAAGAACCCTCTCAAACTAAAAAGCAAGTTTTATAAAACTGCTATATGGCCAACCATTCTCTCTAGGAGTGAATGTTGGGCGGTGAAGAAATAAGGACTCAACAAGATAAACATGGTTGAAATGTGTATGTTGAGATGGATGTGTGGGAAGATAAGAAAAGATCACTTGAGAAATGACTATATCAGGAATAAAGTGGGGGTGGTGAGCATTGGGGATAAGTTGCGCATGGGCCAACTCAGATGGTAAGGACATGTACAATGGAGACCGACTAATGCGCCTATACAAAGCAATACTATTGAGGAAAGCACAATTATTAGAAGAAGAGGAATGCCTAAATTAACATGGAAAAAGATTATAAAGAGAGATTTTGAATCTCTACATCTCAACCAGAATATGAGCCATGATAGAGCTGAATGGAAAAGAAGGATTCATGTAGCCGACCCCAACATAGTTGGGATTGAGTCTTAGTTGTTGTTGTTGTTGTTGATGATGATGATGATGATGATGATGATGATGATGATGAGATGGTTTTCATAAGAAACATACATGAAAAGATTCACCGACCAAGCATAGGTTATGCCCAAGCGTGGTGTGTCATCCATCTCGTAGAAGTGTGATGGTAGATATGTAGGTTCTGCCCAAGTAGGGTGCATATTCTATCATGTTGGATTTTGGGTCAGGTTTATATGAGTGTACTTAATGGGATTAAGCACCAAAGGCATGCAGATGACTATGGCAAAGAGTTTTTCATATCATATATCCAAGAATTGCATATGATGAAATTGGCAAAAGTTGTCTACTTAATAATTGATTATGGAAGTTGGCATTGGTCGGGTCATAGTTGAATTATTTTGGATCTTGGCTCACTAGAAAATTGTACCTTGGAATCTTCTAAATTGATACATGAGGGTTATCAATTTGAACAAAATAATGGGAGCAATAATTAATTAAAGGCGTAATTAATATCATTAACTTATCAAATCAAACAAATCAAAAGTGTTTTAAAAAGTTGCAATTTTTCTTTGTAGAATCTAATGGCAAACACAAACATATTAATATTGTGCTCAGTCCTTAAGTAGGACAAACTAAACGAGATTTACATCCACATCTTGTTTAGGATTTTGAGAAGTGTTCTCATAAATGAGCGAAAGCTCTATGTCTTTGAAAGACTAGAGGCAAAGGAACCCACTTCAAATGCGCCTAAGGCTGAAATGGTTCCTTACAAGAAGAATTCCATAGACATTTGAGTGCATTATGCTATGATGTATGAACTATGAGTTGCATAAGAAGCATGAAAATGCAGACAGTTTCAAGATGGTAACACATATTAAGAATCATGTAAAGCAAGTAAGTATAATGTCTCCAAAGCACAGTTTGAGTGCAAACTAATAAAGGGAGATCCAGTAGAGTAATTGGGATTTCTTTTAAGTCAAGAGTTGACCACATATATGATTCTACAATTTTTGTTTGAATCATGTAGCTAGTTTATCAATTTCTTGGCATGATGATTAATGTCGAAGCATGAATGAAGAAGGACAAACCCATGATGGTGATCTTCCATACATCAATGGAATACCATCTAGTCTGCATGCCTTTCTCATTTTCATCTTTTCAAGGTATTCTTGACCATAAAATGTGAAACTCATCGTGTGTAAATGACAACTCTTGTATCCCTATCACATGAGTCTCTAACATTATTTACAATATCTCCATGAAAAGCTTATGGAAATAATTTATCCATTGGTTCTTGATATTATCGTCCTTTACCAACACTCTACCATCTTTATTCTTTATGTATTTTACTTCACTCAAGTCTCTTCCTTCCCTTTCTCTTATATGAGCCATTTTATATATATCTTTTTCCCCTTGTATAGTGTCCAGCTTCTTATAAATACCATCAAAGTATCTAGACCTTGCCTCTTGAACAACCTTTTTCACTTCTTTCTTTGCTTGCTTGTATCTCTGGAATGTTGCATCATCTCGAGATTTAGGCAAGATCCTCTAGATCTCCCTTTTCAATTTGATAGCCTTCTGTACTTCATCATTCCACCACCAAGTCTCTTTTTATGGAGGCCCACAACCTTTGGACTCTCCCAAAACCCCTCTAGAAATTTTTGTTATGTAGGGGCTTATGTTATGCCACACAGTGTTGACATCAGACTCTAAGTTCCAAGTTCCCTCCTTGATGAGTTTATCATGAAAGATCAATTTCTTTTCTCCTTTAGGATTCCACCACTTGATCCTGCTTTCTTGATTTTTGTTATGCTTTCCTTTATTGATCTTTAAGTTAATATCCAAAACTACCAACCTATGTTGGGTCATGAGTTCTTCGCTAGGAATCACTTTACAGTCCTTGCATACTTTACAATCCTCCCGCCTTGTAAGGAGGTAATCAATTTGGCTAGAAATGTGCCCACTCTTGAGAGTAATCTTACGAGATTCTCTTTTCTTGAAATGGGTGTTTTCCAAAATCATATCATATGCAACTAAAAAATTTAATATCCTCTTTCCTTCTCCATTTCTACTTCCATATCCAAAACTACCATGAACTCTCTCATATGCATCATTTCTACTTCCCACATGGCCATTTAAATCACTCCCAATAATGATCTTCTCCTCTGTCGGTATTCCTTGCATCCATTCATCCATGTTATCCCAAATATCCTTCTTAGCCTGCTCGCTAAGGCCAACTTGGGGGCATAAGACTTAATATTATATTGAGGGATTTTATATATAAATACTTATACATATTCAATCCCACATACTTATAGTACGTATCATATACATGCTATAACCATAACAAAAACATGAAATATAAAACACACAAGCGATGGTTATGGCCATTCTATTGTAATTCCTTAGAGCCACAAAGAATTACTACCTCCTAGGATCCACATCATATGCAACCTATTTTTGATGAAAACCTATGCTCTATGCAATATGGGTTGATTGGTTCAACACTTGAACCATTCAACTCATGTCTTCGTCACTCGGTTGATCTCTTGAAGTGGCCATATGGTTCTCAGCTTAAAACAACATCTAGAATCCTCCGGATGGTGGTTGGGCCACCATTTGATTGGTTCATCCTCCTATCATCACCACTTGTGCAGAATGTCTTCTCACAAAGAAACATAAATTAAAACTATCCTATTTATTATAATATTATATAAGGAAAAACTCGAGTTATATTTGAGGGAAAATAGGAAGAAGTGCATTAATTTATATTTAGAAAGGAGAGAGAGAGGCTTGGTATACAAAGAGATATATAAAAAAGAATAAATAACCACAACCATGCACACACAAATCTAGTTTTATTGGCCATAACTATGCTTCACATCTACCATCAAAACCAACTTTTAGGACGACATGTGTAAATTGCATTTATATCATATATATAAGTTTGTGAAGCATAAATGGTAATTAATCAAATACACACATTAACTAGTTTAACATTCACATTGTATGTAATAAAATAAATTTTATCATATCGATTTAAATCTGGATACACTGTAAATTGACATGGCTCAGATACCACTGTAGGGAAGCTGGGGTGACTGATAAGACAGTGAAAAAAAAACAGTTAAAGCCCGATTCCCCTTAACGATAAGATCGCGTAAAAAATAATGTATCTAGGAATGAAGGTTTGCAAGGTTATACCTAGTCTTGGAGTAAGTCTGGGGACATTTCACTTGTAGTAGTATCATTCTTCTTCTTCAGGTAACATATCACTCATTCAATAGCAGCAATACTCAAACAATCCTCAACAATGAGCTCCTACTCTGGCCACCACACACGAAAATTGACAGTATTCTCCTAGCGGCAAAAATCTCCTGCCTTTAGAGAAGTCAACACAGACCACCATGAATTCCACAGTGTGCTACTAGAGCCAACAGAAAGGAGTTTTTCCTTTTGAATGTCATCCTGCTAGAGTTGATATGCTCTCCCACTATTGTCTCTCCCTTGCTATCCCTCCCTTTCTCGGGTAGGACTTGTTCGGGCTCTCTATTGGTTAAAACAAACAAAGAGGAAAATAATTGTTAGAGCAACTGTTGTGTTATGAGAATCTCCATTAACCCTCTATTTATAGGAGAGGCTAGGGTCAAGGTTCCCAATCTATGCGAGAGTTGAAAGGGTCAAATTTACAAATTTTCTAGAACCCGCACATGGCGAATCAGTCAGTTTGCATACCCAACTGGCAATTCGTGCGCGAACTAGTCGGTTCATGCATTTTCTTATTTTAAATCACATTGAAATTTAATGCACAATTATGACGTCAACAACAATCCTTGATCCAATCAAATTGACCATTGAACCGGGTGGTTCATCCCATGAACCTGTCAGTTGAGACCTGTGAACCGATCATTTCACACCCTGGTTCAACCATTGATCAACTAATGTTGATTCCAATTGACCTGACACTCCAACAAATCGGTTCAACACTTGATCCTGTTGGTTCAGAGTTTAGTCAATCAATTTTGAACCTCAGTTGTTTCATTGAATACCTAAACACCTTTAGTAATCAATATAAACATCATTCATGAATATACTCCTTTAATCTAAGTGTATCCTATGCATGTAGCCCTATAGGTCCAGAGTAATGTTTGCATCGAATGTCTATAACTAAGTTATGACATCTTAAGCAAAGAGTGATATCTAGCAATATACCATTGCTACCCAAGTAATTTGGAAAGTTGGAGAACAAGTTCAATGTACAATTAGTGATCAATGTTACCGTGATCATATAGTTCCTTTGTCTTTGATATCTGGATTGAACTCAAGGCATGGAATCATCATCCTCTCAACGTTCAATCCATGTTCCTTGAACTAGAGCATACTATTTAAGATGCATGTGAGCTCACATTTCACATATTGAGTCACATTAGTATGTCCATACATTTCTCAGTCTCTCTTTTCAAGAGGCCTTAGATATGAATCTCCCGTAGGAGGGGCAAATCCCATCTACATCACTCAAACTCAATCCCCATGTGTCACAATGCACCCAAGCATTACCTTTATGGCAACCTTTATTCAGTATCACGGTGGATAATGTCAAAGTACATGAATGACATGTGATGAATGTAGTGACTTTAGGTCTAAGAAACACATTCACCACTATGAGAGATTATTCTGACTACCATTCCATGGTATCCATGTATAGCTCTCAAGGTGGGTCTGTCTGATACACTGTTCTCTAGCATGTACCTATGTGCCTGACTTGATATCATATATCATGACTAATGAGACTCTATCATCCATCAACACACATTGTAGTCTTATGTATTAATTGTCTATTTTTCTTCAATATTAATATTAGACTAGGGATATAACAAGAATGTATATACTCTTACAATTCATATGATCTCATTGTTCAAGTCATGTACTTGAAGACATACATCACCAAGTAACATCATTTTTTAGACATATACTATGTATGTGTCATCATCTCATGAGTGTGACAAACACAATAGACATAATTACCTTTATTATTATCAAATCATGTATCTAATGCCACACTCCAATCATCATATGATTGGCTCTATGGACATAAGTAGACTGTGGCATAAACATCAAGCATATATGATGATAAAAACATGATGAGTTCAAACTGCACACATTTGATTTATACACAACCAAATGGGGCCTTAGAAGACTTTGGCTCCAATGCAGTTGCTTTCCTCACTTTCAAGAATATATGTAAACTATTCTTGGATTTTGCTCTATGTGTTGACACGAACATCAAACTAATTACATAGAAAATAAAAACATGATGCATTTAAAATTCACACATTTGATTTATACAAAACCAAAAGGGGCCTAAGTAGACTGTGGCACAAACATCAAACATATATCAAAAATAAAAAAAGAATAACTTCAAACTTCACACATTTATTTTCTACGCAACTAAAAAGGGCCTTAGTAGACTGTGGCACAAACACAATTTATTTCCTCATCTTCATGCATATATGAACAATATTCTTAGATTTCACTCTATGTGTTGACACAAACATCAAACAAATTACATAGAAAATAAAAGCATGATGATTCAAAATTCACACATTTGATTTCTACACAAACAAATGGTGCCTAAGTAGACCGTGCCACACACATCAAGCATATATGAAAATAAAAATATGATGAGTTCAAAATTAGCACATTTCATTTCTATACAACCAAGAAAGGACTTAGTAACTGTGGCACAAACGTAGATTCTTTCCTCACTTTCAAGCATATATGAAAACTATTCTTGGATATCGCTATGTGTCTTGACACAAACACCAAAGGAATTACATAGAAAATAAAAACACAATGAGTTCAATCTTCACATATTTGATTTCTACACAACTAAACAAGACCTAAGTAGACTGTGGCACTAACATCAAGCATATATGAAAATAAAAACAGGATGAAATCAAACTTCAAACATTTGTTTTCTACACAACCAAGCGAGGCCTCAATATACTATGGCACAAACACAAGTTCTTTCATCTCTTTCAAGCATATATGAAAACTATTCTTGGATTTCTTTCTGTGTTGACACGAACATTAAACTAACTACTTAGAAAATAGAAACACGATGACTCAAACTTCACACATATTATTTCTACACAATAAAATGGGGCCTAAGTAGATTGTGGCACAAACATCAAGCATATATGAAAATAAAAATAGGATGATTTCAAACTTCACAAATTTGATTTCTATACAACCAAATGGGGCCGTAGTAGATTGTGGCAGAAACACAGTTACTTTCCTCACTTTCAAGCATATATGAAAACTATTCTTGGATTTCACTCTGTGCGTTGACACAAGCATCAAACTAATAGCACAAAAATAAAACACAATGAGTTCAAACTTCACACATTTGATTTCTACGCAACCAAACAGGGCCTAAGTAAACCGTGACACAAACATCAAACATATATGAAAATAAAAATAGGGTGAGTTAAAACTTCACACATTTGATTTCTACACAACCAAACGGGTCCTTAGTGGATTGTGTCACAAATGTAGTTTCTTTCCTCACTTTCAAGCATATATGAAAACTATTCTTGGATTTTGCTCTACGTGTTGACACAAAAAACAAGCTAATTATATAGAAAATGAAAACACGATGAGTTCAGACTTCACACATTTGTTTTCTAGTCAACCAAGAGAGACCTCAGTGGACTATGGCACAAACATCAAGCATATATGAAAAAAAATATATGATGAGCTCAAACATCACACATTTTATTTCTACACAACCAAACGGGTCCTTAGTAGACCGTGGCACAAACCTAGTTTATTTCCTCACTTTCAAGCATATATGAAAACTATTCTTCAATTTCACTCTGTGTATTGACACAAGCACAAACCAAATTACATAGAAAATATAAACACGATGAGTTCAAACTCTACACATTTGATTTCTATGCAACTAAATAGGGCCTACGTAGAGTGTGACAGAAACATCAAGCGTATATGAAAACGAAAACATGATGAGTTCAAACTTCACAAATTTGATTTCTACACATCCAAATGGGGCCTAAGTAGACTGTGGCACAAACATAGTTTCTTTCCTCGCTTTCAAGCATATATTAAACCTATTCTTGGAATTTGCTCTGTGTGTTGACACAAACATGGAAGTAATTATGTAGAAAATAAAAACATGATGACTTAAAACTTCATAATTTTGATTTCTTGGAAACCAAACATGGCTTTAGTAGACTGTAGCACAAACATCAAGCAAACCTGAAAATAAAAACAAGATGAGTTCAAACTTAACACATTTGATTTTTACACAACCAAACAGGGCCTTAGTAGAATGTGGCACACACATAGATTCATTCCTTGCTTTCAAGTATATATGAAAACTATTCATGTATTCGTCCTATGTATTGAGACAAACATCAAACTAATTATAGAGAAAATAAAAACACGATGAGTTCAAATTTCACACATTTGATTTCTACACAACCAAATAGGGCCTACGTAGACTGTGGCACAAACATCAAGCATATATAAAAATAAAAACACGGTGAGTTCAAACTTGACACATTTGATTTTTGCACAACCAAATAGGGCCATAGTAGACTTTGGCACAAAAGTTGTTTGTTTCCCCACTTTCAAGTATGTATGAAAACTATTTTTGGATTTTGCTCTATGCGTTGAGGCAAACTCAAAGTAATTACATAGAATATAAAAACAACAAGAGTTCAAACTTCACACAATTCATTTCTTTACAAAAAAATGAGGCCTAGGTAGACTATGGCACAAACATCAAGCATATATGAAAATAAGAATAGGATGAATTCAAACTTGACACCTTTGATTTCTACACAATGAAACATAGCTTTAGTAGACTGTGGCACAAACATAGTTTCTTTCCCCATTTTCAAGCATAAATGAAAACTAATCTTGGATATTGCTCTGTGTGTTGACACAAACATCAAACTAATTACATGGAAAATAGAAACACGACGAGTTCAAACTCACACATTTGATTTACACAACCAAATGGGGCCTAGTAGATTGTGGGACAATCATAGGGCATATATGAAAATGAAAACATGATAAGTTCATACTTACACATTTTATTTCTACACAATAAAATGGGGCCTTATTAGATTATGGCACAAATGCACTTTTTCCCTCTCTTTCAAGCATATCTGAAAACTATTCTTGGATTTTTCTCAGTGTGTTCACACACACATCAAAGTATTACATAGAAAATAAAAATGCGATGAGTTCAAACTTCACACATTTGATTTCTGCACAACCAACCAGGGCCTTAGTGAAGTGTGGCACTATCATCAAGCACATATGAAAATAAAAGCAGGATGGGTTCAAACTTCACACATTAGATATCTACACAACCAAACGGGGCCATAGTAGACAGTGGCACAAACATAGTTTCTTTTCTAGCTTTCAAGCATATATGAAAATTATTCTTGGTTTTTGCTCTATGTGTTGACACAAACATCAAACTAGTTACATAGAGAATAAAAATGAGATGAGTGCAAACTTCACACATTTGATTTCTACACAAGCAAACATGGCCTAAATAGACTATGGCACAAACATCAATCATATACAAAAACCAAAATAGGATGAGTTCAAACTTCATACATGCAATTTCTACACAACCAAATGTGGCCTTAGTAGACTGTGGCACAAATGTAGTTTCTTGCCTTGCTTTCAAGCATATATGAAAATTATTCTTGGATTTGACTCTATATGTTGACTCAAACATCAAACTAATTACATAAAAGATAAAAATACAATGAGTTCAAACTTCACACATTCAATTTATACTCCACCATATGTGGCCTAAGTAGACTATTGCACAAACATCTAGCATATATGTAAATAAAGAAATGATGAGTTCAAACTTCACACATTTGATTTCTACACAACCAAATGAGGCCATAGTAGACTGGGTCACAAACATAGTTTCTTTCCTCACTTTCAAGCATATATGAATACTATACCTGGATTTTGCTCTATGTGTTGACACAAACATCAAACAGATTACATAGAAAATAAAAACACGATGAGTTCAAACTTCACAAATTTGATTCCTACAAGAACTAAACATGGCCTAAGTAGACGGTGGGAGAAACATCAAGAATATATGAAAATAAAAATAGGATGAGTTCAAACTTCACACATTTGATTTCTACACAACCAAACGAGACCTTAGTAGATTGTGGCACAAACGTAGTTTCTTTCCTCGCTTTCAAGCATATATTAAAACTATTCTTGGATTTTGCTCTATGTGTTGACAAAAAAATCAAATTGATTACATAGAAAAAAATGATGATCTCAAACTTCACACATTTGATTTTTACACAACCAAATGGGGCCTATATACTATGGCACAAACATCAAACATATTTGAAAATAGAAACATGATGAGTTCAAACTTCACACATTTGATTTCTACACAACTAAACGAGGCCTTAGTAGATTGGGCACTAACATAGTTTCTTTCCTCACATTCAAGCATATATGAATACTATACTTGGATTTCACTCTATCTGTTGACAAAACATCAAACTAATTACATAGAAAATAAAAACACAATGAGATCAAACTTCACACATTGGATTTCTACACAACCAAACACGGCATAAGTAGACTGTGGAACAAACATCAATTGTATATGAAAATAAAAATAGGATGAGTTAAAACTTCACATATTTTTTTAATACAACCTAAGAAGGCCTTAGTAGACTGTGGCATAAGTGTAGTTTCTTTCCTTGCTTTCAAGCATATATGTCAATTATTCTTGGATTTTGCTCTATGTGTTGACACATACATCAAAATAGTTACATAGAAAATAAAAACATGATGAGTTCAAGCTTCACACATTTGATTTCTTTACAACCACACGGGGCCTATATAGACTGCGGCACAAATGTAGTTTCTTTTCTCACTTTCAAGCATATATGAAAACTATTCGTGGATTTTTCTCCGTGTGTTGAAAAAAGCATCAAACTAATTACATAGGAAACAAAAACATAATGAGTTCAAAATTCATACAGTTGATTTCTACATAACCAAAAGGGGCCTAAGTAGACCATGGCACAAATGAAGCTTCTTTTCTCACTTTCAAGCATATATGAAAACTATTCTTGGATTTTTCTATGTGTATTGACACAAACATCAAACTAATTATATAGAAAATAAAAACACGATGTGTTCAAACTTCACACATTTGATTTCTACACAACCAAACATGGCCTAAGTAGATTGTGGCACAAACATCAAGCATATATGAAAATAAGAGCATGATGAGTTCAAGCTTCACACATGTGATTTATACACAATTAAATAGGGCATACATAGAGTTTTCTTTCAAGCATACATGAAAATCATTCTTCGATTTCACTATGTGTGCCGACACAAACATCAAACTAATTTCATAGAAAACAAAAACATGATGAATTCAAACTTCACACATTTGATTTCTACACAACCAAACATGACCTAAATTGACTACGGCACAAACATCAAATATATATGAAAAGAAAAATAGGATGAGTTCACATATTTTATTTCTACAAAATCAAATGGAGCCTTAGTAGACTTGGGCACTAACATAGTTTCTTTCCTCACTTTCAAGAATATATGAAAACTATTCCTGGATTTCACTATGTGTGTTGACACAAACATCAAACTAATTGTATAGAAACTAAAAACATGTGAAAACTATTCTTGGAATTTTCTACTAATTGTATAGGAAGGAAAACAATTATGAAAACTATTCCTGGATCTTTCAAGAATATATTCTTGGATCTTTCAAGAATATATGAAAACTATTCCTGGATCTTTCTACTAATTGTATAGTTACACATTTGTTTTCTACACAAACATCCAAGCATATATGAAAACTATTCTTGGAATTTTCTGTGTGTTGGCAAAAACATCAAACTAGTTACATAGAAAACAAAAAAGGATGAGTTCAAACTTCAAATATTTGATTTCTATAGAACCAAATGGGGCCTAAGTAGATTGTGGCACAAATGAAGTTTCTTTTCTCACTTTTAAGCATATATGAAAACTATTCTTGGATTTTTCTCTGTGTATTGACACCAACAACAAACTAATTATATAGAAAATAAAAACACAATGAGTTCAAACTTCACACATTTGGTTTCTACACAACCAAACGGGACATAAGTAGACTGTGGCACAAACATCAAGCATATATGTAAATAAAAATAGGATGAGTTCAAGCTTCATACATTTGATTTCTATACAACCAAACATGGCCTTAGTAGAGTTTGCTTTCAACCCTACATAAAATGTACTCTTTGATTTCACTATGTGCGTTGACAGAAACATCAAACTAATTACATAGAAAATAAAAATCACGATGAGTTCAAACTTCACATATTTGGTTTCTACACAACCAAATGGGGCCTAAGATGATTATGACACAAACATAAAACATATATGAAATGAAAAATAGGATGAGTTCACACATTTTATTTCTATAAAATCATACAGGGCCTTAGTAGATTGGAGCACTAATATAGTTTCTTTCCTCACTTTCAAGCATATATGAAAACTATTCTTGGATTTCTCTCTGTGTGTTGACACAAACATCAAACTAATTGCAGAGAAAATAAAAACACGATGTGTTTAAACTTGACACATTTGATTTCTACACAACCAAATGGGGATGTAGACTGTGGCTCAAACATCAAGCATATATCAAAATAGAAATAGGATAAGTTCACACTTCACACATTTAATTTCTACACAACCAAATGGGGCCATAGTCGACTGTGTCGCATAGTGTAGTTTCTGTCCCCCCTATCAAGCATATATGAAAATTATTATTGGATTTTGCTCTGTGTGTTAACACACTCATCAAAATAATTACACAAAAAATAAAAACACAATGAATTCAAACTCCACACACTTGATTTCTACAAAACCAAATGGGGCTTAAGTAGACTGTGGTACAAAACCAGGCATATATGAAAAAAAACATGATTAGCTCAAACTTCATACATTTTTTTCTACATAACTAAATAGTTTGTAGACTATGGCACAAACACCATTTTTTCCTTGCTTTCAAGAATATATGAAAACAATTTTTGGATTCCACTCTGTGTGTTGACACTAACATCAAACTAATTACATAGAAAATAAAAACACGATGAGTTACAACTTCACACATTTCATTTCTACACAACCAAACTAGACCTAAGTAGACTGTGGCACAAACATCAAGCATATAAGAAGATAAAAACATTATGATTTCAAACTGCACACATTTGATTTCAACACAACCAAATAAGGATTTAATAGACCGTGGCACAATATTGGTTTCTTTCCTCACTTTCAAGCATATATGAAAATTATTATTGGATTTTGCTCTATGTTGACACGAACATCAAACTAACTACATATAAAATAAAAATGCGATAAGTTAAAAACTTCACACATTTGATTTATACACAATTAAACAAGGCACAAGTAGACTATGGCACAAACATCAAGCATATGTGAAAATAAAAACATGATGAGTTCAAAATTTACACATTTGTTTTCTACACAACAAAATGGGGCCTTAGTAGATTGTGGCACAATCACAGTTTCTTTCCTCTCTTTCAAGCATATATGAAAACTATTCTTGGATTTTGCTTTATGTGTTGACACAAAGATCAGACTAATTACATAGAAAATAAAATCATGATGATTCAAACTTCCCACACTTGATTTCTACACAACCAAACATGACCTTAGTAGACTTTGGCACAAACCTAGTTTCTTTCCTCACTTTTAAGCATATATGAAAACTATTCTTGGATATCACTCTATGTGTTGACACAAACATCAAACTAATTAGATAGACAATAAATGAGGATCAGTTTAAACTTCACACATTTGATTTCTACACAACCAAATGGGGCCTAAGTGGACTGTGTCACAAACATCAATCATATATGAAAATAAAAAAAAGGATGAGTTCAGGATTCATGCTGATTTCTACATAACCAAACCGGGCCTTAGTAGACTGGGGCACAAACATAGTTTATTTCCTAGCTTTCAAGCATATATGAATACTATACTTGGACTTCACTCTATGTGCTGACACAAATATCAAACTAGTTACAAAGAAAATAAAAACACGATGAGTTCGAATTTCACATATTTGATTTCTACACAACTAATCGGGGCCTAAGTAGACTGTGGAACAAATGTCAAGCATATATGAAAATAAAAATATGATGAGTTCAAACTTCACACATTTGATTTCCACACAACCAAACATGGCTTTAATATACTGTGGCACAAACATAGTTTCTTTCCTAGCTTTCAAGCATATATGAAAACCATTCTTAGACTTCGCTCTATGTGTTGACACAAACATCAAACTAAATACATAGAAAATAAAAACATGATGAGTTAAAACTTCACACATTTGAGTTTTACATAACCAAACAGGGCCTAAGTAGACCATGACACAAACATCAAGAAAATATAAACAAGATTAGTTCAAACTTCACAAATTTGATTTCTACACAACCAAATAGGGCCTTAGTAGACTGGGGCACAAGCGTAGTTTCTTTCCTCACTTTCAAGCATATATGAATATTATAATAGGATTTCACTCTATGTGTTGACTCAAACATCAAGCTAATTACATAGAAAAAAACACAATGGGATCAAACTTCACACATTTGATTTCTACACAACCAAACAGAACCTAAATAGATCGTGGAACAAACATCAAGCACATATGAAAATAAAATAGGATGAGTTCAAACTTCATACATTTAATTTCTTTACAACCAAATGGGGCCTTAGTATACTGTTGCACAAACATAGTTTTTTCCTTGCGTTCAAGAATATATGAAAACTATTCTTGGATTTCTCTCTGTGTGTTGGCATAAGCATCAAACTAATTACATATAAAATAAAAACATGACAAGTTCAAACTTCACACATTTAGTTTCTCCACAATCAAATAGGGGCTAAGTAGATTGTTTCACAAACATAGTTTTGTTTCTCACTTTCTAGCATATATGAAAACTATTCTTGGATTTTTCTCTGTGTGTTCACAAAAACATCAAACTAATTACATATAAAAAATGATGAGTTCAAACTTCACACATTTGATCTCTACATAACCAAACATGGCCTAAGTAGATTGTGGCACAAATGAAGTTTCTTTTCTCACTTTCAAGCATATATGAAAATTATTCTTGGATTTTTCTCTATGTATTGAACAAACATCAAACTAATTATACAAAAAATTAAATCACGATGAGTTCAAAATTCACATGTATGATTTCTACACAACTAAACAAGGCCTAAGTGGACTGTGGAACAAACATCAAGCATATATGAAAAAAAAGGATGAGTTCAAGCCTCACATATTTGATTTCTACACAACCAAATAGGGCCTTAGTAGAGTTTACTTTCAAGCTTACATAAAAACTATTCTTTGATTTCACTATGCGTGTTGACACAAACATCAAACTAATTACATAGAAAACAAAAACACGATGAGTTCAAACTTCACACATTTGATATCTACACAACCAAACAGGGCCTAAGTTGACTATGGCACAAACATCAAACATATATGAAAGGAAAAATAGGATGAGTTCACACTTATTATTTCTACACAATCATACGGGGCCTTAGAAGACTGGGGCACTAACATAGTTTCTTACCTTGCTTGAATCATATATGAAAACTATTCTTGAATATCACTTTGTGTGTTGACACAAACATCAAACTAGTTGCAGAGAAACTAAAAACACGATGTGTTTAAACTTGACACATTTGATTTCTATACAACCAAACGAGGCCTAAGTAGACTGTGGCACAAACATCAAACATATATGAAATAGAAACAAGATGAGTTCAAACGTCACACATTTAATTTCTACAAAACCAAATGGGGCCTTAGTTGACTGTGTATTATAGTGCAATTTATTTCCTTACTTTCAAGCATTTATGAAAATTATCATTGGATTTCGCTTTATGTGTTTACACAATCATCAAATTAATTACACAAAAAATAAATATACGATGAGTTCAAACTCCATACACTTGATTTCTACACAACCAAATTGGGCCCGAGTAGACTATGGCACAAAACTAAGTATATGTGAAAATAAAAACATGATTAGTTCAATCTTCACACATTTTTTTCTACACAACCAAACAGGGCCCGAGTAGACTGTGGCACAAACATATTTTTTCCTCACTTTCAAGCATATATGAAAACATTTTTTGGATTTTACTCTGTGTGTTGACACTAACTTCAAGCTAATTACATAGAAAATAAAAACATGATGAGTTCAAACTTCACACATTTCATTTCTAAACAACCAGACAAGGCCTAAGTAGACTATGGAACAAACATCAGGAATATATGAAGATACAAACATGATGAGTTCAAACTACACACATTTGATTTCTACACAACCAAACGATGACTTAGTAGACTGTGGCACAACCGTTGTTTCTTTCCTCACTTTCAAGATTATATGAAAAGTATTCTTGAATTTTGCTCTGTGTTGACACGAACATCAAACTAATTACATAGAAATTAAAAACACGATGAGTTAAAACTTCACACATTTGATTTATACAACTAAATGAGGCCCAAGTAGACTGTGGCACAAACATTAAGCATATATGAATATAAAAACATGATGAGTTCAAAATTTATACATCTGTTTTCTACACAGCCAAATGGGGCCTTAGTAGACTGTGACACAAACACAATTTCTTTCCTTACTTTGAAGCATATATGAAAACTATTCTTTAATTTTTCACTATGTTGACACAATGATCAAACTAATTACATAGAAAATAAAAACATGATGATTCAAACTTCACTTATTTGATTTTTACACAACAAAATGGGGCCTAAGTAGACTGTGGCAGAAACATCAAGCAAATATGAAAATAAAAACAAGATCAGTTCAAACTCCACACATTTGATTTTTACTCAACCACATAGGGCCTTAGTAGACTAGGGAACAAGCATAGTTTCTTTCCTCACTTTCAAGCATATATGAACACTCAAATTGGATTTCACTCTATGTGTTGACTCAAACATCAAACTAATTACATAGAAAATTGATACACGATGAGATCACACTTCACACATTTGATTTCTACACAACCAAATGGGACCTAAATAGATTGTGAACAAACATCAAGCACATATGAAAATAAAATAGGATGAGTTCAAACTTCATACATTTGATTTCTACTCAACCAAACGAGGCCTTAGTAGACTGTGGCACAAACATAGTTTCTTTCTTTGCGTTGAAGCATATATGAAAACTATTCTTGGATTTCTCTCTGTGTGTTGAAACAAGCATTAAACTAATTACAAAGAAAATAAAAACACGACGAGTAAAAATTTCACACATTTGATTTCTCCACAATCAAACAGGGCCTAAGTAGACTGCTACACAAACATAGTTTCTTTTCTCACTTTCAAGAATATATGAAAACTATTCTTGTATTTTTCTCATGTTGTCAAAAACATCAAACTAATTACATAGAAAACAAAAAATGATGAGTTCAAACTTCACACATTTGATTTCTACACAACCAAACGAGGCTTAATTATACTGTGGCACAAGTAGAGTTTCTTTTCTCACTTTCAAGCATATATGAAATTTTTTCTTGGATTTTTTTTCTCCGTGTCTTGACACAAACCTCAAATTAACTATAGAAAATAAAACGCAATGAGTTCATACTTCACACATTTGATTTCTACACAACCAAACATGGCTTAAGTAGACTATTCCACAAACATCAAGCATATATAAAACAAAAACCGGATGAGGTCAAACTTCACACATTGATTTCTACACAATCAAATGGGGCCTTTGTATACTTTTCTTTCAAGCATATATGGAAACTATTATTGGATTTCACTTTGAGCGTTGACACAAACTTCAAAATAATTACATAAAAAATAAAAACATAATGAGTTCAAACATCAAACATTTGATTTCTACACAACCAAATGGGGCCAAAGTAGACTGTGCCACAAACATCATGCATATATGAAAATAAAAATAGGATGAGTTGAAACTTCATACATTTGATTTATACAAAATATAACGGGGATTTAGTAGACTGGGGCACAAACATAGTTTCTTTCCTCACTTTCAAGCATATATGAAAACTATTCTTGGATTTGACTCTGTGTGTTGACACAAACATCAAACTAACTACATAGAAAATAAAAAAATGAATGTGTTCAAACTTCACACATTTGATTTCTACACAACCAAATGGGGCCTAAGCAGACTGTTACACACACATCAAGCATATACAAAAATAAAAATAGGTTAAGTTCAAACTTCACTCATTTGATTTCTACACAACCAAATGGGGCCTTAGTAGACTGTGGCACAAAATAATTTGGTTCCTCATTTTCAAGCATATATGAAAAATATTCTTGGATTTCGTTATGTGTTGACACAAACATTAAACTAATTACATATAAAATAAAAATACGATTAGTTCAAACTTCACACACTTTATTTATACAAACAAAATGAGGCCTAAGTAGACCGTGGCACAAACATCAAGCATATATGAATATATAAATAAGATGAGTTCAAACTTCACACTTTTTTATACATAAGTGAACAGAGCCTTAGTTGACTATGGTACAAACATAGTCTCTTTCCTCACTTTCAAGCTTATATGAAAACTAATTTTTGCTTTCATTCTATGTAGTGAAACATCAAACAAACATTAAGAACATATGAAGATAAAAACATGATGAATTAAAATTGCACACATTTGATTTCCACACAACCAAATGGGGCCTTGGTAGTCCGTGGAACAATCATAATTTCTTTCCTCGCTTGCAAGCATGTATGAAAACTATTCTTGGATTTTGCTCAGTGTGTTGACACAAACATCAAACTAATTACATAGAAAGTAAAAATATGATGAGTTCAAACTTCACACATTTGATTTTTACACAACCAAATGGGGCCTAAGTATACTGTGGTACAAACATCAAGCATATATGAAAAACAAAATAGGATGAGCTCAAACTTCTCACATTTGATTTCTACACAACCAAACATGGCCTTAGTACACTGGGGAAAAATGTAGTTTCTTTCCTCACTTTCAAGCATACATGAATACTAGGATTTCACTCTACGTGTTAACACAAACATCAAACTAATTACATAGAAAATAAAAACACGATGAGATCAAAATTCACACATTTGATTTCTACACAACCTAACGGGCCTAAGTAGACTGTGGAACAAACATCAAGCATATATGCAAATAAAAATAGGATGAGTTCAACTTGATACATTTGATTACTACACAACCAAATTGGGCCTTAGTAGACTGTGGCACAAACATAGTTTCTTTCCTCGCTGTAAGGAGTGGGACCCAAGAGGGGATCCACTCCCTATTAAAAATTTGAAGAATAAAACATCCATTCTAAACACTCTCAAAGGTATGATGGAATAGGTGTGGAATTTTCGAACTTCAATAAATGGTATTCAAAACAAACAAAGTGTAGCAGTGGAATTAAACAAATGACTATATTAAATTTTACCAAAAGATTACAAAAGTACATCATAATATCCCATAAGGGTTTACATATAAGGATCTAAGTAGAGGGAAGTCTAAACTACTTTGAATCTGTCTCCAAGCAACATCTCCAATTGTTAGGTCCATGTTGGAAGCTATGTTCTCCTTGGTCATGTTCAACACCTCGATCTAAACTTGGGTGGTTGGGAAAACAACCAAAAAAAGGGAAAGAAAACAAGGTATGTGTCAACAAATATGAATAGGATATCAAGGAAAGGAAAACATGTAAATAAAGGCTAGTTTTCATTATAAGATGAAGATTTCAAGAGTATGCAGCTATTTTGAAATAGATGCTTGCCATAAACAAAATATAATAAAAGGGTTGCATGAATGATAATTATGACTACCTTAACTAAGTAGAGTTGAGGCACCTACCTGACCTCAACCTATTGGTGAGGGGAGAATTATTACACATATCTTTATGGGGGAGAATAAGACATTCCCCGGGGTGAATTAATACATGCCCTATCTATGGTGGTTGTACATAAGCACCACTACTATAGCTAAATAGTCCATAAAATCAACATTCTAGAAAAGAAATCATGGCAAGTAAAAGCATCATATCAATTAGAACATGGCAGTGGGGTACAAGACCCAAACAAAGAGAAACAATAATAATTTAGAGGCATATATAACAAAGGATTCAAGAATAGAAGATTTAGGGTTCAATTAAGACTCATTAGGGAAATATAGGGTTTGTTTGCAATTATCCCAACATAGGGTGTAAGGAATGCACATACCTCTCTTACTAATATCAATGACTAACTTTCACCACTTTCATTGAATCCAAGTTCCTCTTTGCTTATTTTCAATGTATAAACATATATAAGAGTACATAATGCACATTAATGTATAAAAACCCTAATTTCAGACCCTTCTCAAAGAAACTCAGATTTAGAATCTAATGAACTTATTAGATTCTCCTGATCAAGAAAATATATTTTTATGTTAATTTTGGAGTTTTAATAATTAAGATGTAATTTTTATAGATTTTATGCATTAATTTCATTTTCCAAAAAGTCACCCTTCTTCAAACCTCGAAATCATACCTTGAAAATATTTTTATCAGATAGAGAGAAATTTTCCAATTCCAAAACATATTTATTTATCAAATTTGGATAAGTGGATTAAAAGATATGCATTTTTCAATTTGAACCAATCAGGAAATGACAAGTTAAAAATCTTCAAGAGAGAGAAAGAGTGAGAGAGAGAGAGGGAGAAAACACCATTTGACCCAAGATTAGGGTTGGAGATGCATAGGTAACCAAAATAGATCTTCTTGAGATGGTAAAACAACAAGAAATCAAAACCCTAGAAGAACATGGTAAATAGAGATGGAGATCATCAATTTTAAACATAGAAGCATGAGTCTTAAGCAATATATGAGAAGGGGGGTTATAAAATTGCCTCTAGGAAGGCAAATAGGTTGAAGCAGCAAGGTTCTCGAGCTAGAGAGACTGATTTCTCCAACAAAGCTCCTATCTCAAGCAGGAAGCACCTTCTCCACTCTAGAAGTCAAAAACCCTAGCAAAAGAACATGGAGATGAGGTGTTTAAGGGATGTAGGTGGGGTTTCACCCTGGAAGGCCATGGTTCCGACCTGGAAGAAGGTGGGAGAAAGACAAACAACATGAAAATAGGGAAGGAAAGGAGTAAACTTACTAGTTTTGGTCGAAATCACTGAGAAGGAGCTTTAGAAACCCTAAATAGAGCAAATTCGGAACCCTAGGAGCCTTCTTCACCAAGGTAGGCACCCTCTTTTACCTTGCGACAACACCTTCATGGCAAAAAAAAAATAGGAATAATGCTCTAAGCTGAAGGAAAGATAAGGAGAGCAAGAGTTTTTGAATTGGGAGGTAGGAAGGGGTAGATATGGCTTTATTAAGAAAGGGGTAAGCATGAGGTGTCTATAAGACTTTCTATGTGTCCTTAGCCTAGGGCTTCATGGACATGCAAGAGGACAACTCACAAAGGCTTCTTGAATATCAAATGTCGATTCTAAAAGACCATGGAGACTTCTAGGCTATCCCCACCATCCTCCAGTCAAAGAAATAACCCCATTGGTTGATAACTTTTAAAGATAAGCTCATTTATAAAGAAAGTAATCCCTAAAATGCCCTTGGAGAGAAACACCTTCAAAACAAGGTTCAAATAGGTTCACCATGGTTTAAAATATCGAGAATGATAAGGTAATATTGGAGGATTATAATGCATGTGATAATTTGTAAAGAAAACCTCCCAATTGGGTAAATTGCATAAAAGTCAAGAATGTACCTAACATTGCATAACTTGCACAAACAACATCCAAATTGAACCAAATTTGAAAATTAGGCTCATTTTATGATTTAAAAACACATAAGAAAGTTAGATTAAGGTTTATAACACTTAATTATGATAATTAAGATTTTTAATACATTAAGCAAGATTTGGGGCCTTGCACCTCTAGCACAAATTTTGCATTTTAGATCCCTAAATAAGCTTTCACTGAGGTATTTGTACATAAACTCTTCCATTGGTATAATTATTGAACAAATATTCACCAAACCACTATAAATTCCACAATTTAAACATCAAGGTCAAAAATAATAGAAAGGAAAGGAAAAGGTTGGAAAAGGGCCAAAAAGATAATATGTCCAAGTTTCGGTATGTTACACTCGCATTCAAGCATGTATAAAAACTATTATTGGATTTTGCTATATGTGTTGACAAAAGCATCAAACTAATTACATCAAAAATAAAAATGTAACAAGTTCCAACTTCACACATTTGATTTCTATACTATGGCACAAACATAGTTTATTTTCTAACTTTCAAGCATATATGAAAACTATTCTTGGATTTTTCTCTATGTGTTGATAAAACATCAAACTAATTACATAAAAAATGATGAGTTCAAACTTCACACATTTGATTTCTACACAACCAAATGGGACCTAAGTAGATTGTGGCACAGACAGAGTTTCTTTTCTCGCTTTCAAGCATATATGAAAACTATTTGTGGAATTTTCTCTGTGTGTTGACACAAACATCAACCTAACTATATAGAAAATAAAAACATGATGAGTTCAAAATTCACACATTTTATTTCTACACAACTAAACGGGTCCTAAGTACACTATGGCACAAACATCACACATATATGAAAATAAAAACAAGATAAGTTCAAACTTGACATATTAAATTTCTACACAACCAAATGGGGCCTTAGTAGACTTTACTTTCAAGCATATATGAAAATTGTTCTTAGATTTCACTTTGTGTGTTGACACAAATATCAAGCTAATTACATAGAAAATAAAAACATGATGAGTTCAAACTTCACACAGATGATTTCTACACAACCAAACGAGGCCTAGGTAGACTGTGGCAAAAACATCAAGCATATATGAAAATAAAAATAGGATGAGTTCAAACTTCATACATTTGATTTCTACAAAACAAAATGGGGCCTTAGTAGAATGTGGCACAAACATATTTTCTTTCGTCTCTTTCAAGCATATATGAAAACTATTCATGGAATTCGCTCTATATGTTGACACAAACATCAAACTAATTGCATAGAAAATAAAAACATGATGAGTTCAAACTTTACACATTTGATTTCTATGCAACCAAACGGGGCCTAATCGGACTGTGACACAAACATCAAGTATATGTGAAAATAAAAATAGCAAAGTTCAAACTTCTCTCATTTGATTTCTACACAACCAAATGGGGCCATAGTAGACTGGGCACACACATAGTTTCTTTCCTCACTTTCAAGCACTATTCTGGGATTTTGCTCTGTGCTTTGATAGAAACATCAAACCAACTACATATAAATTAGAAACACGATGAGTTCAAACTTCACACACTTGATTTCTACACAACCAAAAATGGCCTACATAGACAATTGCACAAACATCAAGCATATATGAAAATAAAAACATGATGAGTTCAAACATCACACTTTTCTTTTCTACACAACCAAATAGAACCTATGTAGATTGTGGCACAAACACAATCTCTTTCCTTGCTTTCAGGCATATTTGAAAACTATTTTTGGCTTTCACTCTGTGTGTAGATAGTAACATCAAACTAACTACATAGAAAATAAAACATGACGAGTTCAAACTCCACACATTTCATTCTAGACAACCAAATGAGGCCTAAGTACTCTATGGCACAACATTAAGCATATATGATGATAAAAAAAGATGAGTTCAAACTGCACACATTTGATTTCTATACAACCAAATGGGGCCTTAGTAGACTATGGCACAATCGTAGTTTCTTTCCTTACTTTCAAGCATATATGAAAACTATTCTTGGATTTCGCTCTGTGTGTTGACACGAACATCAAATTAATTACGAAGAAAATAAGAAGACGTTGAGTTCAGCCGTCACACATTTGATTTCTACACAACCAAAGGGGGCATAAGTAGAATGCAGGACAAACGTCTAGCATATATGAAAACAAAAATAGGATGAGTTCAAGCTTCTCACATTTGATTTCTACAAAACCAAACAGGACCTTAGTAGACTGGGGCACATACATTGTTTCTTTCCTTGCTTTCAAGCATATATGAAAACTATTCTTGGATTTCACTCTATGTGTTGACACAAACATCAGATTAATTGCATAAAAAATAAAAACACGATGAGTACAAACTTCACACATTTGATTTCTACATAACCAAACGAGGCCTAAGCATACTGTGATGCAAACATCAAGTACATATGAAAAATAAAAACATGATAAGTTCAAACTTCACTCATTTGATTTGTATATAACCAAATGGGTCCTTCGTAGACTTTGGCACAAACATAGTTTCTTTCTCACTTTCAAGCATATATGAAAACTATTCTAGGATTTCACTCTTTGTTTTGACACAAACATCAAACTAATTACATAGAAAATAAAAACACGATGAGTTATAACTTCATACACTTGTTTTCTACACAACCAAATGGGGCCTAAGTAGACTGTGGCACAAACATCAAGCATATATGAAAATAAAAACATGATGAGTTCAAACTTCACACTCTTTTTTTCTATAAAACCAAATGGAGCCTTAGTAGACTGTGGCACAAACACAGTCTATTTCCTTGCTTTTAAGCATATATGAAAACTATATTTGTCTTTCACTCTATGCGTTGACATTAACATCAAATTAACTACATGAAAAAATAAAAAAATGGTGAGTTCAAACTTCACACATTTTATTCTACACAATCAAATGAGGCCTAAGTAGTCTATGGAACAAACACTAAGCATACATGAAGATAAAAACATGATGAGTTCAAACTGGACACATTTGATTTCTACACAACCAAATGGATCCTTAGTAGACTTTGGCACAATCACAATTTCTTTCCTCACTTTCAAGCATATATGAAAACTATTCTTAGATTCCGATCTATGTGTTGACATAGACATCAAAGTAATTATATATAAAACAAAAACACAATTAGTTCAAACTTCACAAATCTGATTTAACACCAACTTTAAGAGGTTTGCTTGGTGAGGAGCCATGTACATGATCCGAGAGCTTGTAATAAAAGCATAAAATATGTGTATTTTTTATTTCTCAAATAGATGGTATACAAGACCAAAGTAAAGCAACAGTAAATAAAAGATATAACTATGAAAATACTTATTTATATCATCATCCTTCACCACGCAGGGTGAAACAAAATAAAACTAAATTATAGCACAAGATCAATAGAGGGTTATCTAACCACCTCAAATCTATCTCCCAAGAAATATTAGCCACACTGAGAGTTTTCCTGGTCATCCTTGGTTAACTCCTCCTTATTCTCAACCTAAGGAGATGGAAGAATACCCTATAAGAGAAGACAAAAATGGAAATTATCAGCAACAAGGCGATATGACCAGATTAATTGGGATTGAACAACATTAGGAAAAAGGACATCAAGTATAACAATGCTTCTTAACCAAGAGGAAAAGTACCATCTAAGTGGTTATCAACAAGAATATGAATTGCAATAACATGATAATAAAAAAACATTTGTCATTAATAAAAATTAAGAGGTTCCACAAAAACACATATTAAAAATTCAAGGTACATAACCCATCAATAATATCAATCAACCTACATGCAAGTGAGATAAGCAAGAACTAGTGAAATATAAATAAAAATGGAAGTTAAGGCTCATTATTTTAAAACTTGATATATTAAGGCACATAACCAAACTCCCAATATAAAGTGGGCCCAAAACCACATAACCTCCATCACAAAATAGCATGGGCATATAACCTGAGTATGGGTCACAAAATCTCAAATAGATGGTATACAAGACCAAAGTAAAGCAACAGTAAATAAAAGATCTAACTATGAAAATACTTATTTATATCATCATCCTTCACCATGCAGGGTGAAACAAAAGAAAACTAAACTATAGCATAAGATCAACAGAGGGTTATCTAACCACCTCAAATCTATCTCCCAAGAAGGATTAGCCACACTGAGAGTTTTCCTGGTCATCCTTGGTTAACTCCTCCTTATTCTCAACCTAAGTAGTTGGAAGAATACCCTATAAGAGAAGACAAAGATGGAAATTATCAGCAATAAGGCGATATGACCAGATTAATTGGGATTGAACAACATTAGGAAAAAGGACATCAAATATAACAATGCTTCTCAACCAAGAGGAAAAGTACCATCCAAGTGGTTACCGACAAGAATATGAATTGCAATAACATGATAATAAAAAAAACACTTGTCATTAATAAAACTTAAGAGGTTCCACAAAAGCACATATTAAAAATTCAGGGTACATAACCCATTAGTAATATCAATCAACCTACATGCAAGTGAGATAAGCATAGAACTAGTGAATTATAAATAAAAATGGAAGTTAAGGCTCATTATCTTAAAACATGATATATTAAGGCACATAACCAAACTCTCAATATAAAGTGGGCCCAAAACCACATAACCTCCATCACAAAATAGCATGGGCATATAACCTGAGTATGGGTCACAAAATCTCCATCCAAAATATAAGGGGCAAATTACCACATGAAATCAATGCACTTATACATCCCTAGGGCAACTGAATCACAAAAGCATGCAAAATGTAGAGTCAAGTGAGATTATAGTCACAACATAGAATTTATGAGGGTGCTATCTCATAAATGGACAATATGAAACCTCCACCACAAAAAAGGAAATTTAGTTCCATCATAAGATAAAATGAACAAAACATGTAACTTTCACTCATGATTCAAAATCTTTAAAGAAAGAGAATATATATTATGTAGTATGTCTCAAAGAATCAAGAAAGATGAAAATCAGATAAATTGCTTGATTTGATCACGAGGAACAACGATCATCAAGAGAGAGTAAAACTAGGTTTCTCAATGTGGATAGTAGAATGCAATATACATAAAGAGAGAGAAATCAAAATTTCTCATTATGATTTGGAGATGCGACATACATTAAGATAGATAAATTAGGTGATTTCTCAATATGATAAATAGGAATGCAACATGCATTAAGACAAATAAATTAGGTGTTTGCTCCATATGATAAATAGGGATGCAACATAAAACAAGAGATGGTAAGATTAGGTTAATTTTTCAATTTGGAATTTAAGAAGTGTAACATACCTCTAAATGTGAGTCAACTTGACAAAACCCAAACCTTAGATCCAAATTAGAGTTCCAAGGTTTAAAATAATGGTGGTTGCAAAAAGATCACCATATGAACAATTTCTTGAGATTGCAAGACTTTGACGACCCTTCCAAGGAAGTTGAATAGGAGGATAAGGGAGGAGGTTACAAGTCATGTCCTATTGGTGAAGTGATTTCTATGTATGTAAGACCATGGAGAGAGGTCTACATATAAAACTATTAGGTATGGGTAGCAAGAAATTATCTATTTCTTTTACTAGGGAAAATATGTAATGTATACTGTAGAGAAGAAAATTTAAGAATTCATTAACATATTATCAAAAAGAATAAATATAGAAAAAATGACGTTTCCCTTCCATTTCTTTATGTTTTCATGTTATAATATATTCCCCTTTTCTTCAATAACTTGGTCACATATATATTGGCTACTACATCCACAATAAAGGGAATTCTAGATATCTCGTTGTGTAATTATTTTACTCAATGTAAATGGTTATAATTGTAATGACCTCACTTTTTGGTAACCCCCAATTAAGGAAGGCCAAAAAGATGAAAGAAATTACTTACAAAAATTTACCCAAGGATCAAATTTTAATCAAATAATAAATAATAGACAACAAATTCATTAATTCTATAACTTTGTATACTAGATTCTTACATGAATTTTTTATCCTCAGAACTGTACATTCGAGAAGAAATGATTAGCTAATCCTCCTTTTGATAACTTCAATGCCTTCATGTAATTTCCATCTTTATCTTCATCTCCTTTATCATGTATATCAGTTTATACCTAAATCAACTTGAAACAAATACACGATCATCATGTGGCCATACCGGTACATGGGCACATCAAAAAAAATGCAAGTAATTAACAACATATTGTTCTGACAAATACTTGCAAATATAAATTGGAATTTTCTTCACATAATATTTCTTTTATGTGATATTCATTGTGACATTATAATTTGTAGGAAATAAATAAATAAGCTAGCATTTATTTTTAATCCATGCGAAAAACTCCAAGAAAGCCACGTGAAAATAAGGCAAGTATTCTTAGGCATAAATAGGTGCCTTGATGGCGAGCCATGTAGATAATCATGTAAATTACACCTCATAACGTTCAATAAATTCAATCAAAAAAGATGAATCCAAGCATTCACATCATATCTATGGGCATGTAAATCCTTAAGTGTCACCATCACATTTAATCATATTAATCACATTAAACCCTTCTTGATCCTAAACTATGGTTTAGGTTTCCTTTGTATCAAGTTATCATTAAAGTCATGTTTGATACTCCAATTCTGTGTTCATTGATTTAATGACTCAAGGACCCTAATTCATATTAAGTGTAACTATAATCACCAAATATACCTCATACCTTTATTATGATCACTAAGATTCAATCATGTTTATTAACAAAATTGCAAGTGATGATCCTTTAACCTTAATTGTCCATATGTATGGTTATTCACATTAGAAACCCTAACTACTCATCATCATTATCATGTTCACGTTTATTTCTCATACGGTTCAACAATATCAGATAAGAGCATAAAACAAGGGTCTCTAATGTATATAACATGTTAATATCCAATCTAGGGTTTCCATTTATAAGTCTTCACTTAAACACATATATTAGCCTACTTTAGGAACAATAGACACTTTTAGCTTTTGATTATATTTTATTTAGATTTCTCTCATTTCCCGATCATTTTTCATATATTACTTATCTAATTTCGAGCATCCTAGAAATTACTACTACTTTTGCAAGATAAATATATACTGTCCAATGAAAGGACGCCATGTCATCGTTTATTACCTTGTCTTATTGTTGATTGGGGAAAAGGAAAAGACGAGCATCCCTTTATGTCCAATACACTCACCCTGGGCATTGGGGTCATTTGCCCTTTTCTTTCCTTTCTCCTCACGCTGGGTGACTCCTGCCAGCCAGTCACGTGTCTGCCGCGTGACGGGGCTCGACGCTCATCTCACCTTGATCGCTTCTCCTGGACTGTGCAACCCTACTGCCTTCACCATCTCCCTCCTTTGGGGCTCATCCTGCACCATCACCCTTACGGAGAGGACCCTAGGCTACCACTATTACACTCACTAGTGACAGACCTCCTAGTCATCATGTATGCTACTGCTGATGCCGACATGCCATCATCCTCCTATGTTGCAACAATGCCATCTCCACTACCTAGTCCTCCCCAGTGCGAAAGCTCGCACAAAACACCCCTAACCCTCCCTATGACTTGCAATGCTGCATACAGATGGAGGGTTGTGTGATGCTCAGTCCACCTTCAGACCAATCTCTTGCTCGCTCCTCCTCCCCCCTTCTGAGTGACTAATCTCTTTAACCCCTTGGTGGTGTAGCACCTCCACAATGACTGTCCTGGCTACTGCGGTTAGCATCTCTATACCTCACTCTCATGGCGGCACCCAAACAAAGACCCAGTCATGGTCATAAGAAGAAGGAGGAACGTGGATAGGAGGGAACCTACCTTTTGTCCCTACAGTTTCGCTCAAACACATAGGCCACAAACTTCTGCCACCTAGGAGAAGAGGGTTCTGTGGCCCTTACATATGTCCTAGGCAAATCCCTAGGGTTAGGAAGAAGAAAGACGATGGAGGAGAGGAGCATGGGGCGGGTTGGATGTCGAATGTTGTAGAGGAAGAGATATGAGAGATGGGACAAGGTTGGGTTGTGTGTGGGTCTTCATACACACACAGATATATATATATATACACACACAGATATATATATATATATACCTTTTCCTTCTCACTTCCTTTTTATTTTTTCCCTTGGTGTAGAAGCAAGATGTCAAAAAGCAAGGCATACATTTACTACCTTCCTATAAACATTAAGAATATGCCTCTTTTATTCAACAAGTTTAATTCCAATTAAAAGGCAAGGCATGGTCCTAGGAAAAAACATATTTCCTTCTCGTTTGTTTCTTTTGATATATCCTATTAACCAGTCACCTTTAATAAATTCCCAAACATAGGAACTCCTATAAGTTTTACTTGATTAACACACAAAAAGACATAAAGGAAAGCCTATAAGTACATGACACTTCATTTTGATCATGAATTCTAGAATACTCTTTTATATCTTTCTTTCATACATCCTTTAAATCAATTATCCTCACCTCATGGTAACTCATAAAAACCTTTCCCAATCATATTTTAGTAATTGGGATTTAATGGGATATCTTTCCCAAACAAAACTTGCTCCTTTTAGGCATTATTTAAAACAATACTATTATTCATATAATATCCTTTTTCTCCAATCTCTAGAATGATATTCTATTCTTTATTATTTTCAAGTATAATATCCTTTTTATTTATTTTTTCTCACAATTATTCTTTTCTCATGTCAAAGTCATTGAATACATGTATAACAATTTTATTAAATAACAGTGTTTATTGGATTAATATTAAGTTAGATCTAAATTCCACATTTGGGGCAACCATATATTGCTAATTTATTTTAAATCAATTATTTTTTGAGGAGGTAGGTTCGAATAAAACTATATATACATAACTAATTAATTTAGACACATGAGGTTCAAATAAAAAAAGTGAAAACATTATCTATCAAACCATTTTCTATTTTACTTGTTGTTAAAAATTTGAGGAGGTAATTTGGTGGTTTAGAAAGTAAATTATTTAGTCAAGATTATTATTATTTCTTACTTGGGTTTAATAATTGATTAACCAAATTTGGGATTGTTTATTTGTTTTCAAATAAATATGTAATCAAGTTTAAATATTTGTTTCCATTATAATATGTTAACATGAATTTTTTGTTTATTTATTACTTTCAAATTTTAAGAGAGAATTATTTATTTAATGTTTGTTCTAATTTATTAAAATATCTCGTGCATTTCACATTGTTGCAATTCCCTTGGTTCATATTTCTATAACTCATATTCTATTTGGAAAGTAAATCCATTTTAAGATTTTCCATCAAGATAAATTTTCCATAGATTTATCATGCATGCACAACATTGTTTCCCTTTATGTTATACAACAATTTTATTTATTTCAATTTCACCTAAATTATATATGTATCAACCATACAAGTTGGTCTATACTATTTATTTAATATATTAGATTTTTTTATAATAAATTCAGCATTGTTGACCTTATGTTATATTTGGGTTTCTTAATGAAATTCAGATAGTTATGATTGTAAAAATAAGGTGAAACTTGGCGACCAAGGTAACTGGGACCAATGAACATGTTTTCACCATTTAATTTGGGTTTTGAAGATTCCTTTTATGAGTCTTGATAAAATTAGAGTTTTGGGCTCATAACCATTATATTATTATAACATTAGATCATTGCCATTATTATTTATTATTTAGCATCCCACTATCTTCAAATTCCTATCAATACAATTTCCTTTTATTATTAGGTACAAATTTCCATATTTTGCTTATTTATCATATTAAGACCATTAATTTAATATTTATTTAGTTAATGATACATCATTCCTATTTACATATATGGAGAAACAATTGTTATTCCAAAGCACATTATACATCATATTAAACATATTTTAGTTGTTATTTGCATATTACTTAGGAAAAGAAACATATGTGACATGCTTAATGAATTCACTTACATGTTAGCACATACTTAAATTATTATGTTAATATGAGTGTATTTTGATATTTAATGTTGATTATAGAACCTAATGCCACTTAATATGTTATATTTGTTTTCAAGTCTAAACACTTTATGGGTTATTATTGACTCCTTATCATGGAATAGGATAAGATTCTAGGTTTCAGTATTTTACAGCCGACCAATGTACCAACATCGTGTACGGATTTGATGAACAAATTATTTAAGTTGTATCTTGACTATTGTGTGGTAGTATTTTTATATGATATCTTAATATAATTCAAAGGAATTCAACAACATGAGCGACATCTTTGTCAAACGTTATTGTTGAGACAACACAGGTTGTATGCTAAGTTTAGTAAGTGTGACTTTTGGCTCAGGGAGGTATCTTTTCTTGGTCATGTCATCTCTAGGATGGTGCTCATGTAGAGCCTGAGAAGGTGGATTCAGTGATGTAATGGGAGCAACCTAAAACACTAACAAAGCTTCAGAGTTTCCTAGGTTTATCTAGTTACTACAAGAGGTTCATTCAAGCACTTTATTGTGATAACGTTTACTTTAACCAAGATAACTAGGAAGTGCATACCTATTTTTTGGAATGAGAAGTGCCGACATCGTTGAAATTTGCTATAGGAGAAGTTGACATCTACTATAGTGTTGGTCTGCCATATCCTAGGAAACTCTACGACATTTGTGTGATGCTTCAGAGAATGGGTTGGGATGTGTGCTGATGTAGAATATGAAAATGATTTCTTTTGCTTCTAGAAAACTTAGGAAGCACAAGGAGAACTACCCGACTCATGATATGGATTTGGAAGCCATGGTCAAGGATTTTAAGACATTGTCTTTATGGAGGGAAATGCCAAATCTTGACTGATCAGAAAACCATATCGTACATCTTTCAAAGCATGAGTTGAGCATGAGGTAGAGGACATGGATGGATTTGATCAATGACTATGACTGTATGATACATTATAATCTAAGAAAGGCAAATTTGTGCATGTTGTGTTGAATACAAAGTCATCTTCAACTTCATCTAAAAATAATAATTATTGTATTGTATGGATTATTACATGAGGGATATGTGGGTCTCACTGCGATACATGAATGTAAAGTTATAGGTCTCCTTTTTGACTTTTTTTCTAACACAGTTACATGTGAAGACAAAATTATTACAATGGATAGAATATGTAAGAAAAAGATGACACCATGATACAAAATATCAAATCAAAGTTTGCCAATAAGAAGCATGATGAGTTTTATGAGACAAATGATTGGTACAATGTAGTTTCACCATCGAAGGAAGTTTCTTGACCTAGGAGGTTTTAGGGAGATGGTACCTACTTAGCATCCATACTATTTCAGGGATGTTATATAATCATATTAAGGCTTTTATTAGCCATTATGATTCTGAATTTGTTTGGACAAAATCCCATTAGTAAATGTAGATCATCTAGGCATATATTTGATCTTTTTATATCCAAAACATGGAAATAAAATAGATTTTGAATGCATTGGATTTTTAAGCTGTATTTTAGGTTATATCTCTTTAGTACTTAGTGAATTTTGTGCAAAATTTTATATGGTTAAGTGATTTGTATGAGGAGATATCGTTGTTATAGCCTTAATGGTGAATTGGGTTTGCATGTTCCCTACATTGATTTTTTGGTCCTCTTTATGACCAAGGATGGTTAGGTATATCATGATTGAGTAACATGAAACTACTTTATATAGTTTATATCTTTAGAAGTTGTAATTCCTGAATTATTTCATACATATAGTATTCTATATGTAACTTGATTGATGCAACCATAAATAAGTAACTCACCTAATTAATCACTGTGAAACCCTAATCATGTAGTGTCCTATAACTATAGAACTATATAAGAGTCATAGCTCAATGCATAGTTAAATGAGTGTATCCTGTAATAATATTTATTATAATAATGTGCTCATAGTTGTATCATGTTGAGTACATATAGGTGTGGGGAGGGTTTATCTCAGTCATCCAAATTTCAAGGTTGTGGGGAGTGGTTGAGGCAGTGTGATAGAGAGAAGATATTATTGTGACTTGAATTTGAGATTTATATACCCTAGATGTTGGCATTGTATCACGTGTACTAAGGGTGAAATGGGTTTCTATTGGTATGGCCATTGTACCCTTAAAGGTAGGTTGGTCTATTATGCCACTATAGTTGTCACTTGTACTGACTGAGGGGAAGAGATCATTAGGCATCTGGTCAATTTAACATCTTATATGGGGATTTTTTTACTTTGTTGTGGTCAACTAGTAGTTTGAGTGGTACGCCTCAAACTACCCATGGATAATAAATATCCAACTGTGTAGTATATCTATTTAGCATTAGTTGATGAATCACATAAAATGATGTATTGCCTTTTTATTCCTTCCAATATCACATGTCATTCATTTTTGTATACGTACAATTATCTATTTGTAATGCCATATATATTTTTTCACTATAATCGAGTTAGTTTTTATTCTTTTAACATCTTTTTAACTTATCTAATTACATAATTTCCTTGTCAACAATAAATGTTATCATCCATAATATCATATCATTGGGACTTGCAGTCTCACCCCATAGATAACAACATCTTTTAGGTAAGAAACAACACAATCAAGCCTTTGGTGGAAAGGAGCCTCAGTTTAGAGATCGTGGGCTTAGAGATTGGTGATTCTGGTTAAAGTCATAGAGTCATCCATTTACTCTCAGGTCTGGGCAAGGGGTATTTGGTACATATGTATATTGACTTGAGTTTTGATTGCATCTTATGCATAGTATATATGTTGCAAATATCTTGTAAAAGATCATTGTATACACTATTGTAGATGAGGCCATTTTAGTCCTCATAAAGTTACCTAAAATAAATATATGTGATGTTCATACATTTGTGTAGTCATTTATATGAATATGTTCAAAATTTATATTCATCTTTAATTTTGTGCCTTTTTGGTACTATAGTTAATTAATGTTTGATCGATGTTTTGTTTATGAGTAATCTCATTTTGTATCATACATTGTCATATTTTGTGGTACTAGAGCCTTAGGTTTGTTGAGTCTAAATAACATAGGTCTCAGGTTGTTGTGTCTATTATTACTTATCTAACATATATAGCCATGGTATAATGCTGTGTAGACATGTCTAGAGAACATGAAGAACACACTTGAGTAGTTTGAGGTGCTTGGAGGTGGCAATAGGCGATGGATATCAGTGGGAGGTGTACCCAAGATGAGGTCAAAGCACCCTATTCGACCACCTTGGATCTTGTGACCTTGGTTGATCCAACATTCCTATGTGTTTAGAGAAGCTAATGGCAACCATAACACATTTGGCTCATAGGGAACCTATACCTTACATAGAGTACCTACCCAACATGGTAAGTCCTAGGGTTCATGGAAGACCTTTGAGATATTGAAGTGTGTCAGAGCCACTGAGAATGCATGCATCATGGACAAGTCAAACACAAATATGTGATCAACAGAGTGGATAAGGAATTTTGGATTTTGAATTTTCCAAGGAAGACAAAGTTAATTATGTGATCTATTTTTTGAAAGGCAGTGCTAGATTGTGACAGGTCCATTGATGGGGAGAAGTGATCAATTGGAAAAAATTTGGTAGGTGTTTGTCTTCCATTACTTTTTAAAGTCATATATAGAGGAGAATATGGCTCGGTTTGAGATATTTCTCTAAGGATCATGGTTAGTGAATGACTATGAAGCGACATTTGCATAGTTGTTTATGTTTTGTCCTTACATGGTATCAATGGAGAAGGATCAAATAATTAGGTTTGAGAAGGACTTGAATGCTGAGTTGGAACAGATATATAGTGTTATCTTCAAAGGCACATGATAATTTTCCTCCTTCTTAGACGCATTGAGGGGGATAGAGAGGACGATTGTCAACCTATGAGATACCAATGCAAGGAATATATCATCTCAAATTTTGGGACAATAGTCATGAAGTTATAAGAAGTATATGTTTTTTTTTCTACACCACAACACTATCATTAATATCTGTTGTCAGATAAAAGTTTGATAGTTTATGAGATAAGTTCAAATGTGTAATCATAGTGGTATCCTAGCAAGGGAAGAGGCCATAGTTTTTAGTCATATGGGTTGCACATTTTTAGACCATGTTTGTGATAGGGCCATCTAGGTCGCAATATGACACATGGACTTGTTCAAGTGTGGACAGGTTGGGCATGTCAAGTGGTCTTGCCCACTAAGGCCAGGAAGTAACACAACAACTAATGCAGAGTCAATAGGGCTTGCAACAATAGTTCAATGGTTGTAGGGAGGTCATGTCCAGACATCTCAAGAAAGATTTTCTAGACTAGCAGGCAGAGGTCAAGGATGAATACATCACCATGCAATGGATATATTCTGTGCTATGAGTTGGCTAAAAGGAGTGGTCAACCCACGAGTTGTGACATATCATATAAAAGTTCATCATTGTTATTAGTCTATATCTAAATATGTATATTTTTTAGTTGGGCCAGGTGAGACACACTAGTTTATCACTGGAGAGGTGATAAGTAATTGTAAATATCATGTTTGTAGTAGAATCGACGATCCCTTATTAGAAACCCCTTTAGTTGGTCCCCTTGTGTCTGGGGACGTGTGTCCATATTGCATTCTTTACTTCTTAGGATGCATATACCACTTGATATGCATGTATAACGTATGATCCTTGGAGTGGATACCTTATAGAAGTACAACATAGTTTTGTACTGTGGTTCCAAGAATGCAAATTTCATGATGGTGATATCTCTTAGACTTTCCAAGGATATATCAAGATTCTCCCTACATGTTTGGTGTAAGCAGTGATAGTAGAGAAGTTTATGAGAGAAGGTTTGTGAAGCATTCTTGGCACATGTCATAAATATCAAGGCGAGGAGTGCTAGTATCTAGGATGTACCCATGGTGTGTGAGTTGAAGAATATTTTCCTTGATGAGTTTCCTAGTGTTCCACCCCTGTGATTTTGAGATCATTTTGGTTCTTGGCATGCAACCCATGGAATAAGCACCTTATAGGATGGTTCTTGTTGAGATGGAGGAGTTGAAGAAGTAGTGAAAATAGTTACTAAAGAAAGATTTCATACGGTCAAGAACATTTTCTTTTGGTGCTTCAATGTTGTTTGTGACTAAGAAGATGGTTCTATGAGGCTTTTGAAAAACTACCAACATTTGAATAATGTTAGAGTGAAGAACATGTATCCTAATTGAGGATAGATGATGTGTTTGATCAATTGAGGTGCTGCAATGTTTTACAATAGAGATATCAGATTATGGTACCATCGTGACATACCTAAGACCTCTTTAAGATTTGGTATGAAGATTATGGGTTTGTAGTAATGCCATTTAGGATAAGTAATGCAAAAAAAAACGTTTATGGGTTTGATGAAAGAGTATTCATGATGTATATTGACCAGTTTGTTGTAGAATTTATAATTGATACATTGATATGCTCTAGAGATAGTCAACAAAATGAGCAACATCTTCGTCGAACATTGGGTTTGTTGATACCAAAAAGGTTGTATACTATGTTGTGTAAGTGTGAGTTTTGGTTGACCGAGGTGTCTTTTCTTGGTCACATCATGTGACGTACAAACTGATCTTAACCAATGAAACAAGATTAACTAATGCAGAAGCGATTACTAACAGCGGGTTACTGAAAATCACTAAAAATTAAAAAAATTTACACATAGATCCATTCTCAGGAAAAATCTTTAAACAAGAACCACAATATTATATTTACATACTAATTCACATTGTACATTCCATGTAAATACATTAGGTGTCTGAAAGATTTGATCAATTGAACCTTCAATTACATGAGGTATCCAAATGAATTGACCATTTGAATCTTCAATCACACTGGGTGTCCAAGTGGATTAACCAATTGAGTCTTCAATTACCTTAGATATCCAAATGGATTAGCCATGTTGAACCTCAAATGGTTTTGATTGCTTAGACCCTAAATGGTCTTGGTCTCTCAGAATTCAAACAGTTTGAAACCATTTGGGCAAATTGCCCTTGAAACCGTTTAAGCAAGAAATGTGTTGAAACCGAATAGACTTGGGTCTCCAAACAGTTTGAGACCGTTTGGACCCAAATGGTCTTGAGACCGTTTGGACCCAAACGGTCTTGAGACCATTTGGACTCAAACGGTCTTAAGACCGTTTGGTCCAAACCCTCTCAAAACCGAATGGACCAAAAAGGTCTTTCAACACTTAAACAATTTAAGGTTTCAATCAATGAGTCGCCTATCAATTGAATACTTGATTCATTCATCAATTAAACTATTGAATCATCCTTCACTTGGACCATAAATTAGGGTTTTGAACCCAATTGAACTAGGATTTATAATCAAGAAACCATCAATTAGGGTTTTGAAATCGAGGAACCTTCAATGGTTAACATTGTGGAACTAATTCAATTAAAATCAATGATTCATCATCAAATTATGATATGACCTGACCTCAAACGGTCTTGAGGTCGTTTGGATGCCCTCCAAATGGTCTTGAGACCATTTTCCCCATCCATCATTAAAATTGGTGAAATCTAATTAGGGTTTAGATCATTGGATTGATCATCAAATTAGCTATTGATTGCATTTCAATTCGATATCTCTGGATCTTCAATTACTCAACCATACTCAACCCTAGACCTCCAAACAGTCTTGGTTGACCTCCAAACGGTCTTGAGATCATTTGGGTGATCTCCAAATAGTCTTGAGACCATTTTGGTTAATCAACCCAAAGTTTTAAATCAACCAATTGAAATTTCAGCACTTAACCCGATTAGGGTTTCTAATTGGAGGATTGTCCATATATTGAATCAATCAATTGGATTCATTAGATCATCATCCAACATGTACTAGGGTCCTGACCTCAAACGGTCAACCCATCCAAATGGTCAACCCTTCCAAATGGTTTGGGATCCAAACCTCCAAACAGTTTGCTAACCATTTGGTCTCCAAACGGTTTGGTGAAACCGTTTGGACCAAGGTCTTAAAACCGTTTACAATAGAAATTTGTTGGAATGTGTGCCTAAGATGATGTCATCATCATCAAGCATTAGTCCATTGAAAACTACTGCCATTATCATGGTAGTTGCATCAACTAATCAAAGGAATTGTAAGAAGAGCAATTGAACATAATTGATTGAGAAATTGAATTCAATAACAATGAATACGGGTTCAAGTTATATAACCCACCTCCAATTGAGCTTCAAAGCTTGGAGCTTCACATCAACAATGGTGGAAGAAGCTTTCTCAAACCACAAGGTTCGTTCGTCAAGCTTCTGAGTGAAAAGGAATGGTTAGAATTGAAGATGGGATCGAGATAAGAAGAAATCATGCATTGATTTGTGATTTCCACCATCGAAGAGTTTGTCGAACGAGAGTGTCTCGGTCGAGGAATTTGTCGACCGAGAATGGCCCTATTTCAATGTTTTAAACTAAGTACTAAGTTTGTGTATGAGTGTGCAATTGTGACACTATTATAGGGGATGACCTATCTAAGTGTTGTGATTGGCTAAGGAAGATCTAACACTTGATTTACATGATGTCTAAGTACTTGTACATTATATATTTGTACAAGTTTTACAATTGATTACATTCATGAAATTAAAGCAATTTAGCATATAGATCTTCCAAGTAGTTTGTCATCCACCTAATTCCTGCAACACTCAAGTAGCACGTTAGATTCACAAGAATGAAATGTTTGTCATCATCGAAACAAAGGGATTATACTAATGTCAATTTAGCCAACAATCTACCCCTTTTTGAAGATGACAAACATTTCCTATATATAAAATAAGGAAATATAAATCATATGAGTTTCATACCCGAAGTTTACCTTTTGTAGCCATTCTTGTTTTGCAAGTGTGTACTGGCCGGTATATTATGAAACTCATTTTATTTTATGTTTTTGATTTTATATTATTTCTCCCCCTTTGTCATTTCAAAAGGATATCCAAGATAATCATTTAGTATGACTTTTTATTCCTCCCCCTTAATTTGATAATTAGATGCTCCCCCTTAATAAGATATTTAGTTTTAAAAGCAAGGGATGCAAACCACTTATTGTCAAATTTAACCACAATTTATTTCTCAATCATTTGCAAAGGATGTCAAGCCTTGAAATGATATGAGATTCTCTTAAGTTCATGGCATATGTGTATTGATTTCTTATCCATTTTTCAAGGGATGTTAAGCCCTAAAAATGACATGAGAATCCTTTAAGCTTATAGTTTAATGTATGTATCTCTAACCAAGTACATGGGATGTGAAGCCCAAATTTGTTTAGAGAATTCCATTAAGAGCAAGATATACGTCATATTCATGAATATTGTAAATTTCTTATTTTTCATAACCAAAACTAAATTTAAGGATACTAAGGTCATAACAAGCTTCAAATGATGTTTACAAAGTTTTGTAAGCTTCTTAATCTTATAATCAAGATAGTTTGTGTGATCTCCCCCTTAATCTTATAGTCAAGATAATCAATATTAGATCATAATAAGTTGACTTTTTATGCACTAAAATTATGTTTTCAATATGATAAACACATTTTGAATCAAGATACTAAGATTAAGTGCAGTAAAATGATGTACAAATAAGCATTTTGTCAAGCTTATTTTAGGTCGACCTTGACTTTGACCATAGCGCCCCTTGGTCAAACTTGATTTCAACCAAGAGGCAATTTCTGCAGATTTCCAATTTGAACACTTATATGTGAAGTATAATTTCTGCAGATTTTTAATTTAAAATGCATTTGTGCCATGAAGTTTTACTGTTTATGCAAAATGGCATCTTCACATGAGTTGAATCACAATGATAAAAAACAATTTCCATTCATGGTTTGTATATATGGATCAAAGATGATTTTAGACAAACCAATGAAACACAATGATCGTGGCATAATAGAATAGTAGAAGTATATCCACAATGCAATGATCAAGATAGAAGCATATAAATACAATGATTATGATTATTTTAAACTAAGATTTCAATACACATGTTTCCTATATAGATAGACCAAGAGATACTTAGGATAAACCATGTGGATTATGATAAAACAGTAATTTTCTTGATGAAACTAACATGGTTTATAATTTTCAGTTTTAAACCAATTTGATGATAATCCAAAAGAATCTCATTCATTGTTCATGAATTTTCAATTTTAAGAGAAACTATGTAAATGAACATGCTTAACAAACTTTTTCAATCAATGAATAAGGTTTGTTCAAAATCACTCTTCATATAACATTTTTGCAATATATTTAAGGATTTCATATTCATAATGTTATACCTTAATTCATGATGAAAAAAGATCAATATGTCTTTCTTCAAAGATGGTCTCCAAGATTTATTCTTGATTTGCATATTAAATCAATCATTAATAACAAATTGATAGCAAACTGGATTAATTTAAAAACAGGTTCAACAGAACTTGATTCAGTCAAACTATTTGTCGACTGAATTTATCTCGGTCGACGTTTTCTCGACCGAGAAAGCTGCTGTTTGTACAGTTTTTATCAGTTTTGTTTCAAACTTGAGAACAGTAACCTGATCGGTCGACTATTTCTCGACTGATAGTGTTCTCGGTCGAACAGTTTCTCGACCGAGAAAATTTCTGTACTCTTTCAGAATTGTTTTCAGTAATTGTTTCCAAGTAAATCAAGAATATGAAAGTTAACGCTTGATTGTGTTGAGATATGACATTTGTATATCAAGAATTAGTTTAGGTCAAATCTCAACTTGTCAAATTCAAACTTCTAAGTTTTAGGAACCCAAGCTAGATCATCATTCCTTTTCTTGTATGGGCATGAAAAAGAGTAGTGTCCAAGACGCAAGCAATAATGACAACTAATAGAGTCAATCTCATTTCTCTTTCTAGGAGTTGAATTATTCTTGGGTACATACATGGATTAATTCTTTAGCACTTGTGTCCTTCTTCAACTAGGTTTTTGATAAGATTTTCCCTTAGTCTTATAACCTAGTCCTCTTCTTCCAATTTGATGATAAGAATCATTTAATATATTATCAAGAATATTATTGTTACTCAAGCTACTCACTTTTTGTTGTAATTTCATAATCTCATGTAATTTCTTATTGATATCTAATTTTGCTTGATCTAGATTAGATAAAAAAGAATCTCTTTCTTTCACAATAATATCATAATATAGATGTGTACACAAAACAGGTTGTTTTTGAAGATCATTTACTTGAGTCTGCAAGTTTAACTTTTCTAGGGAAAGAAGATTGCAATTTGCTTCTATAGATTTCAGTTTAACATCATAATCTTCAATTTCAGATGTGAGAGCAAGAAGTTTAGCATTTAACTCATCATTTACTTTATTTGATTTCTTAAATTTGTTCTTGCACTCAATATATTTCTCATGTGTATCTTGAAGACTAGCGATTAGATCTTCTTTTGGTAGATCAAAAAGACTTACCTCATCTTCTTCTTCTTCATTTGTTGTAGCAATAAGACATTCTACTTCTTCTTTTCCATCATCACTATCATCACTTGAATCATCCCATGCAGCTTTATATGCTCTTTCCTTCTTTTTGTGAGATGATTTCTTCCCTTTCTTGAGTTTTGGACAATCACTTTTCATATGTCCCTTTTTGCCACATTCAAAGCACCTGGAAGATGAAACACTAGAAGTTTTGTGAGTTTTAAAACCTTTATACTGCTTACCATTTACAATGAGAGTTTCTTCTTCACTATCATCTTCACTTGTGTCATGGATAATCTTGGTTGATGCTTTGAATGCAATGTCCTTCTTTCTTCCTTGTTGAAGTTCACATTCTCATCTTTCTTCCTCTTCTAACGTTGCCTCATGTGCTTCTAGGTTGCCAATAAGTTGTTCCATTCTTAGCCGGGTGAGATCATTTGCTTCTTCAATAGCAGTCACCTTGGGCTTGTATTTGGGAGGAAGAGTCCTAAGAATTTTTGAAACTTGATCTTCTTCACTGATTACTTTTCCTAAAGCATTTAGACCATTCACAATAGAAGAGAATTTTGCATACATTTCACTAATAGACTCATTTTGATCCATACAGAATTGTTCAAATTTCTATTTAAGCATTCCAATTTTAGAATTCTTAACTTGAACAGTTCCTTCATATGTTATAGACAATCTATGCCATATCTCATAAGCTGTTTCACAATTTGATATTCTATTAAACTCAACAACTGAAATTGAGCAATAAAGTATACTTACAGCTTTTGCATTCATTTGGGCAGACTTTACCGTATTGACATCCCAATTTGCATACGCCATTTGAGGAAGTTCATAAGGAGTTTATACCATTCTCCATAAGTCCCAACTGATTCCTTGGAAGTAAAACTGCATTCTCCTCTTCCAGTAAGTATAGTTAGTTCCATCAAAAGCTGGAGGTCTAGCCACGAGTGTTCCTTCCAAGTTGAGGTTGTTGAGCAACCCATCACCCATTCTTCAAGACTTTGTTAGAGTTCCTTGAAGCCCTTCTCTGATACCAATTGAAAAACCACTAGAGGGGGGTGAATAGGGTTTTATAGATATTTTAAAGTATTTTTAACTCAAACAACCAACCACAAAAATATTGGACAAGGGGACAAGGATTTAGAGTTGTTCCAACCTTAGCAAATACTAAGGCAGTCAATCCACTACCCGGTTCCTTAGCAAATACTAAGGCAGTCAATCCACTACCCAGTTTCTTACCCAACCGGGATTTTGAAAGAACTAAATTTTATTACCTCGCAAGGATATTACATAAAATTACAATTCTTTCACCAAACCCTTCGAACAACCTTCACCTAGAAGTAGTTGCACCAACCTTGAAGTAGCCTTCTTGAAGTAACTTCAAGCTCCCCCTTGAAGTAGCCTTCCTCTTGAAGTAGCTTCCCGTTGCAACAACCTTCTTGAAGTAGTCTGAAGTCCACCTTCTCCACCGAGAAGAACCTTCTCCAATCCGCAGCCTCCAACCCTAGGAGTAGCAAGGAGAATACAAAAGATAAAAGGAACAAGAAAGAAAAATAGAAATTACAATACCACTTGTAGCTCAAGGCTTGATTTCCTATATCAAGCATTTTGATCTCCTAACCAATGTATATACAAGTGTAGTTGCTGTGGATAGGAGATGCTAGCCTATAGGACACGAATTTAGAGCAAGGGAATGAGTAGCCAATGCTAGTGTTGCTCAATCGCTCAAAATAGATTGCCAATTGCAAGTGTAATCTCAAGTATAGCACAAGTGTATATGAGTGAGTTTAGGTGTCCTAAGGCATGTCCTATTTATAGGAATGACCTACAAGTTCTTAAGGACGTTCTAGACACTTTCTAGGGGGTTCTTAGTGCTTAACTATCCGTTAGGTATCCATTAGTTGCACTAACAATGGCTAGTTAATTAATTCTGAAAAGTGCAGACAGAGACATTCTCGGTCGAGGAATTGTCGACCGAGATCCCAGTCGGTCGAAGTTTTTTTGACCGAGGGACTGTCTGGAGTCAAGTGTATATAATGTTCTGATCCAACTCCCAACCACTTTTTCTGCTGGGTCTAACGGCTACTTGGGTCATTCTCGATCGAAGAGTTTGTCAACCGAGAGTGTCTCAGTCAAGGAATTTGTCGACTGATAATGGCCCTGTTTCAATGTTTTAAACTAAGTACTAAGTTTGTGTATGAGTGTGCAATTGTGACACTATTGTAGGGGATGACCTATCTAAGTGTTGTGATTGGCTAAGGAAGATCTAACGCTTGATTTACATGATGTCTAAGTACTTGTACATTATATATTTGTATAAGTTTTACAATTGATTACATTCATGAAATTAAAGCAATTTAGCATATAGATCTTCCAAGTAGTTTGTCATCCACCTAATTCATGCAACACTCAAGTAGCACGTTAGATTCACAAGAATGAAATGTTTGTCATCATCGAAACAAAGGAATTATACTAATGTCAATTTAGCCAACAAAGAGAAGAAGTGGATTCGAAAAAGCCTTTGGTTTGAGTTGTTAAAGGTGTTTTTATAAGAAAAACAATGAGAGAGAAAATGCCTTATAAAAATCTTTTAATTCCAAAATTGGTGCCACCTCTTCCCACTCAATTCCTTGCATGAAAAGATATATTCCTCACATCCGAATTCCCTTCCATTATCCATGAATTAAGGGAAAAGAAATTAAGCACCTTAATCATATAATAGTAATATCCATAAGTTAGTGGATATTTCTTTTTATTTTCTTAATGTGAGTGGGTTCTCCACTCATGTAGATATTTCCTTTGCCTTTGCATGGAACAAGGACGTTAACACTTGAGAAAATCCAACCATCTCGTTTTTGGTTGAAGGCCCTTCAATTATTTTATTTATTTTTTGCATTAAATTAAATTAATGTTTCAATTATGCTTAAATCTTGATTATTTTAATATCAAGATTCTCTCTCCTTCAAAGTAGCTCAAATGAGATGAAACTATCATTTTCTTGCCTCTACAAGACTCCAAGAATATTAGGGACCTTATTGAAGTGGAAATTTGCATATTGAACCCTGGGTTTTGGGTAAATTGCACATTACACCAAAACTAGTTTTTAATGCACAAACATTGCTTTATCAGCTCTTTCTTGGTACTCAGGCTTGTGGTAGCCATACCTCTACATCATATTCATTATAATGATGCTTCAACACATGAGAAACATATTATCATGCACAATTTGCAATTTAACCCCTCAACTTGGGTAATTTGCACTTTAGTCCAACACAAGCAAAACATTATTTTCAACATTATTCAAAATGGACTAAAATTGAAATATAAGTTCCTCTTTGAGCCTTAATTACTTTTCAAAAGATAATATAAAGCATATAATTGTCTTTCTTAAACAAAACACCTAGGGTTAAAGCATAACCCAGGTCAGTGATGTTACAAGTTATCCACCCCTTACAAGGATTTCGTCCCCAAAATCATCAATGAAAACATTAAGAGAAAAGAGAAGGGTACTTCATCCTCATCTCTTCCTCTAGCTCCCACGTAGCTTCTTCAATGCCATGGTGATGCCAGAGGACTTTTACAAGACAAATGTCTTTGTTTTTCAACTTTTTAATTCTTCTGTCAAGAACCAACATAGGTCCTTCAACATAAGATATATCATCATTTAGTTCTACCTCAACAGGTTGTAGAACTAACTCTGTGTCAGGATGACACTTCCTCATCATAGAGATTGAAAAACAAACCTTGGACAACTTCTAGAGCTCAATCCACCATTAAAGCCATGGAGCAGCTACTTTATATCAGTTCTAGAGGCGGGTTTTATAACTCTAACCCTTAAGCATTAATATTGCCTCTTTTCCATAAGAATTGTTGGTTATTCTTCTTTCTTAGATACTCTTGTGTGATCTTGCTATAATTTTCATGAAGAACAACACCTGTTCTTGGTTGAATAGAGGTAGATGAAGGTGACATCATCCTAGATAAATATCTAAAAAGAACTTTAGCAAATGGTTTGCCTTTGTGCTCAAACGGTTTCCCAAACCATTTGAATGCAAACGGTTTCATCCAAACCACATAGAAGCAAATGATCCAAGACCGTTTGGTGGCATTGACCAAGCGTTGACCGTTTGGAGACCTGTTGACAGTAATGTAGATTATTGACCTATCAATAATGGTTGATTAACTCCAAGTGGTTCACCAATTAAAGGTCCATCAATCCTCTAAACCCTAATCGGGTTAATTGCTGATTTGATAATTGAATAAGGTTGAAGCTTGGGTTGAGTGACCCAAACGGTTTCAAGACCATTTGGGGATCACCTAAACAGTCTCATGACTGTTTTGTGATTACCCAAGACCGTTTGGAGGTCTAGGGTTAAGTATGATTGACCAATTGAAGATCCAAAGGTTCTAAGTTGAAGTACAATCAATTGTTGATATGGTGATCAATCCAATGGACCAAACACTAATTGGTTGACTTGGTTTTTGGTGTTGACATGGGAAAACGGTCTCAAGACTGTTTGGAGGTCATCCAAATGATCCCAAGACTGTTTGGGGTCAGGTCATGACCAAATTGGATGATGGTTCAATGAGTTCAAATCAATTAGACTCACATTGATTGATGTTGAAGGGTCATCGATTCTAAACCCTAATCCAATTGATTCAAGCCCTAATTGATGACCAATTGAGGGTCAAATTAGTTGAAGGTTGACTTAATTAACTCAATTGAATGATGGTGATAAGTCTAATTGATGATTGGTTACATGTACTTAATCGTTGAGGGGATCAACATTGGAAACCCTAATTCAATTTGACTAGTTGAGACCATACTTGGTCCTTGCGGTTTTGAGGGGGTTTGGACCAAACGGTCTCAAGACCGTTTGAGTCCAAATAGTCTCAAGACTGTTTGGGACCAAACAATCCCAAATTGTTTCAGTCCATGCGTTTTCAAAAGCTACTTTAGCAAACGGTCTTGGAGGTCCACTTTAGCAAATAGTTTCAAAAGTCAAACTTGGCAAACGGTCTTCACCTCCTACTTTAGCAAACGGTCTTGAGTGTGAAACTTTACCAAACAGTCTCAAGGGTAGACCAAGACCGCATGGAGGTCCAAACGGTCTTAGACCATTTGAAGGATAAGTATGCATGACCGTTTGAGGTCTGAGTTAGTCAAGATCGTTTGGGGCCTTAATGGCCAAGATTGTTTGGTGATTGATTAACCTAAACCGCATGGGTACTTAAAGTGGTTAAAAGACAAAGTAATTAGTTAATTAATACATGATGTAATCAAAGGTGATCATGGTACTTGTACCTTAATGGGATAGTGTGATTTAAACCCATGAAGTAATTAAGTCATAATGATCACCATGATAATAACTTAACTCATGATGACAATTGTCTTTCATGATTGAGTTGACTTAACCTAATCAAGGCTGAAGTAAACATCATCCTATAGAGGATGAGAGAGAGAAGTCTCTTTTTATGAATAATGGACTTCCAATATGGATGAATATGTAATTAGGGTGTGATCCTTCATAGTGAGATCATTAAAACCCTAATTATGATGGTTAATGAATCTTAACCCTAAATTAAGGGTAATAATGGAAGTATCCCTAATGCATGATGATGATGTGATCTTAATTCATAATGATGACATGATAAACCCTAAATCAAGGTATGTGAATAGTAAACCCTAAATCAAGGTATGTGAATAGTAAACATTAAATCAAGGTATGTCAATAGTAAACCCTAATTTTAGGCAATATGATGAGAAAGCCTAACGAAGGATGATGTTTTATGCCATCCTCACCCTAATGAAGTATGCTAGTATGGGAAACCCTAATCCTAATATTGGAATGGTAACTAATACATTTATGGGAGAAATGCCTAAAGTGATTGACTGTAGATACCCTTATATCAAGTAATGCTTTAACCTGAGATGAGTCCATATCATTAAAAATAGTTGGACCATTCTTATGTGTGACCTATACACTTCATGGTAAGTGTGATAGGTTAATGGATGAAAGGATTAAGATGGGAAATACCTTAATCCAAGATAAGCTGATAACTTAAGGAAGTTGAAAGTGATGAGGAAAGTGATACATCAATATATGATAGATATCACTTTTAGAATTCTAGGATTAATATACCTTGACGCACCTCAAATCCAATATATTTGGACAAGAAGCACATGAAGTGTGCTATGTAAATTGTTACAATAAAATGTAATGAGTTTGAGATACCTTGATAAGCATAGGCTAATATACCATGAAAATAAGGGTAAGCCAAACTAATGAATATGATGTAATCATTCCATGATAAGGATGAGGAATGAACTCATACCTTGTACTGAGAATCATTTAATGATAAATGTCAAGAGTAATGAACATGTCTGAATTCTAAAGATGTGTAATGGCCTTATGAGCCATATGGTTAGTTGTTGCCTAATGAGAGGTAAGAAAGTGTTCTATGGGCCTTATGAGCTATGAGGATGGTTGTTGCCTAGTAAGAGGTAACAAAATGTTTTTAAGGTTGCACATGATTGGTTAAATCTCAATACTTGGAATAATAATACAGGATTGGTAATAACCCAATACCTGGAATGATTACACATGATTGACATAGTTCAATACCTGGAATGATAATACATGATTGGTTAAATCTCAATACCTAGAATAATAATACAGGATTGGTAATAACCCAATACCTGGAACGATTACACAAGATTGAATAGTTCAATACCTGGAATGATAATACATGATTGGTTAAATCTCAATACCTGGAATAATAATACAGGATTGGTAATAACCCAATACCTGGAATGATTACAAAGGATTGACATAGTTCAATACCTGGAATGATAACACAGGATTGGTTGAATCCCAATACCTGGAATAATAATACATGATTGGTAATAACCCAATACCTAGAATGATTACACAGGATTGACTTAGTTCAATACCTAGAATGATAATACAGGATTGGTTAAATCTCAATACTTGGAATAATAATACAGGATTGGTAATAACCCAATACCTGGAATGATTACACAGGATTGACATAGTTCAATACCTGTAATGATAACACATGATTGGTTGAATCCCAATACCTGGAATAATAATACAGGATTGGTAATAACCCCATACATGGAATGGTTACACAAGATTGACATAGTTCAATACTTGGAATGGTTACACAAGATTGACATGGTTCAATACTTGGAATGGTTATACAAGATTGATATAAGTTCAATACTTGAAATAGATACACAAGAATCATATAAATCTAATGCTTGTACTAGTTGCACATGATTGGTGTAGTCCAATGCCTAGAATGTTTATACAAGATTGGCTTAAACTAATGCCTGAGTAAGACATGATGATGTACATTCTCATGTCTAGCATAATCCAAGATTTATTTAGCAGATTGGCTAAGGTCAACAGGTTGAAACAAGAATGTTTCATGGGTGACATTTCAAGATAATGAGTGTGACATGATGGTACAACATGATGAATAGATAATATACATGTTCTTCCTATTCCTTATTAATAGAATAGTTGATCTATTATTCTATCATGAATAGTTATAGGCATGATGGTGATGATGATGTGATCTTAATTCATAATGATGACATGATAAACCCTAAATCAAGGTATGTGAATAGTAAACCCTAAATCAAGGTATGTGAATAGTAATCCCTAAATCAAGGTATGTCAATAGTAAACCCTAATTTTAGGCAATATGATGAGAAAGCCTAATGAAGGGTGATGTTTTATGACATCCTCACCCTAATGAAGTATGATAGTATGGGAAACCCTAATCCTAATATTGGAATGGTAACTAATACATTGATGGGAGAAATGCCTAAAGTGATTGACTGTAGATACCCTTATAGGAAGTAATGCTTTAACCTGAGATGAGTCCATATCATTAAAAATAGTTGGACAATTCTTATGTGTGACCTATACACTTCATGGTAAGAGTGATAGGTTAATGGATGAAAGGATTAAGATGGGAAATACCTTAATCCAAGATAAGCTGATAACTTAAGGAAGTTGAAAGTGATGAGGAAAGTGATACATCAATATGTGATAGATATCACTTTTAGCATTCCAGGATTAATATACCTTGACGTGCATCAAATCCAATATATTTGGACAAGAAGCACATGAAGTGTGTTATGTAAATTGTTACAATAAAATGTAATGAGTTTGAGATACCTTGATAAGCATATGCTAATATACCTTGAAAATAAGGGTAAGCCAAACTAATGAATATGATGTAATCATACCATGATAAGGATGAGGAATGAACTCATACCTTGTACTGAGAATCATTTAATGATAAATGTTAAGAGTAATGAACATGACTGAATTCTAAAGATGTGTAATGGCCTTATGAGCCATATGGTTAGATGTTGCCTAATGAGAGGTAATAAAGTGTTCTATGGGCCTTATGAGCTATGAGGATGGTTGTTGCCTAGTAAGAGGTAATAAAATGTTTTTAAAGTTGCACTAGATTGGTTAAATCTCAATACCTGGAATAATAATACATGATTGGTAATAACCCAATACCTGGAATGATTACACAGGATTGACATAGTTCAATACCTGGAATGATAATACAGGATTGGTTAAATCTCAATACCTAGAATAATAATTCAGGATTGGTAATAACCCAATACCTGGAATGATTACACATGATTGACATAGTTCAATACCTGGAATGATAATACATAATTGGTTAAATCTCAATACCTGGAATAATAATACAAGATTGGTAATAACCCAATACCTGGAATGATTACACAAGATTGACATAGTTCAATACCTGGAATGATAACACATGATTGGTTGAATCCCAATACCTAGAATAATAATACATGATTGGTAATAACCCAATACCTGGAATGATTACACATGATTGCCATAGTTCAATACCTGGAATGATAATACAGGATTGGTTAAATCTCAATACCTGGAATAATAATACATGATTGGTTATAACCCAATACCTGGAATGATTACACATGATTGACATAGTTCAATACCTGGAATGATAACACATGATTGGTTGAATCCCAATACCTAGAATAATAATATAGGATTGGTAATAACCCAATACCTGTAATGGTTACACAAGATTGATATAGTTCAATACTTGGAATGGTTACACAAGATTGACATGGTTCGATACTTGGAATGGTTATACAAGATTGATATAAGTTCAATACTTGAAATAGATACACATGAATCATATAAATCTAATGCTTGTACTAGTTGCACATGATTGGTGTAGTCTAATGCCTAGAATGTTTATACAGGATTGGTATAAACCAATGCCTGAGTAAGACATGATGATGTACATTCTCATGTCTAGCATAATCCAAGATTTATTTAGCAGATTGGCTAAGGCCAACAGGTTGAAACAAGAATGTTTCATGGGTGACATTTCAAGATAATGAGTTTGACATGATGGTACAAAATGATGAATAGATAATATACATGTTCTTCCTATACCTTATTAAGAGAATAGTTGATCTATTGTTCTATCATGAATTGTTACAATTCTTTAAGATGAGAATGCTTTAAACTGCTTATCCTATGCCTAGTTTTATATCATTAAATTGCAATAACAATGTTTTGGTGGAGAGTTATATCTCCCACTGGGGCAATTTACAATTGTCTCACCCCCGTGGGATCCAACATTTTTAGGTGGACGCGGACATAGAAGCAGATACTCTTTTGCAGGAAAAGGAAAGCAACAACCTGGACAGCAGTGAGATCTCAAGTGGAGATCCTGACTGTCAAGTCATATAGTTAGAAGTCCATTATGTCGTCTCTATACTCTCAGGTCCTCGGAGTTTATAGTTAGTGTTTTAATGAATCGATTTGAGGTTTTGGCTGGATGCCTCAAGGTTATATGATGTATGTATATAATCTCATAAGAAAGCTGATGTTGTATTTTTCAAGAAGAGATAGTATAAGACATGTACTTTGAAACAAGATGTAAATGTTATTCTATGGTTCTTATTGAAAATATTTCCTATGATTGGATTTCTTTGCAAGAAGTTTTAATTTTTAGTGATTTTTAGTAATCCGCTGCAAATGATTCACTTCCGCTTAGTTAATCTGTGTTTTGTAAGTTGGATGCCACAAACTTGGTCAGGGGTAAAGCTATAGAACTGAAGTTATTAATGAACCTCCTATAATAGCCTGCCGACCCTAGGAAACTGCGTATCTCCGTCGGTGTCTTTGGTTGTTCGCATTGCAGGACAGATTCTACCTTCTTAGGATCAACACGAATACCTGAAGCAGATATTATGTGTCCTAGAAAAGAAACTTCTAGTAACCAGAACTCACATTTGCTAAACTTAGCATATAGCCTATGCTCTCTTAGCAAAGTCAAAGCCTGACGGAGGTGCTGCTCATGCTGTTGAGCATCTCTACTGTAGATCAAGATGTCATATATGAAGACTACTACACACTGATCAAGAAAAGGTCGAAATATTCTATTCATGAGTTCCATGAATGTAGCAGGTGCATTAGTTAGTCCAAACGATATAACTATGAAATCATAGTGACCATACCTTGTCCTAAAGGCAGACTTAGGTATGTCACTCTCCTTAATACACAACTAATGGTATCCTAACCTTAGATCTATCTTAGAAAAGATAGTTGCACCACGCAACTGATCAAACAAGTCATCAATCCTTGGCAGAGGATACTTGTTCTTTATAGTTACTTTATTAAACTGCCTATAGTTGATGCATACATGCATAGACCCATCTTTCTTCTTAACAAAAAGAACCAGAGCACCCCAGGGTGAAGTGCTCAGTCGGATAAAACCCTTCTCAAGCAACTCCTGCAGTTGTTTCTTGAGTTCTGCCATTTCAGTAGGTGCCATTATATATGGTGTTTGTGCTATGGGTTGCGTGCCCGGGATTAGATTAATTTCAAAATCAATCTCTCGGGATGGAGGAACACCTGATAATTCTTCAGGAAATACATCTTCAAATTCCCTGACTATCGAAACTTCAGAAGGATGAGGGCTCTCCATTGTGGTGTCTACCACATGCGCCAAGAATGCAAAGCATCCCTGTCTCATCAACTTCTCATCTACCATAGCTGACACAGGACAAGTTGGAAGAATCTTTCTATCTCCTCAAAAGATCCATGTGTCACCGTTGTCTGTGAACACAGCTTACTTGGAACCACAATCCAAGACAACCTTATACTTCTCTAAGGTGTCCATCCCTAGGATTATATCGAACCCGTGAATTTCAAGTGGTATAAGATCCAACTAAATGTGATGATTAGAAAAGGAAAGATTGCAGGGAGAACATACCTCCCGCAACACTGTAGATCCCAACAAAAGGGTCTCTAGCATCAAACTATCTTCTCTATGACTGACAATCATGTTGCAGTCATGAATAACTTCTTGAGTGATAAAGGAATGCATAGCACCCAGATCATTTAACACAGATACGGAAGACATATCAGAATAAAACCGTTCCATCTGACATGTCACAACCCGAGGGTTGACTACTGCTTCGGGCTGATTCATGGCATAGAATCTAGTCGTTTCTTGTTGTTGACCCTGTGCTTGGTTGTTGGGTGTCGATGATCCATCTTGGGATGCTTGTCCACGTCCTCTAGCATTATTACTGAACTGTCACCTCTATGAGCCTTGTTGACTCTGCCTCTAGGGTTGAGTTATAATTTTGGCTTTCTCAGGACAATCTCTCTTCAAGTGTCCTGACCTCCCACACTGGAAGCAGTTGTAACTTCTCAAACTCTACCTGGGTGGTCGTGTCACTGATGTTGATGATGTACTGGTGGCTCTACTTGGAGGAAAACTATGGCCCCTACCCCTACTTGATGTCCACTGCGTCGAGGTATTAAACCTTGGTGGTGATGGTGGTGTAGAGAACCTCGGCTTCTTGAAACTCTCTGAGGATACACTTTCTTATTACTGGTATGTCGCTTTTCAATCACAGACCTATCTATCCACCTAACGGATTCCACAAAAGTGGAAAATCTTTCCCAGTTCTCCAGAGCAGACATAGGAGTGGTCAATTTAGTGTTCAACCCCTTCTCAAAATGCTGAGTCCTCTCTTCATCAGTAGCTGCCATGTGTGGATAGAACCACAAAAGTTCCATGAACCTGGCTTCATACTCACTAATGTTCATCTGTCCTTGCCTCAACCTCTCAAATTGAGAGATCTTCTCATCTAGATACATCTTGGGAAAGTGTCTAACAACAAATTCATGTCAGAATTCATCCCATCCGACTTCAACACCTGGTCTTTTACCTTCCTCTATGGTCCACCAATGACCAACACTCCCTTTCAATAGGTAGACAACATGTCTCACCTTCTCTACTTCAGGGATGTTAAGGATTCTAAAAGCTTTCTCCAGCTCTGTCAACCACAAATCTGCATCAGCTGGGTCAGCTGTACCAGCATAGCTTGTGGCTCCCACCCAGCGAAGCCGTTCAAAGGTCTTGCCATCTCCTTGTCCTTCATTGTTGGCTGGTGTGCTTGGTGCATGTGGTGGCATTATGTCTGCCATATGTGTCATGGTCGCCATAAACTGGCCAAACAGGGCATGGAAAGATGGATTCTCTAATGCAACTTGATCAAGTTGAGGAATCTCAAGTACAGGTTCCTCCCTAGCTTGATCCCTTGTACCTCCTCCTGGTGCAGCAACGCTACTCTCAACAGCATGTTCATCATGTGATCCAGACATCTTCAAGTTCTTCTCCTCCTATATGAGCAGAAGACACTATTAGATAAACTGGAGGACACTAGAATAGACTCAACAACCTTAATCCTATGTCTCTATAGACTCAGCGAACCTAGAGCTCTGATACCACTAATTTGTGACGTACAAATCAATCTTAACCAATGAAACAAGATTAACTAATGCAGAAGCGATTAATAACAATGGGTTACTGAAAATCACTAAAAATTAAAAAAATTTACATAGAGATCCATTCTCAGGAAAACTCTTTAAACAAGAACCACAATATTATATTTACATACTGATTCACATTGTATATTCCATGTACCATCTCTTCTCAAGGAATATATATACATCATTGCTTTGCTAAAAAGCACAAGTAACAAAATCCTCGAGGCATTCAAACCAAAATCTCAGATCGATTATAAAACACTATCTACTGACTCCTAGGACCTGAGAGTACAGAGACGACACATAGGACTCTATATACAAAGCTTGACAGCTAGTATCCCCACCTGGGATATCACTGTTGTCCCTATTGTTGCTGCTGTTCTTCTCATGCTATAGAGTTTCTGCCTCTTTGTCTGCGTCTACCTAAAAACATTGGATCCCACGGGGGTGAGGCAATTTGTTAATTGCCCCAGTGAGAGATATAACTCTCCACTGAAAACATTATTATTGCAATTTAATAGAAATAAACTGAATAGTGGAATCATATATTTCAATAGTAGTTAAATCAATATCTATGCAGATTAGAGCAACATTCCTATTCAAGTATTTCATCTATAACTTGATAAAGCAGCATGTCTCTTATTAAATATGGAATTAAAGAACATAAGTAACATTTATGTATCAAGGTCATGCTAAGCAAGATAACATCAACCAGTGGTTCTCATATTTCAATCTTATGCAAATACGCTACACAACTGATTACTTTTTAAAAACATACTTAAGCTCTGAGGAGATGAGGTATACTGCTCATACTCCAACCGACCATTACTAAGTCAAAATCGGTACCATACAAAGTCAATGGAAGAGCCGCCTTCCATGACTTCCCACATCTCGGTCAGTGCGAGATCACATGCAGGACATCTTGTGTCTCTGCTACATAGCTTGCCAGGGTATAGTGGCATCTTCTCTATAGAGTTACAGTGGTGGTTGCACTCTCTTCACAATCGAGAGATTTCATGTTTACCTCCATTGATTCGACATTAACATCATTGAGAGATTAGTGATACATCCATCCCCGAACATATAATGAAGGATTGAGAGGTTTAATGTTTACCTTCCATCAATTCCCCCATAGGACATACATATATTTTTGCCCATCGACCCCCACATATTCAAAAATATGCGAACTACAGGAGATCCCGTAGGAAAACCTGTTTCACCATCACCATCTTCTGACGATGATGGATCTATGGTCAGAGCACTACATGAAAAGATTTCACTTGATTAATTAAGAACATTATCATATTCTTTTAGCATCAGTCAAGTTTTCAAACAAAACTTATTAGGATAAATGCGACAAAGAAACATGTACTATTTTCATTAGTTACTTCTCAGTCTTTATTAGACATTGGTGTCTCAATCCCTCATTTCAATATTGGGAATACTCATCCCTTCACAAACTCAATGCCATAATCATATGGTTCTGGGTATTCAAACCCTTGACTCATCTCTGAGATTTATTACCACTTTTTTAGGTAACTATCACCTTCAGGTCATATGACCAAGGTAAACATGATACTTGTTACACAAGCATCTCTTATGGCACTTAATGCCCATTAATTCTCTTATTACCTCTTACTAGGAAACAAGGCATAGTATGGCACATAAGGCCCAATAGATAATTTAAATGCATAAAATGTCATAGCTCATACCTGGCTATGTTCATCATCTCATGATACCTGCATGGTTAGTACAGATGGTAACTGTTACATCAATTTCATATCAGCACCATGCAAAACAATATATAACATCACTATTCAAGGGTAACACCACTATTCCCTTACCAGGGTTAGGGTTTCCCATTCATGTCAATTGGGGATACTCATCCCATTACCCAGATCAGGGTTATGGTTTATCACCATATTACCCAAGATTAAGGTTTCATATAGCATTACATTGCATCACCCTGGATTTAAGTTCCACATCACATTAATATACCAGGGTTTACATAACATCACCCTAGATTAGGGTTCCACATAAAATCACCCTAGATTAGGGTTTAAGTTCATCAATCAACTCAATTAGGGTTTTATGATCTCTTTATCAAGGATCATACCCTAATTGTATACTATACTTATTTCTAAGGTGTTAGACTTGATTGCTACATGACTATCTTACATGTATGAATCTCTCTCTCTCATCCTATTTAGGATGTCCACTACTCAATTCTTGACTAGATTGAGCATACTCTTTATTCAAATACATGCATTTAAGGTTAACATGATGTATTGAATTATTGCATCATTATACATCAATGATTAATCCCACTAAGGGTATCAACCATCTAAATACATTAGGTGTCTGAAAGATTTGATCAATTGAACCTTCAATTACATGAGGTATCCAAATGAATTGACCATTTGAATCTTCAATCACATTGGGTGTCCAAGTGGATTAACCAATTGAGTCTTCAATTACCTAAGATATCCAAATGGATTAGCCATGTTGAACCTCAAATGGTTTTGATTACTTAGACCCTAAACGGTCTTGGTCTCTCAGAATTCAAACGGTTTGAAACCGTTTGGGCAAATTGCCCTTGAAACTGTTTAAGCAAGAGATGTGTTGAAACCGAATAGACTTGGGTCTCCAAACAGTTTGAGACCGTTTGGACCCAAATGGTCTCAAGATCGTTTGGACCCATATGGTCTCGAGACCGTTTGGTCCAAACCCTCTCAAAACCGAATGGACCAAAAAGGTCTTTCAACACTTAAACAATTCAAGGTTTCAATCAATGAACCGCCTATCAATTGAATCCTTGATTCATTCATCAATTAAAGTATTGAATCATCCTTCACTTGGACCATCAATTAGGGTTTTGAACCCAATTGAACTAGGATTTATAATCAAGAAACCATCAATTAGGGTTTTGAAATTGAGGAACCTTCAATGGTTAACATTGTGGAACTAATTCAATTAAAATCAATGAATCATCATCAAATTATGATATGACCTGACCTCAAACGGTCTTGAGGTCGTTTGGATGACCTCCAAACGATCTTGAGACCGTTTGTTCCATCCATCATTAAAATTTGTGAAATCCAATTAGGGTTTAGATCATTGGATTGATCATCAAATTAGCTATTGATTGCATTTCAATTTGATATCTATGGATCTTCAATTACTCAACCATACTCAACCCTAGACCTCCAAACGGTCTTGGTTGACCTCCAAACGGTTTTGATACCGTTTGGGTGATCTCCAAATGGTCTTGAGACCGTTTGGGTTAATCAACCCAAAGTTTTAAATCAACCAATTGAAATTTCAACACTTAACCCGATTAGGGTTTCTAATTGGAGGATTGTCCATATATTAAATCAATCAATTGGATCCACTAGATCATCATCCAACATGTACTAGGGTCCTGAACTCAAACGGTCAACCCATCCAAATGGTCAACCCTTCCAAACGGTTTGGGATCCAAACCTCCAAACGGTTTGCAAACCGTTTGGTCTCCAAACAGTTTGGTAAAACCGTTTGAACCAAGGTCTTAAAACCGTTTACAATAGAAATTTGTTGGAATGTGTGCCTAAGATGATGTCATCATCATCAAGCCTTATTCCATAAAAAACTACTTCCATTATCATGGTAGTTGCATCAACTAATCAAAGGAATTTTAAGAAGATCAATTGAACATAATTGATTGAGAAATTGAACTCAATAACAATGAATAGGGGGTTCAAGTTATATAACCCACCTCCAATTGAGCTTCACAGCTTGTAGCTTCACATCAACAATGGTGGAAGAAGCTTTCTCAAACCACAAGGTTCATTCTTCAAGCTTTTGAGTGAAAAGGAATGATTAGAATTGAAGATGGGATCGAGATAAGAAGAAATCATGCATTGATTTGTGATTTCCACCATGAAATCAAGGTGAACGAAGGTCAAGAAGCTTACCAATAGGTTGGGGGTCGTCCTCCTTCTAATACTAGCTCCCATGGTCGTTTTTGTAAGCAAAGAGAAGAAGTGGATTCGAAAAAGCCTTTGGTTTGAGTTGTAAAAGGTGTTTTTATAAGAAAAACAATGAGAGAGAAAATGCCTTATAAAAATCTTTTAATTCTAAAATTGGTGCCAACTCTTCCCCTTCAATTCCTTGCATGCAAAGATATCTTCCTCACCTCCGAATTCCCTTCCATTATCCATGAATTAAGGGAAAAGAAATTAAGCAACTTAATCATATAATAGTAATATCCATAAGTTAGTGGATATTTCTTTTTATTTTCTTAATGTGAGTGGGTTCTCCACTCACGTAGATATTTCCTTTGCCTCTGGAAGGCACAAGGACGTTCACACTTGAGCAAATCCAACCATCTCGTTTTTGGTTGAAGGCCCTTCAATTATTTTATTTATTTTTGCATTAAATTGAATTAAGGTTTCAATTATGCTTAAATCTTGATTATTTTAATATCAAGATTCACTCTCCTTCAAAGTAGCTCAAATGAGATGCCCCTCTCATTTTATTGCCTCTACAAGACACAAATAATATTAGGGACCTTATTGAAGTGGTAATTTGCATATTGAACCCTGGGTTTTGGGTAAATTGGACATTACACCAAAACTAGTTTTTAATGCACAAACATTGCTTTATCAGCTCTTTCTTGGTACCCAGGCTTGTGATATCCATACATCTACATCATCTTCATTCTCATGATGATTCAACACATGAGGAACATATTATCATGCACAATTTGCAATTTAACCCCTCAACTTGGGTAATTTGCACTTTAGTCCAATACAAGCAAAACATTATTTTCAACATTATTCAAAATGGACTAAAATTGAAATATAAGTTCCTCTTTGAGCCTTAATTACTTTTCAAAAGATAATATCAAGCATATAATTATCTTTATTAAACAAAACACCTAGGGTTAAAGCATAACCCAGGTCAGGGATGTTACACATCAAATCTACAAAGGGTATTTTCTAGACCTGAAGAAGGTGGAGTAACTTTTGGAGTGGGAGACACCTCAAAAACCGATAGAGGCTTGGAGTTTCCTAGGTTTAGCTGGTTATTATATGAGGTTCATCATGAAATTCAATGTGGTATCTTACCTCTAAGTAGGCTAATTAGGAAGGGTATACCTTTTTGTTTAGGATGAGGAGTGCAATGTTCTTTTATATTGCTGAAGGAGAAGTTAACATTTTCTACAATGTTGGTTCTTCTAGAGCCTAGAAGATGCAACGAAAGTTTATGTGATGCTTACAAGAATGGGTAAGAAGTGTACTAATGCAGAATAAGAGTGTGATTTACTTTTCTTCTAGACAACTTAAGACGTAGGTGAGAACTACATAATTCATGATCTGGAGTTAGCAATAGTGGTCATGGTCTTGAATATTTCAATACACTATCTGTATGAGAGAGAAGTGCCAAATATTCATAGATCACAAGAGTCTAATATACATATATTTGAAACAAGAGGTGAACATGATGTAGAGTGGATTGCTGAAGGAGAAGTTAACATTTTCTATAATGTTGGTTCTACTAGAGACTAGAAGAAGCAACAAAAGTTTATGTGATGCATAAAAGAATGGGCAAGGAGTATACTAATGCAGAACAAGAGTGTGATTTACTTTTCTTCTAGACAAACTAAGACGTAGATGAGAATTACATAATTCATGATCTGGGGTTAGCAATAGTGGTCATGGACTTGAATATTTCTAGACACTAACTGTATGGAGAGAAGTTCCAAATATTCATAGATCACAAGAGTCTAATATACATATATTTGAAACAAGAGATGAACATGAGGTAGAGTGGATGGTTGGAGTTGATCAAGGACTGTGATTATATGATATATTACCATATGGAAAGGTGAATGTGATGGCTGATGCATTGAGAAGAAAGTCATCTTCTATACTCTATGTATTTTTACAAGATGTACATGTTGGTGTCACTTATTCATATGAATGTACGTTGGAGGTCACCTTTTTAGCAGGTTTGCTGGCACAATTATAGATAAAGCTAACATTGATACAATAGATCAGATGTGCATAGAAGGATGATATCATGATATATAACATGATATCATATTTTGGTAGTACGAAGCATGATGGATTTCATGAGATTGATAATGGGACAATATGCTTTTACAAGTGAAGGGTGGTTCTTGACCTTGGAGTTTTGAGTGAAATGATACTTGAGGAGGCTCATTCCTCAATGTAAACTATGTATCCTTGAAACATAGATGTATCATAATCATAAGTACTTGTACTGATGGTCAGGTTTGAAGCAAGATGTAGGAGAGTTTGTAGCCAAGTGTTCAGTGTGTCAACAGATTAATGGAGAGCATCTAAAACTTGCAAGTACATTGAAACCTTTGCTAATTCTACAATGGAAATGGGATCAAGTGACCATATAATTTTTGGTTGGTCTTCCTAGAACATCCAAGGTCCAAGATTCCATTTGGGTGATCGTTGGTTGGTTTACAAAGGCATCTCACTTTTTACTAGCCATGAATACCTACACAATATAGAAGTTGGCACATATCTATGTTGATGACATAGTTCGTCTGCATGGCGTATCAACTACAATAATATGTGAAAAGGTCCTCAATTTATGAGCATGTTTTGGGAGCGTTTACATGCATCTTTAGCAACATAGTTAAGGTTTTGTACAAAATTTCACCCATAAATAAATTGAAATTTGGAGAGGAACATACAAACATTAGAGGATCTATTGAGAGCATGTGCACTCTAGTTTCTTGGGAGTTGGGATAATCAACTTATCTTGATTGAATTCCCCTATATTGATAATTACCAGAAGAGCATAGATATGACACAATATGAGGCTTTGTATGGAAGGCATTATACTTCCCCTAGTTGTTAGTATGAGTCAGGTGAATATTAGTTGTCAGGTCTTGAGTTGGCTCAAAAGACTAAAGAAAAGATCAAGGTGGTCAATCAACCATAGCAGGCAACCCACACTAGGAAGAACTCGTATGCAGACAATCGACGTAGAGCATTGGAGTTCCATGTTGAAGGATGTGTGTATATCAAAGTCTTAGTCTTTCCATGAGAGTTAAAAGATGAAATTCTAAGAAGTATCCATCTTTCTTTGTGTATAATTTTAGGGGGGAAATCCTTGTTTGGGGTTTTACAGTTGTAGGGACTCTGACAGGGTTTAATTCTTAAACATGTTTGTTTGTTTATGTAGATATTATTTTTCTAACTCAATATTTATTTGTAGTTTAATATTAGTTGATAAACATTTATTTCTAATTGGAGCCATTTTTGTATATACATTTATGGTCTTATATGCAAATTTCACATATTTGCGTGTCTAACCACACATTTAATACATGTATATGTTGTAAATGGCATTCTTCATAATCTTATATAATTTATTTTTATTCAGATACTTTTGAACATTATTACATGGGGTGCCAATCCCTTATATATATTAGTTAGTGGGTGGTGATAGTTATTGTTCCAACTGATGGTTATTTTATCAGCATATGGATGAGAAGTTTTTTTGACAATAGATGAAAAAGGAAAGCCGACGACCAATAAAAATAGTAGGTAAAGATCGTTAGAAATGGAAGGATGTGAGTAGTTGAAAATATTTTGTTGTTGGCAGATGAAAATTTATTATTTGACAACCAATAAAACTTTTTCTATGCAAACATATGAACTTAATTCTTGCAAACTAATAAAAGTGAATATTTGTTGTCAACTGATGATGAGGGTGTAACTGATGACAAGAGGGCAAGACAGTTAACTAGCGGAAATTTGTAATAAAAAAACCAATGAGAGAACATGTACATGGACTGATGAGAATTATATTCCTATGAACCAACGGCAGAATATCGAATAGGAAACAGATGAAGCAGTTGCAAATGGTAAAACAATGAGAATGTGTACACACAACCAATGAGATTTCTTTGGAAAACAATAAGATCACCATTTAAGTAACTAACAAGAGACACGATGCTAATTTATGACGGATTAGCAACAACCAACTGGTGGGAAATCTCCCCCTTTGACTAATGAAAATACTACTTTGGACTGTATGATTCTCTCTTCCTTTCATTTTACCTATAAACACCCCTACCCACTCTCTTATAAAGAACTTTTTTCCAAATTTCTTGATGCTTCTAGAGACTGATGAGGAGCCATCAGAGGACAGAGAGAAGCATGTTGGTCAAATAAGTACTCATAGTTTGTGGATGCATGTTATTACATAACTTAGATTAAGCTTCCTTAAGAATAATCCAAACCTCCTAACTTAGTTCCTTGCTTCCTATATGTAATATCTTCTCTCATAATCCTATTTTCTTGTTGTTCTTCTCTTATTCCTCCAACATGGCTGAAATCTATGGTGTTCCATGTTGGGAACTTGTGCATATAGTTAAAAACCCTTAATTTCTTTTTCCTTTTCTCTAGATACACCAAGTTCTTGGGGGAAAGAAGTTTTTTTATAGAGATTTTGGAGGATAAAAATTGCATTCTTGGTGCTATCTTTTATAATTCATTTTATAAACTTATTTCATACACCCTTGAGGTGGATGATATAATTTTTTATGCATTTCTTGTCTACTTATAACATATATAGTTTTAATCTTTCTCTAAAATATCTAATATGATAAATGATGATCTTTTATGGTCTATTTTTTGTACCCAAGATAAAAAATGGAATTTTTTGCATGTCTTCATATTCATTTAAGAATACTTCTTGATATTACTCATCTTATCACATTAATACATGCTAAAGTGCTCAAAAAATGCTAATTTTTATGGTGTTTTGCCGCCATTTAATGGGAGAGTGAAGTACATATGCATCTTGTATATGTGAGAGAAACTATATAATGATATGAATTCTTTTTACTAGATATTATGATATTGGATTTTTAGTTGGATGAAATCTCATCAGTAAAGGTAGCTCACTATGATTCGTTTTGATCTTTCTATTCCCAAAACTTGAAAACAACATAATTGTTGTGTCCACTGGATTTTCAAGATGAAATTTTAGGTTCTATCTTGTAATTGATTTGTGAAGTTATGTAAAAAATTCAGAGGGTTATGTGATTCTTACAAGGAGTTATACTTGTTATGGCCTTAATGGAAAACCAGTCTTTCTGTTGGCATGAATTGATGTTTTGGTCCTCTCAATGACCATGGATGGTTAGATATACCATGATTAATTAACCTACAACTATTTTATTAATTTTATATCTTCTAAGTCTATAAAGAATGATTTATTTTCAAAAACACAACTATTTCTATAAGTAACCTGATTAATGCAATTGATAAATAAGTATCTAGCTTAACTAATCAACTGTGTCCCTAATCACAATGTATTATCATTGTAGAATTATCTCAGTGCCATAACTTGATGACTAGTAATAGGAGTAGAGCTTGTACTGATTTTTGTTGTGAGAAGGAGCTTAGAGTAGTATAATATTGAGTATATGTAGGTGCATGGAGGGTTTATCTCCTTCATTTATATTTCCAGGTTGTGGAGAAGGTTGGTGTCGTGTCTCAAATTTTATGTGATAGGCAGTGGCTACATTTTTAACTTAGATTTGAGGCTTGTATACCCTAGTTTTTGGTGTTGTGGCATGTGTACCCATGACAAACTAGGTTTTAAGTGGGATGGTCATTGTGCCGCTATTGATACGTTAGGCCACCATACCACCACAGTTAGTCACTCATACTGACCAAGAGGAAGAGATCTTTAGGAATCTAGTCATCCAAATATAATATATGTGTCTGATTGATACTTTAGCTATTTCTTGAAATAGTAGTTCAAGTGATATTCCTTGAACTACCCATGCCTTAATAAACAATGTAATTTATCCATGTAGAATATCTATTTTGGGTTAGTTGATGAATAACGTTATATGTTGTATTACCTATATATTCTTGCTAGTATCATATGTGATTCATATATGTGTATGTTCAATTTTTTATATCTATATCTTCATGTATATCTATCATTGTATCCACTCCTTTTGGTTTTTATTCTTATGAAATTATATATTTTAACTGATCCAATTACATAATCTACTTGTAAGCAAGAAATGCTCTCAGCTGTTATATCATACCTCTAGAACTTGGGTTCTCACCTCCATGATTTTTCACATATTTTAGAAAACTAGAAGCTTGGTCATACCTTTTATGGTGAGGAGCCTTAATTCAAACATCAGTAGGCCCCAAAGTTTGGTTTGGTTTTGGTGTGAGTCTTAGAGTCATCCTTGTACTCTCAGATCTGGGCAACAAAAATCTATTATAGATATATATTGTAGATATTTTATAAAAATAAAATTTGTATAAAGGTTGTGGCTGAGGTCAAAATAATCCCTGGATATTCATAAAAAAATGTACATAATTTATGTTCATCTTTAATTTGGTACCTTTTTGGTAATGTGGCTAATTATTGTTTTATCAATCTTGTTTTTGTGAGTAATCTCATTTTTTGATGGATTGTCACACAAAAGATTATCATTGCACAATCCATTACCAGTTTAGTAAGGTAAATGTGGTCGTACATGCCCAAAGTAGAAAATATTTGTCTTCTAAATTGGAGATTTTTTGTTATCTATGAGGAGAGACCTGTTGCTTAAGATTAGGGAGTTAAATGTGGATATGTCAGTATCTCCAAAAGGTGGTATTTTTTCACATATGTAATTCAAACCTACCTAATATGATTAAATAAGAGAGTTACAATCAGGAAGATGTGTAGATCAACCACATAGTGGTAGACATGATTCAAGACAAGTGATAAGAGTTCATGTTATTGATGATGGGGTGTTACGCATGCATAATAGAGTGTGTGCTCCTGATAGTAATGACATGAAATATGAAATACTATAGGAGATACATTATTTAATGCATGATATACATCCATGTTATTGTAAGACACGTATAAATATCATGATGTACTAGTGGACATGGTTAAAGAAGGATGTGGTGGAATGTTTTGCCAAGTGTGTGACGTTCCATCAAGTTAAAGTTGAACAGTAGAAGCCAATAGGGATGTTGCAACCATTTTGTGTACCATAGTGAAAATGGGATCAAATTTTACTATCGACTTCTCAATGGTTTACCCAAGACAAAGTGTGAGAATGATGCAATATGGGTGATTGTGGATAGGTAAACTAGTCATTCCCATTTTCTCCCATTTAAGAGTACTTTTGATAGAACTAAGCTAGCTTACATTTACATTGATGAGGTGGATAGATTGCGCAATATACCAACCATAATTATTTTACATACATATCCCAAGTTCACTTCTTGATACTGGGATCACTTATAAAGTGCCATGGGAACACATTTGAGGTTCATCATCACTTTTTACCCATAGACATATAGTCAATTAGAAAGGACCATTCAAACACTTGAGGATATGCTTAGTTCTTGTATCTTATAGTTTAGGGGTAGTTGGAATCAACATGTAATCCTAATGGAGTTCTCATTCAAAAAGATTTATCAGTCAAGTCTAGGTATGCCCCCTATGAAGCTACACGTGAAATAGATGTAGAGCTCTAGTCCATTGGTATGAGGTCGGGGAGAAAAAACTTCTAGGTCCTATTATTATATAAAAATCACAAATAAGGTCAAATTCATAGAACAATGAATAAACATAGCCTAGGACACGATAAAGATTTCTATGATGAGCAGTGTAGACCATTAGTTTTTTAAGTGGGAGGTCGGTACATGATCCCAACAACCAACCTAACACCTAATTATCGTGACCGGGCCCCAATGATTTTTGAACACAATCTCCTATCGACAATCTAAGTGATAGTAGCTAAGAAACTATTCCAACTAAAGAGAAAATTACTAACAAAAACTTGTTATGTATCATTTACCATTGATCAACAAAGTCTAACTACCATGATTTCATTTAGCTCTTCATAACTATATTTAAAATGTTCACATAAACCTAAATGTTCATCTTATATACAAGGTTTTGCATACAAAACGTCATACTATGCTACAAAACACAAGGAAAAACATAGGTTTGTCCCATGATCCTAGTACAAGAACAATCTAGACATCACACATAAAGTATGGGTTTCAACTATCTGAGTTATTTACTTGGTTGGAGAAGGGGTTGGCCAACTGGTGCCTTGTCATCAAGACCTAAAACTTTTTCAATAGTTGATTAGCCAATATCTAAAAGATTAGATACATAAAGGTAATATCTTTAACTTTATTATTCTTTAAATAATTTAACAGATAATTTCATTCACTTAACATGTACAGATCATTTTAATAACATAATAGCATATTAGGAAAAATTAGCATCCCACAAACATCATGATGTATCTTTTTATTAGTTTTACCCTGGATCTAACTAACTTATACCATTCAATTACACATCATCACAAGATTCTCATGCACACAAATGCATTGTAGATACCTTAGGGTTTAGTCGACTACCCTAAAGCAAAGCATGCACAAATCTTTCGCTAGATAGGTAGGGCCTAGAGCCTCTCTAACTCTTCCCACTTTTGTATCAGACTGAGGCACAATCACATATCACATATAAATATTTTTATCATTTTAAAGGGGATTCACCCCTAACATAATATCACAACTACAACAAATTTAAGATCTTACTTCCAACTCTGTGGAATTTCCCCTAACCTTGAACCAAAAGAAGGTTTGGGTCTCACTTCAACATATGTGGAACTTCCCTTAACCTCCCACAGATTAGCCCTCATGGTCTAATCCACTCCAGGCCTTCACCACATGGGATTCAATTTAAGTGTGAATGATCCATTTCACCATCCCAATACAGATTCAAGGATGGATCATGATGTCTAGCGTATTTATAAATCAATCAAATTTTCTCTTTCTTATTAAGTCTCTTAAAACAACTCATGGATTTATGAAAGCTAACAACCAACAAGAATAGCAACACATAATAGATAAGTGACAGTTTGAGACACATTATTTCAGTAGTATACAACTACATTCAAGCCTTAAGAGACCACAAATATTATAATATAAATATTCAACCTTCTTCCAAGGCATCAAGTACTAAGTCAACCCTTATTCTCAAGGCTCTAACAAGCTTATTACTGCTACAAATATCATCTCAATGTAAAAAACTCTTTAGCATTTGTAATTTCATTTTTAGGCATTCCTAGGCTTTCTTTTAGCCAAAACTTATCAAGAACATGGGTTTAGTATTATGGATATCAATAATTCACTTATAACTATAAATAAACAACCATTCTTTCCATTTTCTTATGCATTTTCTAGGATATTTTCTCTTCTAATTTATAAAATAGACGAAGGATAATTTATGCTACTATCACTATAATGAAAATCAACAATAATCAAATGTATGTATGGTTAAGCTCTCATATTTTGTTCATCTTTCATTATTTTAGATATATATTAAGCACAAATGTAATCTAGAAACCATACCATGTTTGAATTCATACCTCTCTTATGATCCTTTTCACAAATAATCCAGTAGTAAGCTGTTTTGAGCAAATGAGAAAGAAGAAGTAACATGTAGCACAAGTAGTATGAATATATATCTATTCACTTTATTTTAGAAAAGAGAAATTTGAAATCTATCAATAAAATCACGACCAAAAATTCTTGTAGCAAAATTATTTTCTTAAATCACTCCTTTTTTATTTAGTACATGACCATGGTGAAGAGCAGAAAGAAGGGAAAGAACAAATCAATGTTTTGTTTCAAAAATGAAGAGAACAGAGGCAAAGAGAATTTGAATCAATAGGTAATTGAAGATCTGGTCAAACCAATATTAAATTTGAGAAAAGGGTCTGAGTTCTTCAGCTAGAAATCTACAAGGAGATAGCTTCATTAAACCCTATTTACCTAGCTTCTCCCATGGTTTTTATGGAAGCCACCCTATGGACCTCTTAAGCTTCCATTTTTAGTTTATTAGATAGAGAACAAAATCAGATTTTATTGAAAATGATTAGTAATGAACAACAATGCTGCTCGCCACCTACTGTTTGTGTGTTGGTTGCTGGCTGTTTTATATATGCTTATTAAAAATAAACAACTTTCTCATTTTAACTCCAATTTCATCCATTCCTTTTGTGTTGGATTTGCAATTCAATTTTCTGAAAGAATACAATAATAAGTTAAAATATCAACAACCATTTTTCTATTATTTAATTACTCAAGTATTTGTTATGGAAATATTTTTTTCAGTGTGTGTTGTTCTATTTTTTCCTCTATTAAGGTTCCAACTTTCAGGTCAGAATTGAGACATATACATTCTATTTAATGTCTTGTATTTAGTCATTCACATTACCAGATTAAATTTTAAAATGAACAAAATGTGACAAGACAGACTAATCATGGTGAATAATCTAAGATTTAAGAGTAACATAAGTTTGTGTAATTATAAATTCTTTCCCCCTTAGAAGGTTTCATCCTCAAAACTTAGAACATCTCGGGATGAGTTCTCCTCATCTCACTCTCAATCTCTCATGTCACTTGTTCAACATTGTGAAGTTTCCACAACACCTTAACCATAGGTATTACATGGTTCCTAAGTTTTTTATATTTCAAATTCATAATTTTTACTAGCCCCCCTTCATAGGTGACATCATATGCTAGGTTAACATCTGTCACCAGTAGAATTGAGTTGTTTCTTGGTTACACTTCTTTAGCATGGAAATATGAAACACATCATGGAATTGTTGTATCTCTAATGGTAACTACAATCTATAGGACAATTTGCCTATTTTCTCTATAATAGGATAAGGACCCACATATCTAGGTGTCAACCCACCCTTCCTTCCAAATCTAAGAACACCCTTCATGGAGAAACATTAAGGAAAACCTTATATCCAACTTTGAACTCCAATATCCTATGCCTTTTGTCAGCATAACTCTTTTGTCTATCTTCTACAATGTTCTAATTGGTCCTTGATCACCTTAATATTTTTAGTAGTTTGTTGAACTATATTAGGACCCATCAATTATTTATCACCTACTTCATACCAACATATTGAAAATCTAAACTTCCAATGATATAAGGCTTAATAAGGTGCCATCTTTATAGTGGATTGGTAACTATTTCTCTAGGAAAACTCTACTAAACTTACATGTACATTCCAACGGCCCCGAGACTATAAATCACATGTTGTTAAGATATCTTCTAATGTATGAATTATGCTTCGTGATTGTCCATTAGTTTGTGGGAGAAAAGTTGTACTAAACTTAAGCTTCATCCCCATAGAAGCATTTATCTTATCCCAGAAATGTAAACTTTGGTCCTTGCTCTGGAAGTATTGTCAAAGGAACTCCATGCAATCTCTATTTCATCTATGTAAATTTGTGGTAGTCAATCTGCTGCATAGGTAATTTTCACCAGGAGAAAATGAGCTGACTTGCTCAGTCTATCAATGATAACCCATAAAGAGTCAAAACCATGTGGTTTACATGGTAATCCTATCACAAAGTCCATTGTGACATGGTCCCATTTCTATAAAGGAATGGGAAAGGGTTGTATCATCCTTATTGGTTTTTGATATTCTGCCTTGACTTACTGACACACTCCACATCATGCCAAAAATTCAACCACATCCTTTTTATCCCCAAGAAATAGAATTCTTTTAAATTTTAATACATCTTAGTACTCCCTGGATGCATATCATACATAGAATTATGTGCCTCCTGTAAAACTATCTTACTTAATTCTTCTTGGTTTGGTACACCCAACCTTCCTTTAAACAACAACTAAAATCTTTCCATGTTTCCTTTCTACATATTATGCTTGATCTTTTGAATCTCATAATCTATACCCTACTATTGTAAAATTTGTTGTTCTAGAGTTGGTTTAATTCGTAATTGCTCCAAAAGTGCCCCCTCATGTGCTATACTAAACTCAATATTCATCCCTCTAAGGTCTAACGATGTATCTCTCCTTTTACATGCCAGATGACACATCCCCGTTGTAGATCCATGAAGATGATTTAGGCTCAATGCATCTACAACCACATTGGCCTTACCAGGGTGATAATCAATCATGCACTGACAATCCTTAACCAACTCAAGTCATCTACACTATCTCAAGTTTTAGATCCTATTAAGCAGTAATATGCTTAAGTATTATATTAATTGTATATACTTGACATGGTTCTCCATTAAGATATATCACCTAGCTTTTAGTGCTAACACCATTGCAGCTAACTCTAAGTCATGAGTTGAGTAATTATCCACATGCTTCTTCAATTTTCTAGAATCATAGAAACTACCTTGCCATCCTACACAATCACACATCCTAAACCCTTAATTAAAGAGTCATAGAAAACTATGAAGCCTTTACCTTTCTCAGGTAATGACAAAATTGGTGTTTTCATCAACCCTTCCTTAAAAATATGGGAACTATTCTCACATTAATCTATCCATACAAAAGGTTTCTTTTTCCTTGTTAAACCATGTTAATGGTATGGCTCTAATACTAAAATCACGTATAAAGCATCTATAATATCCTACTAGTCTGAGACAATTGTGGATTTAGTATGGATTTTTAGTTGTTCCCACTATGACACTAAATTAACCTTCTTCAGATCTACACCATTCCCTTATCTAGAAATATCATGGCCCAAAAAGGAAACTTCTGAAATCCAAAAATCACAATATATTAAACTTTGCATAAAGACGATGTTTTCATTGTAGTTGCAAGGATGTTTGTAAATGATTTTTATGATGCTCTACATTTACAGAATATATCAAAATTTCATCTATGAATACAATAGTAGTTGGTGTAGGAACTGTTGAAACCCATGTTCATTTAGTCTAAGAACGTTGTTGGATAATTATTTATTCCAAATGACATCACAAAAAATCATGATGTCCATATCTCATGTGAAAAGTTGTCTCTATCACATTCTTTGACATAATATTCAACTGATGATATTCTGATCTTGAGTATTAGAAAAGATAGTATCTCCTCTGAATTAATAAAAAAGTCATACATCCTCAATAGGGGGTTCCTATTCTTAATAGTGACCTTATTTTACCGTCTATAGTCAATTCACAATTTCATTGTACCATCTTTCATTTTGACAAATATGTACAATGCTCCCCAAGGTGAATTACTTGGCTATATAAAACCTTTATCTAGCAACTCTTGAAGTTGTTTCTTAAGATCTTTTAATGCAATACAAAAAGATGATAAGATAATGATAATGTGCTATGCTCTAGGTTGATCTGAAAATCAACCTTCCTAGGTGACGATAATCTTGGAAATTCTTCAGGGAACACATCAAAACATTCCTACAGTATAGGTGCATGTGACAAACTAGGATTCTCAAGACGAGTATCTATCACATGTGCTAGGTATCTCTGACATCCATTTCTCAACATGTTCTTAGAAATCATCGTTAAAATCGTACATGATGGTAGGACTCTTGTATCCCCATGAAAAGTCCATGTTCTATCTTCATCATGAAATTTCACTTCTTTTTTAAAGCAATCTAATCTTGCTTTATACTTCTCTAAATAGTTTTTTCCCAGTAGTACATCAAATCCATGTATTTTAAGTGGCAAAATACCCATAAAACACACTTAGGGAATATTTCAAAAATATACAAGGTTCTAATCTGGGTATTTCCAAAATATTACCATAAGGTAAAGGGATTGGTAACATATTACTTTTGGCAACCACAACTTTACTCACAAAATATTGAGTGGCACCAAGATTAATTTGGATAAATGCATGAGTAATGACATCAATAAACAATTAAATATGGCATGCCCTTACTCGTGGAGACACCAGTCCTTCTTGTTTATTCATAGTATAAACCCAACCGGTCATGGGTGCCTTTCCTTTTTGTATACTAATAACATTGTGTGATGTAGCTACCTATGCACTAGATCCTACATGATAAACAATTATACCTCTAATACCTCTTTGTTGAGTCTGTTGGGTTTGCTGATATCGACATCTTGGCATCTAACCTGATTATTGTTGTTTTCCCTTCTCCTTATGAGATTTATCTGGCATAACACCCAAGTCGTCCACACCTATAAAATGTAGGATGATTGGGACCCCAACACTACCCCAAGTGTACACCTACAAAAGTTGTGCATTTCCAAGGTACTAAAGAATAACTAGGGGTTCTAGACTCTTGAGGACTCATAACTACAAAACATTCTACACTACTGATTCTCTGAGGTCCGTATCCCCTACCATGAACTCTATTGTCTCTACCTCTGCCATGTTGTTTCCTAGTTAGTGTACTAAATTAAGATGGTTCCCTTTTATATGGTGGTGGTCTACTGGTTCTTAGTTGACTACTAGAGCTTGGTTTGAACATTTCTGTTGCCACTCTCTTTCTCCCCTAAACTTCCCTTCTCATGTGACTACCCTTTCAACTCTTAATTGTGTACCTGCAAAGGCATTAAAATTAGAGTGTTTTCCTTGATAGATGCCCTTTCTTGAATCCATGGATTCATCCCACTTCTAAACCTTCGAATCTTTTCCTCATCAGTCACACAAATTTGGAAAAGACCTTTACAAGTCTAAATACTAGAAGTAATATTATGTCACTGACATATTACCTTACTTTAATCTCTCAAACTGCCTAATCTTATCATGCACATAAGTCTCAGGATAATATCATGACTCAAAACATCATAAATTTAGTCCATTTCATTTTGTTTCTAGCTCCTTGCATCTACTCTAGACCCCCCAGTGGCTAGCACTACCATTTACCAAGTACACAACATGTTCCACCTTTTGCTCCTCTGGTATATGTGCTAACTGAAATATCTTTTCTGTCTCAAAAACCATGCTCAACTTCATCTAGTTATAAACTACCTATGATGTCATAAGCCTCAATCTTTCTTAAGCTTTCATATGATCTAGTTAATCCTCTAACATGGTCTAGTTGTGGTACATATTCCCTAGAACTCCCTACTTCCTAAGAAATAGTAGACATAAAACCTTCTGCCCTTGCTGACATTTCATGTGCAAAACTTGAACCAGGAGCATGAGGATATTTTTGAGGCATCACCTCTTCTTCCACATCAGGTACATGCTCAACACCATGAAATGATTCAACCCTAAATGATGGAGGAGGTGATGAATGAGGTTTATTTTCTACATGTTCTTCTAGATGTACCTGAGCTCTACTCAATCAAGAGTTAAGTATAAATCCTGATCTCCTTTTCTTACATACATAGTTGTAAAAGAGATACATATTACATCTAATGACAAAGAAAAGGCTCAACACATCCTATGTTCCTGTACTGACTTATAACCTTAGGCTCTGATACCAAGCTTTTCGGGACCCAATTCCAACAACTAACTAAAAACTTCATTATCGAGACAGGACCCTGATGGGTTTATGACACACGATATGTGATAAAAATAGAAAACAACAATAGTTAAGAAACTATTCTTTCCAAATAGAAAGTTACTAACACCAACTTGTTATATATCATTTTCCGTTGATTAGAAATGATAACTAGCATGGCGTCATTTAGCTCTTCATAACTATATTTAAAATGTTCACAAAAAAGTTCATCTTACAAACAAGGTCATTCATACTAAAGGTCATGCTATGCTACAAAACACAAGGAGAAACACATGTTTGTCCCATGACCCTTGTACAAGAACAATCTAGAGATAACAAATTAAGTATGGGCTTCACCTATCTGACTGTGTACTTTGCTGGAGAAGAGGGTTGGCTAGCTGGTTCCTTATCTTAAAGACCTATTTTTTCATTGGTTGATTAACCAATGCCTAAGTGAGTAGATATATAAATGAGTAATATGTTACTACAACTTTCTTATTCTTTAAACAATTTAATAGGTAATAGTCAACCACATAAGATGTAGCAATCCATTTAACAATATACTAACATATTGGGAAAACTTAGCATTCAAAAAACATCACAATGTGCCTTTATTTATTAGTTTTTCCCTAGATCTACTAGCTTATACATTGTCACAATATTCTCACGCAGACAAATGTACAATCCATAACTTAGGGTGTAGTCGGCTACCCTAAGGCAAAGCACATCTTGATCCACCACTGGATTGGTAGGGCCTATAGCCTCTCTACATCTTAACCACCTTGGTACTAGGACAGGGCTATAAATATTTTCTTATTTTACAGGGGGTTCACCCTTGACATAATATCACAACTAAAACAAGGTTGGGGTCTTGCTTCCAACTCTATGGAGCTTTCCTTAACCTTAAACCTAAAGAAGTCTTGGCTCTTGCTTCTACGTATGTGGAACTTCCCTAACCTCCTATAGATTAGCCCTCGTGGTCTAATACACTCCATGCATTTACCACTTTGATTTCACCCTAAGTGTGAATGACCCATTTCACCATCCCAGTATTGATCTAAGGATGGATCACAGTGTCAAGGGCATTCATATATCCGTCAAAGTTTATCTTTCTTACTACATCTCTTATAACAACTCATTGTTTTGATGCAAGATAACATCCAATAAGTATAGAAACACATTATAAATAAGTGACAGTTCAAGAAACATTAATTTAGTAGTATACAACTGCATTCAAGCCTTAATACACCACAAATATCATATATGAATATCAAACATTGTTCTAAGGCATCAAGTACTACTCAGCCCTTTAAGGCTTTTACATGCTTATTATTGCCACAAATGTCAACTGAGTATAGGGATAGTATTTTTATATCATGAATATCAATAATTCACTTATAATAGTAAACAAACAATCATTTTAATCATGTTCTTATGCATTTGTTGGGTTGTTTGCTATTCTAAAGTTTGACTTAGAAAATAGAAGAAGCATAAATTTATTTGATGATCACTTTAAGCTAAATCAGCAACAATCAAATGTGTTATAGTTGAAATCTTAGATTTTTTTGACTTCCATAATTATGGAACTTATATGGAGTAGAAAGTTGAAAGATACATACCATAGCAAGTCTGATTGCATACTACACTTATGATCATTTTCACAAATATTCAAGTAATAATTTATTTTGAGCAAATGATAAAGAAAAAGACATGTGTAGCATAAGTTGTACAAATACATGTCTTCTCACCTTGATACATAAGAGACAAATCCAATGTCTATCAAGAAAAGAATGACTAAACTTTCTTCTAGCAAAATTGTTATTAAAATAGTCCTCTTTTATTCAAAAAAAGGCAATGAAGAAGAACAAAAATATTGGAATGAACAAATCAACATTTTGCTAAAAAAACAAAGTAAACAAAGGAAAAGACAAGTGAAATTACTTGGTAATAATGCATTTGGGTGGAGCCAACCTTAAATATGACAAAATAGAAGAAGATCAGAGGTCTTCATCTCGAAACTCACAAGCAGATAGCTTAGTTCAACCCTCTTTACTAAGGTTCTCCCTTAGTCACCTTAAAAGGCACCCTGCGTACCTCCAAAGTTTTATTTTTTATTTCATTGGATATAGGATGAAAATACAAATCCATAAAATTAAATTTCATCAAAATATATCGAGTATATCAAAAGTTTTATCACTTTTCATGATTGGGTCTGAACAACAGTGTCGCTCGCCACCTATTGTTTGCATGTCGGCTGTTGGCTATTTTATATATGTATATTAAAAATGCAATAACTTCCTCACTTTAACCATGGTTTTATATTTTTTTAGTCTCATAATTCAATTTTCTATAAGAATGCAACAATAATTTAACAAAATATCAAACAATAATTTTTATAAATTAATTACTCGAGCATTTGAGTATGGAAAGATTTTCTAGTGTGTGTTATTCCACTTTTACCTCTATAAACGTTCCAACTTTTAGGTCATACTTGAGACTTATACATTCTATTAAGGTCTGGTATTTACTCATTTACATTACTAGAATAAATTCTTAAACTAATAAAATGGCAAGATTCAGACTTGCTATGATGATTAATCTAAGATTTAAGAATAGCCTAAGTTTTGATCGTTTCTTATTATATTTCTAAAGGCATCACTCAGAAAGTGGTGTTGAGGTTTGGTAAACATAGTAAGCTTACAAGGAGTTATACGGTAGTATCTCATAATTTAGAGTATTGATCTAGTCTTTTACATACCACCTGAGTTAAAGGCTTTGTATGATTTTTTTCATGTCTCAATGCCTAATTAGTGCCACCCTGGGGCAAAGGGAAGTGAAACTCAACGATGGTGATGTTGAAGTGATCCTCTTTTCCTCCTACAATCTAGAAAAGCAAAGCCCCAGTTTGAAATAGAATGTTCATCTTGATAAATATAATTAATCAAATATTGCTTATAATGGCTAATTTTTAAAACAAATAAAATATCATAATTGGCCCACGAAACATAGACAAAACTAAAGTTGGGTGTATTCATCTACTCACAATCTTTAAATAGATCTAGGCAGGAAGAGGCCCAAAACTAAACCTGGTTCCCTACATGACAGGATGCCCTGGTTGACTACTTGTTCCTCTCCCCCTGTGCTTAATCCAGTTTTAGTAATGCAACATGAACCATTTAGAGAAAAACATGTTCATCTTCACTTGCTTTCTACGTCTTGGGAAGAGTTTTGTTCCCATCGTTATCACACATGTAATTTCCTCTACGAATCTCAGTTTTTTTAGGAAAATTAATGGCATTATAAGTTTAGTAGTTAATGCCAATATATTTGCATTTGTACCTTGTTGACCCAAGGAATCTATATGATCTCCAAACATTTGAAAGTCGTTATCTTCTCTTTTATTTGGTATCAAATCTTTCTAGCTTCTTCCCCTTGTTCCATTGGTCCCATTACCTTTAATTGATTGCAACATAGCTTATCCAAAGCACCTAGTCATGAATGGGTGGTACTGCTTTCTTCTCCTATTGGCACATCTGGAGCAGCACCAAGATGACAATGGTTGTTAATATGCAATTTCTGACTACTCATTCTCTCATGCATGATATATACCTCCTTGAAATCAGGTATTATAACATCATATCACAAACATATGTTGCAATAAAGTATGCTTTTAAAATTATAATTTGTACATGATATAAAATGACATTATAATAGATTTTTTTGGGAGGCCACAATCCAGGCAGCCAACCTCCTCCTCAACCCTCGACAACAAGAGACCATAATTATTTTTTAGAAAGAATTGTTTATTTAAGATACATGAATAATATTTATATTTATATTACAATCTATATATGTACTTGTTCAACATATAACATGTGACTACTACATATAAGATGAAAATATGTGCCATACATACATGGCTAAGAATTATATTGATTACTTTTATTATATTTAAATCTTATCAGTTATTTAGGTTCTCACTTTATGAAATTGAATATTATTATGAAAAGTCAATATAATTTTTTGATACACAATATTGGAAACACTCCAGTAAGTAGATGAGTAATGCAAATACTAGAGAAAGTCCTCATGGAGGAAGCTGTGAAAATAATGCTAGGGAAGGTGCATGAAGTAAGCAGACTAGGGTGGCAATATTCAAATTTTTGTTTCATTTGAAACAATTTTTTAAACAATATGATGTTTCATGTGATGCATATGAATATTATTTCAAAGTAGCATTACATGATATGAGTTATCTTTTTGAGGAAAAATGTATTGATCCAATCATGCTTTTTGGATGTCGCATTAAAATGAAAATTGAATGTAATGTTCCTTTTTATTATATTTAATGTATTGTCATTTGATGAATAATGAAAAACTTCTCATGTGCAATTTTTGGATGTTATATATTGTTGTACCCACTCTGAAAAACCCTTTGGATAGGATGATTCTATGGTCCCATGAAACAATAGAGAAATAAAAGAAAAATATGAATAATAAATGTTTCAGAGTCGCAACCTAATTTTATTCATGGAACAAGGAAATGTGAAAGTGGTTGTTTAAATCAATGGGAAAACATGAAAATTTGATTCTGAGTCCACTCAATGAAGATTAGAAAAGCATGTATAACTTCAGAGATTGGATTTGGAAAGCCTATTTTTAGTTGGGAAGGTGTTAGCACTCCCATTTTGTCCTATAAATGGTATTTCTTCTTTCTTATAGATATCAGATTAACATGATGATGATTGAGGTTATTATTAAGGAAAATGACAGAATACTAAAAAAGAGAGTGTTGCCTTCTGGGATTGGGATGGTTTTAGATTTTCTGTCATTGCCCTAGGGGTCCTCATCGACTCAAGATCTCCCACGACAAAGATTCTTCCTAAGTGGTTAGGACTGATGCATAGAAAGAGGAGTGTATAATGAAAAAATACAATAGAAGCATGATTTGATCTTTATTTGTGTAGTCAAAGAAAACTACATACAAACATCACATGATAATAAAAAGTAGTTATGGATAGATAAGCCTAATCTCAAGCAAAAAATGAGAGTCAAGAACAATCAGACTCTGGTAGTTTAGATATGTATGTTACCCCTTTCCACTCTAACGACACTCAGAACATTGGTTGCATTAACGGAAGGATCCCTTTAACACTAACAATGTTGAAAATAAAAAGTGAGAGAATTGATCCTCTAGTTTTAGGAGGGTCAAAAGGGGTAAAAAAAATGCTAGATATGGGGGGTATTTGTAGGATATATTTAGGGTTTGGGGTCTCCGCATACAAGACTCTGGAAGTGGTAGTAGAACAAGTACATGTGCTGAGAAGGTGTGCCCCCATGGATCCAACTAGTCCACTATGTGTCACCTAGTGGATGATTGTGATCCTCAGGGTGGCCCAAGAAGGAATAAGCTTGTTCCCCAAATGTTGTGGACTTTTTAGTTACATTCTAGAGAAAATTTAATATAATCTGTAAAATGCACCGATTGTAAATAAAAATCAACAAAATAATATAGGAAGGGGAAACATACAATTTAGGATCATCTTCCATTATTATCCAAAAATAATGGTATTTTTGTAACAAAAAAGTCAATTGAATATCCCTTGGAAAAGGGAGAAATTTCATTGAGGATAATTCAATCATGTAATTTATGAATAAGCTTACAGACAGCAGAACTGGTGAGCAAGTTGGACATGAGTTTAAAAAGAATTGTGTCTATTGAGGAAGCCTTAAACTGGATAAAAGTGGGTGAAGTGAATGGATTAAATAGGTAGAAAATATGAAAAAAATGGAAAAAAGACAAATGTGAGAAAATATGGGATGGACTTCATCATTAGTGAGGGAATCAATATTTTAAATTGAGTGAGAAAAAATGGGGTGGTAATAGTTTCCCCACTCAAGAAAAGGTTCAATATAAGAGTGAAAAGGGCCATGTATGACCCCCATTTTTAGTCAGAAAAAGCAAAAAAAATGTGATACTTATTGAGGAATGAACTTATTAGAGGGTGGAAAGAGTAGGTTATATCTTTTCCTTCTAAGGATTAATTAATAAAATAATAATTCATGAAAAAATATGATTGGGTGTAAATGATATCTCTACAACTAGGATAGCCTTTGACTGAGGCATTTACCTATACTAAACCAAGAATTCATTCCCCTAGTTAATTAATGAATCATTCAAGGTTTATCAGTCACAAAAGTGACTCTCATCCTTACTCCAATTCTCACATCAATACATGTCTTATTATCTCACTAATTCTTACCCCAGTGAGAAAAGGTGAATGTCAAAAGAGGATGGGATAGAGGTTTGTCATAATCCATTAAGATTTTTTTTTGTTGTAACTAGCGCGTTTCTCATTTATTACCAAACTTTTGGTACAAAATAGTGTTGCACCCCCAAAACCTAGATACCAATTGGAGACGACTTAGGTTTCTAAAGAGACATGTTCAAACCTGAAAGGTAAAAAATACTAAATTCCTCACATAGAACGAAGATGCAAAAAAAAAACCAGCTCCACATAGGAAGCATAGACTAGAAAGAGATCTAACCAAAGGCGGTGTGCATACAAGAATAACATAAGGTAACATCACCCATACTCAACCCTACAAGCGAGTGAATAAAGAAACAAACAAACTAGAAAAAGCCATAGATCTTCAAAGACTAACATGCAACATCCCCGGACGATTCAAATAACATTAATAAGCTTATCAAAATGAAAATTGGATATTTCTGAGAGCTTGCTATCTTAAACTTCTTCTTATTTTTCTTAGGTCCGAGACCAACTTCACTGATATTGAAATGCTCCCAGAGATCAGTTCAGAACTTAACAAATCTTGTGATATGTCTTATAGTTCATAATTGATGTTCTTACTTTGTTGATAATCCAACAAGAATCCACAACTTTACATTATGCTATTAGCACAACATGGAGAAAAAGCTGACCTCCCCTAAGAATGCACTAATCTAGCAAGCTCCAAAATCCCATTCAGGTTAAGGTTGTTTGAAACAACAACTAGACTAGACATATAAGATATGGTTCATCCAGTAGTTCCAAAACCTGATGTGAGAAAGGAGCATCATCATCAGACACCAAATTTACCTCAATAAGAACTTTACCTTGGATAACATCAATAGCTTTTGGTTGAGGTTCATCAGCTGAGGCATGTTTAGTGTTGATACCATGCACCACTTGACTGCTCTGCCCTAAAGATTTCAAGCCAGCAATAACATCACTATTCTGAGAAGTTGATTTCCCAATAGAGGTACCTTGAGGATTAGAATTCTGAGGGTCATTTGCTTGAGCAGTTGTAGAGTGTTTACTAGAACGTAATTGCAACTAATTCAGGGAAGTTGCTTATGCATAATTTTCGGGCATGAAGCCATCCTGTATCGAAATGACTTACAAACTACATAGATACTTGGCTTAGAAATACATTTTAGTTTTAGAAGTTTCATCTCTCCATTGATCTTAACCAAGAAAACTTTAGGAATATGTAACGACCCCGCCTCCCGGTAACCCCCATTTAAGGGAGACCAAAATGTCAGAGCCGTTATCCCAATTTTCTAGATCAATGGTTCGACAAATAATCAATAATAATTACTAAATTCTACCAAAAACTATACTAAAAAGTTGGAATAAAATAAAACTTTGCATACCTCTTTAAAATCTTGGATTTCTAAACTTCTATCCACAACTGGAGTCTATTCTAACTAATCCTCCTTGTACTTTAATTCATATATTCACAATGTGTCACTTTACTGTTTGTCCTTTTCATATTGTACCTAAAATGCCGACAAACAAAATGTCGGTCAGCATAAATGAATATGCCGGTATGTGGGGACAACCAAAATTTCACAAATATTGCTAACAACCTAAATGTCACAATTAAGTTATTTTACAATCCAAATTACATTTTCAAAGTGACATTCTCCACCGCTTTTGCCCTAACCCTGGAATACCCTCTCTAGGGTTTTTCCTTTTCAAGAGACATAAGGCCACCTTCTCCATCCTGAGCTTGGTGCTTGGGGTCACCTCTCATGGTGCCCAGTAGTCATGTAGGAAACATAAGGCCACCTCCTCCATCCTAAGCTTGGTGCCTGGGGTCACCTCTCATGGTACCCAATGGTCTTCCCTCTTGGGCTTGACCTAATTGACCTTCCCTCCAGGTCTTGGTCACGCATCATACATCAGGGTGGCATATAGGTGCGAGAATGCACATGTATAATTAATTGTGATAATCATAGTGACTTTAAATATTTGCATAAATGAACATCCAACAGTTAGGTTGCATCCAATTCGATCACTCATTCGAGAAAACTCTATGAAACTAAATCGATTACTCATAAATAACCACATACTTGTACTGCTGATTTTTGAGATAGAATCAACCCAGTAGGGAAATCCAATCAAGAAAGCAAGTACAAGAATCCTAAAATAAACATACAATTTCCTTTTATCAAGATCTATCCAAACCAACTTGCTTCTTAGGATTTCTATTCCTTTTTAGGGTTTCTACCCCTTTTTAGGGTTTCACTTGCAATTAGTGTTTTGCCTTTACTTTTAGTACCACAAACCGTAATTAGATAAAACTACTTATAAACCCTAAGTTTCTCATCTTATCTCTCCTAACAGGCTTAGGATCATCATTTAACAACATATTTCCATATTTTCGAATTAAATATGATCTTCTCTTCTTTTACCCTAAATTAGGGTTTCTAAATGCATTATCATTCATACTTGGTTTAAAACCCTAAAACATACAATTATTCATCTAAATCAGGTTCAAGCCTATCATTATCATTCAACAAGTTAATATTACTCGAATTAACCTATTAAGCTTCATAGATTCATCCATTGATCTCAATTAGGGTTTCTAACCAAATTTTAATACATTTTCCATCAACTTAACATAATTTTGTGAATATAAACGAAATTAGCTTCTCAAACCATTTTTATCTTGTTCCTCGTATTTTTCTTATCAACTTTCATATATTAAGTTTCATCATTAGAGTTTCCTAGTAATTTCTACGAATTTTACAAGGAAAACATATTTTCTGGAATATTTGAGCAGAGATGGCGATTGTTACAACCCCATTTTTTGGGTTCATTTGCTGAGAAATATAATTTCTCATATTAAAGATATTTTGACAAATAATGATACAACTTGTTTTAAATAAATGGATTTCGTTCACAATAGCCTTGATGGTTGTTTTGTGGGCTTTATTGGCTATTGGGCCCAATAACAAGGAAATGAAAAAGGAAATTCAATTATTAGATAAGTAAATGAGAAAATGGAGAAAAGAATGAGGTAGAAACCTCTAGAAGGAAAAAGAATGTAATACAAGGATGGATTTCGTGCCTCTTGGGTTCCAAGGAGTCCAAAGTTGCAAAGATAATGCCAAAAGAAAAGAAAAGATCAATTAAGTATTTCTTTATTAAGAAAAAAATGAAAACAATGAAAAATGTGGGAAATAAATAGAAAAGAGGTGTAATTGAGTTATCCTTGGTGGAATTTAGTATCCCAAGGATTCCTAATGTTAAATGGGATGCCAATGAGGAAAATAAAAAGAAAGATAAAGAGAAATCCTCAAAAAGAGATATTTTAATAGAAATAAACAAGATAATGTGAGATAATGAATATTGATGCATCTAGAGGGATAATAAGTATCCTTATAAAGGAATTTCGAAGTATTAAAGTTTCTCAGGATCCAAGGAGTCCCAATGAAGAAAAAAGAAAGAGGAAAGGCAAATAAAACAAAATAAGAGGATAATGCAATGCATCATTAGTGACTTTTTGATAATATCAAAAGGAGATGTTAATTGCTTTAAGAAAATAGATATTCGTGGCCAATAGAGTTAAAGACAAGCACAAGGAAGATAAAAAGAGAGAATTTTGAATTCCTTAATGACCAAGGATCAAGAGGAAACAAGGAATTAATTTAAAGAGAGGATTTATTCTCAATTATGAAAAGGAGGTTTCCTAATGAGGAGAATTCTTGTTTTCTTCATAGGCAAGCACGTTAGGGCGTGGATGTCCTCCCCTATATAAGGGGTAGCACCATTGGCTGAATCCAAGAGAAATATCACATCTCCCTCTCTCTTCCTCATCATAAAAACTCTAACCTTGAGCTCAACTCTATCCCTAGTGCCACAGAGGGAGCTTGATGGAAGTCCAGACACCCCTCCCTTTCAACCCACGCGGCTACGTTGCCAATTCTTGGGGAACCCTCGCTCTGGTCACCTGCAATTCACCTACAGAGAGCCAAGCTTCGAAGACCTACTGCTCCTGTCCCCAACCATTTTGCACATGGATGGAGACCTTGCTGGATGCGATAGGGAGTGGCGGAGTCAGGGAGAATAACTTCGGTGAGCTCCGAAGCCCCAAGATGGTGGAGGTGGCTCGCGCAGTTCTACAGGTCGACGACGAGGGCAACGCAGCCGAGCTGCGTGAGGTTGAAGGAGACGGAAGGGGAATTGGATGGATTTTCCCTTCGCAGGCTAAAGAGATGATCCACTTAACTAAGGGTAAAAATGACCTTTCGAAATATTTTCAAAGCAAGTATCAACGTTGCATGGAAGACGCCTACGTGGCAGCCCCCCATTGGCCCAAAGTAAGTAATTTTGTAAAATTCATAGCTAATTAACTGTAGCTCGGATGGATACACATAATATATGATTTTTTCTCAACAGAACATGAGGAATGCAATAAAAGTAGTTTTATAGCCTAATTCCTTTTGCAATTCAAAAAGTAGTGTAATTTATCAACTGTAATGAATTAAAGATTAAGAAACCCTATTTAGAGATGATTAATGCTTTTAGTATGGTTTAATGGATGATTAAAGTTGATATTCACCTATTAATTGTAAAAAGGTACATTAACCACAAAAAGGATGAACTTTGCACGTAATTGGTTAATGTAGAGATTCTTGTGCATGAATATGCATTAATGGGCCTTGAAACCCTAATATTAGTAAATGCGACTCTTAATGGCTTGAATTATTCAAAATCGTGAATAAAGCTAAGCTATAATGGATCTAAGCTATTTTGAGCATTAAAGTTCCTAATTTGTGGATAAATGCCCTTAATGTAGTAATTAGGGTTTTCTAATGAATAAAAGGTAGAATTAATGACAAACATAGTTCTTATGTGAATTAGACCATAATGAACTATGAATTGATGATGAATGCGCATAATGATCTTGTCATGGATTAAAAGGATAAAAATAGTAGCTTTAATGTAAAAGAAGCTTAATGAAATTAATTGATGGTTAATGGTGCCTTTAAATTCGAAAATAGGGTTATATGTTGTTAAGATAACCTTAATATTGAAGAATAGATAAGATAATAAGGGTTTATGAGTAATGGTATAAAATTAGGGTTTAAAATAGTAAAAGATGAAGGGAAACCCTAAAATTGAACTAGAAACCCTAGGAAGCGAGCTAGGTTTAATAGATCTTGATGACCTGAGTAATAAAAGGAAATTGTATGGTTATTTCAGGATCTTATATGTGTGCTTGCTTGGATTTCTTACTTGCATGGGTTATTCTATGTCAAATCATCCTGACAGGTATATGGTTACGCTTATGAATAATCTCTCTAGTTTCACGGTGATTCCCGAACATTTTATTGGTTGCTTGGAAATAACTATTGGATGCCTATTTATTTCATGCAACTATAAAGTGACTATGATTATCACTATAAATGTGCATACATGACTGGCTTAGATCCTGGTCCACCTCTGTGGCTTTGCAAAGGCTAAAAAGGGGTAACCTAGAGAAAGGTTTAGGTTATCGTGAGTTAGAAAATGGGCTACCCAAGTGTAGTGCCATGAGACTCTTTAGCATGCCATGAGTTAAGGAGTGGGCTACCTACGGGTAGTGCCATGTGACTCAACCCTAGAAACTGGTTCACCTGTTAGGTGGGATCATGAGGGGTTTAATGGGGATCTACCATAAGGAAGGTAGCATCCAGGTCCACTATAGGGACATCTTAGAGGCTAGGGTATGTAGGGATTGAGCAGTTATGCGGAAAATGTAAAATTGTTTGTTTAAATCATAATTGACTGATTACATTGTTATCATAGTTGCATGATTATTGTTTCCCCCACATACCAGATTTATGCTGACCGACATTTTGTTTTGTCGGCATTTTAGGTACAATCCAAAAGGACAAACAGTAAAATGTCATATTGTGAAATACATGAATTAAAATACAAGGAGGATTAGTTAGAGTAGAATTCATATGTGGATAGAAGTTTAGATATCCAAGTTTTCAAAAGGTATGCAAAGTTTTTATTTTTACCATATTTTATTATATCTGGTAGAATTTAATAATTTTTATTGATTATTTGTCGAACCTTTGATCATGTTAATTGGGATAATGGCTATGACCTTCTAGTTTCCCTTAATTGGGGGTTACCGGGAGGCATGGTCATTACATTTGGTATCACAGCATAGGTTCCTCACTTAATCTTTAATAATTATTAATTTTTACAAACTTTGTAGAACCCAAGGGAGTTATTAGAGGATTTTTTAAAAGACTGAGGTGTCTAGAAAAGGATCACGTCTCGGGGTTGGCAAGATTTTCCTCCACACCACTAGTCAGAATTCGAGGACTCCCGGATTAGTGTGACTGCCTGGCCAATGTCTTAGGATCTGACTCGAAATAAGATACCTTTAGGACTCTCTCATCTTGTTCATCCCTTCTCAACTCAAATGCTATTAAGGACCTTAAGGATTAGGGTTTTCTTTCTTTTCCTCACCCTCTGGAGGTATGGGTAAGGTTAATAAGGTTTAAGGAATCCTCCACTAGATTAATAAAAAGCATGTAAATGAGATGTCATGGACATAAGCTTAATAGATTAAGCGTAAAAGAATAGATACATGCTTAGGTCGTATGACATAAGTTGTCATGCCCTCAAGAGAGACCTGAGGCTAGACCTTCTTGTCAGGAGGATAAGTGAAGAGAGTTAGTCTTGGAGGTAGAGATCTCCATTTCAAGTAGATACCTGGCACATCCTCTGAGGATGATGTTAACCCTAACCCTAAGTGAAGGTTAAAGAGAGAGATGGCATGATGAGTCAGATGTCATGGTAGACTAGGTTTTTGGATAGACATGCCTTAGAGGCCATATGAGCCATGAGAGGTTGGATGACCTAGTACCTTTGGCGACGCAACCCTGGGAAGGGTCGTGCATGTTAGAGTGAAGGATAGCTCCTTCATTGATGAGGTTAGAGAAGAACCTATGGAAACCCCATGAGCTTATATGAGCATGGCATAGTAGGCACTCGATACGTCAGTAGCGTGAGCAGCAGGTTGAAACCCTGGCCAATGGAGTATGCTGGATAGCTGATGAGATAAGCATAAAGGGATAGGGATGACCTCGAGCAAACATAGGTTTGAACATAAGTATCACCCATGAAGGGGTATGTTTGTGAGCTTGATCCACGTTCATGGAGAGAGGACCTATAGTGAAGCATTTGTAGGGTTCGCTCTAGAGAAAGAGAGCAGGACCCATGCAAGAAGGTTGGAAGCCTAGACTCCAAGATGTGAGGAAAAGTGGGGAGTTGAGGATGATGCAACCTAAGTGGATGATAGTGGTTGCCTCATGTTTGATCCCTGGAGGCTGATGATGTCTTGGTTTCCATGAGAGGAACCAAACCCTACAGAGAGGATGAGTCTGCTGGTACCTCTATACCTTTGGTATAGATGTGAGGAAGAGTTCCTTAGACCTGAAGAGGTTTAGTAGCAGGTTGTGAGGCCTTGTACCTTGTTGGTTGTCCTTGAGGAGGAATCCACTCTGAAGTGTTGCTCGAGTAGAAGGATGACAGAAAGTGCATGCCATGCATTGTACATGTTTGGATGGTAGTTAAGAGGTCGAGTACACATGGGACATCATAGAAGGGAACCTAGGGTTCCTAGGCCTAAGAGGGAAAGTGGTGTACCTGATGCTCAGGACAAGGTTTGAGTTCTATAGATTCGAGCATGGTACTCCTCATGATTGGAGGAAAGGGAAACCCCCCTTAAGTTTAAGGTATGTTTGATGAACCCTTCACAATGAAGTTGATGACATGGGAATGTATGATCTTAATCCAGCATTAAGGAAAGAGAATAAGTATGACCTAACATGGTTTAGTAGATAGTCTGCTTGTACCTTGGTAGTTGCTGGGTTGAGTATGCTCATATGGATGTAACCCTAAGAAGGTTAGTGACCTTGTTGGCAAGAGTTGTAGTTTCCTCCCATCCTGGGGAAGGGACCCTTTGGAAGGGTGTATACCAGTTTTGTGGGTTTTGAGGAAATCTAAAGAGGTCTCATAGGATCTTGAGAAGCTAAGTGGAAAGTACATCGTATGAGAATGAACCAGTAAGACCCATAGATGACCATCTCTAAGTGCATGTGGATGTGTTACCATAGAGGTAACTGGTATGGGGCCTGACCAAGGTAGGTAGGTTGCCATGACCCCTATGAAAGGATGGAAGTAAGCCCATGAATGCAGAGAGAGATGGTGAAGGCTTGGGTAAGGGTCCAAGTTGACATGTACTATAATAGAATCCTTAGTCTATCATAGGGTCAGGTAGGGATGAGACCGATGGAAGTAGGAGTTGCCTAATTCCCTAGTTGCACATGAACATAGGGTCAGGAGGTAACAACTATCATTGTCTGAGGGCCGTGGGTTAGGAGATTGATCACCTTCATGAACTCATGGGACCCAAAGGGCATATGAGTAGGGCACTCTCTGGATGCATAAGGGAAGAGGGATGACCCCAAAAGTGTCGGCACCCTACAGACTTAAAGGAGATGACCAAGGATTGTGTGGTGACCAAGTAGGTTCGAGACCAGTTTTCCATGGAAGTGACTTTAATATCGAGATGTTTATGATGTAGAGACATATGTGGCATGTTTCAACTTAGATTGAAATGTGTACTGGCAAGGTGGGATGTACTATCTCTACTCTTGGAACAAGAAGAACTCTGTATTTGGACTGCATCCAAATGCTTATTTCCTCTTGTTATGAGAGTGAGAGATAGGAAAATACACATGCCATACACAAAGGATAAAGATGATGTGAGTTGGAACGTTGCTACAAGGTATGAGGACAGAGATGATAACATACCCTGGTGGAGTAAATGATACATGGATGGTTCACAAACAAGGTAGTCATCCTATGAGGATGTTTTTTCATGAGCTATGAAGGTTGAGTTAAAAAAAAAACCAAGAGAATAAGCTCAGAGTCTTCTTGATGAAGATAGACTTGGAGTTGAGATGAGATAATAGGTGGAATACCTGGAGGTGTATGTTTTCAACTTTACCTTACACCTAAGGGTGTGGGGTGGTAATGGATTCTTTGGATGAGATGCAGCTGCCTAGTTTAGCTAGAGGCTAGAAGAGGTTGTTAGGTTAACCCTAAGTTGAAAAAAAAGAGATAAGTTTGGCTAACCCTCAGATGTAACAATATAAGTTGATCAAGTTAATGGTTGTTTGGTTAGCCAACCTAGTCTATGATGCAATAAGGTGATGGTGGTAGAACCTCAGATGCACTTCTTTGGAAAAAAAGGTGATGGAATCTGATTAAAGTGGTTTAGTATTTCTGAGGAATCGATCTTAAGGAATTATGAAAATACAGGAGATCATGATTTAAGATCATCATATACCATGGTACTACCAAGATAATAAGTGACATTAGTACTTTGGATGCCTAAGATGAAGTTGCATGTGAAGGACGAATACCAATAACTCAGTGTATCGATATAGAGGATAAAAGAGTACCTGGGAGGGAATGGGAGTTCATCACTATGGATGTTGTAAGTCTTCCCTATACCAAGGAAGGTCGAGATGCAATATGGGTTATGGTAGATCACCTTACCTATATGACATGAGAAAGAAAGAGTACTATTAAGGGATAGATCGAGTTGAACTACATTTGAGAGAGATGGTTCAACTACATCATGATGTGAGTTCAAATCTTCTTGAGTATGACCTACAGGTTTACTTCCATAAGGTGGAAGTAGGTACATGAAGAACTCGATGTTAGTACCGCTTATCACCCCTAACTAATGGTTAGTATGATCCAGACTAAAGGGTATGATGAGAGCATGTGTGCTCGTTCAAGGTGATACATGGAGATAGTTCTTGTCTTCTATAGGATGTGATGATAACCATCATAGCTAGTATTATATAGGATGTAAAGAAGCTCTACAAGGGAGGTTGTATCGATCACCACTTCATTAAGTTGATGTTGGTGAAGGGACCTCACAAAGGTCAAGAAAGGACCACGATATGTGAAGATGAAGTCGTTTTGATCATGCAATGGATGAAAGGAGCCCAGAGACGACATGAGTTGTAAGCTGATGCAAGGTAGACTGACATGCAGTTCACTGTGGGAGAATATGTGACATGAAAATCTGACCCCTCTAAGTTATAGCTAAGAGAGTTGAGTTCCCGATGCATGGGTTCTTTTGACATAGTTTGGTGGAGATGGTTAAGTGTGCCCTTACCCCTCAGGATAATTTGATGTGTGATGAGTTTCCTGTGTCCAATTTAGAGCACTATGTGAGGTACCCAGACCATGTGCGGAGCAATGAACCTAGTGAGCCCCAAGGGAGGCTAAAATGACCTGAGTCACCTATGAGGTTTATAGATGCCAAGGTGAAAGAACTTAGAGAAAAGAATATGTGATGATAAAGGTTCTTTGGAAGTGCCATGGATAAGGTAAAGCCACATAGGGGCCAATGATGGACATGGAAAAGTCTTATCCTGAATTGTTTGCTTGCTTGATGGAATTTGAGGACAAAATTCCGATAAGAGGGGAAGGATGTTACAACCCCAATTTTGGGGTTCATTTGCTGAGAAATGTAATTTCTCATATTAAAGATATTTGGACAAATAATGATACAACTTGTTTTAAATAAATGGATTTCGTTTACAATAGCCTTGATGGTTGTTTTGTGGACCTTATTGTCTATTGGGCCCAATAACAAGGAAATGAAAAAGGAAATTCAATTATTAGATAAGTAAATGAGAAAATAGAGAAAAGACTGAGGTAGAAACCTCTAGAAGGCAAAAGAATGTAATCCAAGGATGGATTTTCTGCCTCTTGGGTTCCTTGGGTTCCAAGGAGTCTAAAGTTGCAAAGATAATGCAAAAAGAAAAGAAAATATCAATTAAGTATTTCTTTATTAAGAAAGAAATTGAAAACAATGAAAAATGTGGGAAATAAATAGAAAAGAGGTGTAATTGAGTTATCCTTGGTGGAATTTCGTATCCCAAGGATTCCTAATATTAAATGGGATGCCAATGAGGAAAATAAAAAGAAAGATAAAGAGAAATCCTCAAAAAGAGATATTTTAATAAGAAATAAACAAGATAATGTGAGATAATGAATATTGATGCATCTAGAAGGATAATAAGTATCCTTATAAAGGAATTTCAAAATATTAAAGTTTCTCGGGATCCAAGGAGTCCCAATGAAGAAAAAAGAAAGAGGAAAGGCAAATAAAACAAAATAAGAGGATAATGCAATGCATCATTAGTGACTTTTTGATAATATCAAAAGGAGATGTTAATTTCTTTAAGAAAATAGATATTCGTGGCCAATAGAGTTAAATCGAAGCACAAGGAAGATAAAAAGAGAGAATTTTGAATTCCTTAATAAAAAGAGAGAATTTTGAATTCCTTAAAAGAGAGGATTTATTCTCAATTATGGAAAGGAGGTTTCCTAATGAGGAGAAGCCTTATTTTCTTCATAGGCAAGCATGTTAGGGCGTGGATGTCCTCCCCTATATAAGGGGTAGCACCATTGGCTAAATCCAAGAGAAACATCACATCTCCCTCTCTCTTCCTCATCTTCTTCTTGTTCTTCATCGTACAAACTCTACCCTTGAGCTCAACTCTATCCCTGGTGCCACAGAGGGATCTTGATGGAAGTCCAGACACCCCTCCTTTTCAATCCGCGCGGCTACATTGCCAATTCTTGGGGAACCCTCACCATGGTCACCTGCAATTCACCTGCAGAGAGCCGAGCTTCACAGACCTACTGCTGTTGTCCCCAACCAATTTGCACATGGCTGGAGACCTTACTGGATGCGACAGGGAGTGGCGGAGTCAGGGAGAAGAACTCTGGTGAGCTCCGAAGCCCCGAGATGGTGGAGATGGCTCGCGCAGTTCAATAGGTCGGTGACTAGGGCAACGCAGCCGAGCTGCATGAGGTTGACGGATACATAAGGGGAATTGGACGGACTTGCCCTTCGCGGGCTAAAGAGATGATCCACTTAACTTAGGGTAAAAGTGACCTTTCAAAATATTTTCAAAGCAAGGAGCAATGTTGCTTGGAAGACGCCTACGTGGCAGCCCCCAATTGGCCCAAAGTAAGTAGTTTTGTAAAATTCATAGCCAATTAACCGTAGCTCGGATGGATACACATAATATATGAATTTTTCTCATCAGAACATGAGGAATGCAATAAAAATAGTTTTATAGCCTAGTTCCTTTTGCAATTCGAAAAGTAGTGTAATGTATCAACTGTAATGAATTAAACATTATGAAACCATATTTATAGATGATTAATGCTTTTAGTAGGGTTTAATGGATGATTAAAGTTGATATTCACCTGTTAATTGTAAAAAGGTACATTAAGCAAAAAAAGGATGAACTTTGCACGTAATTGGTTAATGTAGAGATTCCTTTGCATGAATATGCTTTAATGGGCCTTGAAACCCTAATATTAGTAAATGCAACTCTTAATGGCTTTGATTATTCAAAATCGTGAATAAAGCTAAGCTATAGTGACTCTAAGCTATTTTGAGAATTAAAATTCCTAATTTGTGGATAAATTCCCTTAATGTAGTAATTAGGGTTTTCTAATGAATAAAAGGTAGAATTAATGACAAATAGAGTTCATACGTGAATTAGATCATAATGAACTATGAATTGATGATGAATGCGCATAATGATCTTGTCATGGATTAAAAGGATAAAAATAGTAGCTTTAATGTAAAAAAAACCTTAATGAAATTAATTGATGGTTAATGGTGCCTTTAAATCTGAAAATAGGGTTATATGTTGTTAAGATAACCTTAATATTGAAGAATAGATAATATAATAAGGGTTTATGAGTAATGGTATAAAATTAGGGTTTAAAATAGTAAAAGGTGAAGGGAAACCCTAATTGTAATGGAAACCCTAAAAGTGAACTAGAAACCCTAGGAAGCGAGCTAGGTTTAATAGATCTTGATGACCTGAGTAATAAAAGGAAATTGTATGGTTATTTCAGGATCTTGTATGTGTGCTTGCTTAGATTTCTTACTTGCATGCGTTATTCTATCTCAAATCAGCCTCATAGGTATGTGGTTACACTTATGAATAATCTCTCTAGTTTCACGGCGATTCCTAAACATTTTATCGGTTACTTGGAAATAACTATTGGATGCCTATTTATTTCATGCAACTATAAAGTGACTATGATTATCACTATAAATGTGCATACATGACTGGCTCAGATCATGGTCCACCTCTGTGGCTTTGCAAAGGCTAAAAAGGGGTAACCTAGAGCAAGGTCTAGGTTATCATGAGTTAGAAATTTGGCTACCCACGTGTAGTGCCATGAGACTCTTTAGCATGCCATGAATTAAGGAGTGGGCTACCTACGAGTAGTGCCATGTGACTCAACCCTAGAAACTGGTTCACCTGTTAGGTGGGATCATGAGGGGTTTAATGGGGATCTACCATAAGGAAGGTAGCATCCAGGTCCACTACAGGGACAATGTAGAGGCTAGGGTATGTAGGGATTGAGCAGTTATGCAGAAAACGTAAAGTTGTTCATTTAAATCATAATTGACTGATTATATTGTTATCATAGTTGTATGATTATTGTTTCCCCCACATACCAGCTTTATGCTGACCGACATTTTGTTTGTCGGTGTTTTAGGTACAAGCCAAAAGGACAAATAGTAAAACATCATATTGTAAAATACATGAATTAAAATACAAGGAGGATTAGTTAGAGTAGAATTCATATGTGGATAGAAGTTTATATATACAAGTTTTCAAAAGGTATGCAAAGTTTTTATTTTTACCATATTTCAGTATAGGTGGTAGAATTTAATAATTGTTATTGATTTTTTTTGAACCTTTGATCCTGTTAATTGGGATAATGGCTCTGACCTTCTGGTCTCCCTTAATTGGGGGTTACCGGGAGGCAGGGTCGTTACAGCGATTTACTAAAATTCCACTACCATTTGATCGATGGTCCGCTCGTCTGTCCATCAGATCTAATGATCTGCATCGCGTGCCTCCACTCGCGAGGTATCTTAGCCGGCCGGGCCTGGGACCGTTGGATCTCTTCACGAAACGGTGGACCTCGATCGGACGTCATCTGCTCCTCGTCTTCTTCCTTTCTCGATGCTTGATCCACGACGGTGCCGAGGCAGAGTCTTCATTAGAGAGGGATCAATCGAGGGGTAGAGAGTGAGCTAGGGTTCGGGAAGCAGCCGTCTGGGTTCGTGAGGATGTCAGGGATCAAGAGGGGGATCTATTTATAAGATTTGGGCTCCTTTAGTGTTCACCAACTCTCGCCGCCACCTGTTCCTCATCCTGGTTTGGGCGTATCCTCTAGAAACCTCAAAACACCCTAAAAATAGGGCCAGTTGTGCATGGAATCGCCTCCCAGAGACCCTCGTGGTCTTGGATTCATGGTAGGTGGGAAGAAATGCGAGGAAATCGCATTGGGAAATCTTAGTTTCCCTCTCCCTTTCCTTCTCTGACTCAAGGTGGGTGATGGACAACCACCATTGGATCCGTGATCCTCTGGACCACATGGGGCATCCAATGGTTGTCATCGTTCCCCTATTTCTAATTTCTTAAAACGAGGGAAAAAGGGTATTAACTAATGAAATCTTGTGAAAATCATATCTCTCTCCTCGTTAATTATTTTTCACTCAACATTTAGAGCAAACTCTGTATTGGCATTATCTACTCGTATATTAAATTTGAAACCCAAATTCAAAAGGAAAAAGGTGTTTCCTTGATATGCAAGTTATTCATTAATAAAACCAAATTAATTGATATTTCCTCTTTCTTTTGCCATTATCTTATCATCTTGGATTCCTTAGACCTCAAGGAGACCTAAAGGCACAAAATCCCATCTTGGGAAATATTCCTTTGACCTTTTCTCTTATCATTTATCCCTTTCTTATTTATTCCTTTTATTAGATAAATTCCTTTTTCTTTTTAGTTTTCTTTTTCTTGTAATTGGGCTCAATAGCCAATAAAGCCCATTAAATAACCTAACAAGGCTATTGTAAACGAAATCCATCCAATTCAAACAAATAAATCAACCATTGATTCCATTTATCATTAAAAGGAGATTTACAAATATCATTACATGGTTTAGGAAAAATGAGTTTATAACATTCTCCCCTCCTTATAGGAATTTTGCCCTCGAAATTCAACAATCAAACAAACAAGTCAGGATATGCTTTTTCCATGTCCATCTTCAGCTCCCATGTGGCATCATCCTCTCCATGGTGCTTCCAAAGAACCTTTACCATCTCTATATTCTTACATATGAGTTCTTTCACCTTGGTATCTAGAATCTGCAAAGGTGACTCGGGACATTTCAGCCTCTCTCAAAGCTCAATAGGTTCATGGATCAGCACATGGCTCGGGTACATCACATAGTGCTCTAGATCAGACACAAAGAACACATCACACATCATGTTATCCTGAGGGGTAAGGCTAAGCATAAGCAACTCCACCAATCCATCTCAAGTGGACCCATGTATCTGGGACTCATCTTTATCTATAGCTCAGAGGGGTCAGGTTTCCATAACACATATTATTCCACAGTGAACTACATGTCAATATGCTTCGCATTAGCTCACGACTCATGTCGCCCCTGGGCTTCCTCATCCATCGCACGATCAAAGAGACTTCTTCTGCACACACTATGGTCTCTCTCTGACCTTCACGAGGTCTTTTCACCAACATCATCCTAATGAAGCTGTGACTGACACTGCCTTCCTTATAAAGCTTCTTACAACCCGATATTGGCTATGGTGGCTATCATCACAAACTCTCATAGGACATGAATTGTCCCCATGTATCACCCTGAATGAGAACACACACTCTCATCAGACCCTCTAGTCTGGATAAACTATACTCAACTTCAATCTAGCATCAAGTTCTTTCTTGTACCTATTTCCACAACATGGAAGTGAACTTGAGGTCATACTCATGATATCAAACTCAGATCACAGAGTAGAAGAACTATCTCTCTCATATATATAGTTCAACCAGATTTGTCACACTAACAATGCCCTCTTTTTTAGGTTAGGGATTAGGTCAACTTGGTAAGGCGATCTACCATAGCCCATACTGCATCATGACCTCTCTTAATCCAGGGGAGACTCACCACAACATCCATGGTGATCCACTCCCATTTCCTCTCGGGGACTGTTGAATATTTGTAGTACTCACCGGGTTATGGACGTTAGTCCTTCACCTCCTCGCATGCATGACGAGAAGCAACATGCAACTTTATATACTTCTTCATCTCAGGTATTCAAAGTACTACTGCAAACTTTAACTATCTTGGTAGTACTATGGTTTACTTAACATCATGAGCCTCTACTTGTCAAGATTCCTCAAGTTTGACTCTGCAAAAACCCTAAAACACTCTAGTAGTGGGTTCCATCACCTTCTTTTCCTGAGAGGTGTATCTAAGGTTCTTACAACCATCCTTCTATCTCATCAAGCTCTAGGCTAGCTAACCAAGCAACCACTAACTCAACCAACGAGTCTGGTTGTATCTGGTGTTAGCTATAAAAGTCTCAACATCTCTTCCAGCCTCTCTACTAGCTAAACAAGACAACCCATTACCATCTTACATACTCATATGTTAGGTAACAGTGAAGAAAGAAACCTTCATGTATTCCACTTATTATCTCATCTCAGATTTTAGGTCTATCTTTATCAAAAAAGTCATAAATTTCATACAGCTCATGATAAAAACGTCCTTATAAGATGACTACCTTTGTTCTCTTCGCATTTGAAAATCATTCATACAACGTACTTTCCAAAAGGTACGCTACTATCTTTATCCTAAAACATCATAGTAATGTCTCAACTCGCATCATCTTTATCCTTAATGTATGGCATGCGTACTGCCCTATCTCTCACCCCCATAATGAGAGGAAATAAGCATTTGGCGACCGTCCAAACACAAAGTTCTTCCCGTTCCAAGAGTAGAGATTGTGCATCCCACATTGCCAGTACACTTCCAATCTATGTTGAAACATGTAACACATGTCTCCACATCATGAACATCTCGATACTAGGTTTACTTCCATGGAAAACTGGTCCCAAACACACCTGGGTTACCACACAATCCTTAGTCATTTCCCCTAGGTCTGTAGGATGCCTGTACTTTTGGGGTCATACCTCTTCCCTTATGCAACCAGAGAGGGCCCTCCTCATTTGCCCTTTGGGTCCCATGAGTTCATGAAGGTGATCAATCTCCTAACCCATGGTCCTCAGACAATGATAGTTGTTACCTCCCGACCCTATGGTCTTATGCAACTAGGGAAGTAGACAACTCCTACTCCCATCGGTCTTATCCCTACCTGACCCTAGAATAGACTTAGGATTCTAACATGGTACATATAAAACTTGAAACCTAACCCAAAACTCTATCATCTCTCTGGGCTCATGTGGTTAGACTTACATCCTCTTATAGGGATCATGGTGACCTACCTACCTCGGTCAGGCCCCATATAAGTTACCTCTACGGTAACACATCCACATGCCCTTAGAGATGGTTATCTATGGGTCTATAGGTTCATTCTCATACTATGTACTCTCTACTTAGCTTCTCAAGATCCTATGAGACCCCTTTAGGTTACCTCAAACCCAACAAAAGCTGGTACATACCCTATAGAAGGGTCCCTCTCCCAGGATGGGAGGAAACTATCTCTTGATAGCAGCAAAGGTAAAAAATGTCCTTAGTCTAGGGTTTACATCTACATGAGCATGATTAGCCTTAGCATGCTACTTAGGCACGTAGCTAGAAAGAAGAAAAGTCACCAAACCATGCTAGGTCTCCTTGGCAGGTCATTCATATTCCTATTCCCAAACATGGGCCAAGATCATACCTACATATGTCACCAACCTATAAGTAAGGGGTTCATTAAACATACACCTTAATCCAAGGGGTTTCCCTTTCCTCTAAACATGAGGGGTGCCAAGCTCCCATGTGTAGGAACTCAAGCATCCGTGTGAGCATCAGTTGTACTAGGTACTGTTACTTCCCCTCTTAGGTCTAGGAACCCTAGGTTCACTTCTTATGCAACAGTTGTCCAACTTCATGCTCAACTTTTTAACAATGAACCAAACATGTACGAGGTATGGTATGCACTTCCTACTATCCTTCCACATGAACAACACCTCATAGTTGAGCCCTCCTCAAGGACAAACATCTAGGTATGAGGCCTCACAACTTGACACTATACCTCCTCAGGGTATAAGGAACTCCTCTTCCTATCCCTAGAAGGTAAGGTAGGCACCGACAACTTCCATAGACTGGTTCAAGAAGTCTCCTTCCTTTTCTAGGGTTTGGTTCCTCTAAAGGCAACCAAAACCATCCAGGTCAAAACATATCTAACTTCTAATGGTTCCTCATGTCTCGAAGTCCAAGCATCTATCCTTCTTTCTCGGGTCTTACTCTCCCACTAGGGCTAACCCTACTATTGGCCATACCACTGGAGGTTCTCTCTCTAAGAATGTGGACCAAAGCTCTTAAGGATACATGCATACACCTACATGGGTGAAACTCTGCATGTTCATGTCCTAACCAGTCAGGCATAACCCTTCTGACCAAAGCCTCAACCTACTTCCAACACTACTGACATTCTCTCCTACATAGGTGCATGCTCTTCTATGCTCATATATGCTGATAAGGGTTTCTATATGGTCATCACTAACCTCTTCCATGAAGGAGATATCCTTCACCCTAACAGGCACGACCCTTCCAAGGTTGGGTCACCAAAAACACTAGGTCAACCACCCGCACATAGCTCATGCTTCTCACGGGTACTCAAAACCAAAAAGCATGTCAGCCCATGTATATGGTCGACCATGATATCTAACTCATCATGTCATCTCTCTCTAACAACCACTTAGGGTTAGGGTTAGCATCATCCTCAAAGGATGTGTCAAGTCTCTACCTCTTCATGGAGACCTTTGCCTCCAGGGCTAACTCTTTACTCCTCTTGACAAGGTCTAACCTCAGGTCTCTCTTAAGGGCATGAAAACACATGCCATGCAACCTAAGCATGTAACTAATCACTAGTTTACATGTACACTAATAAACTTATGTCCATGGCATCTTGTTTACATGCTTTTCATTAATTTGGTGGAGGATTCCTTAATCTTATCATACATTCCCTGACCTCAAGAGGGTGGGGAAGAGAGACAAAAACCCTAAAACTTAAAATCCTTAATTGAATTAGGGTTGAGAAGGGACGAAAATAGATGAGAGATTCCTAAAGGAATCTTATTTTGAGTCAAGACCTCAGACTTTGGCCAGGCAGTCACACAACATCCGGGAGTCCTCATGACCGACTAGTGGGGCAGAGGAAAATATTTCCAGCCCCTGGATCCTGATCCTTTTCTAGACACCTCTGTCATTTGGAAAATCCTCTAATAACTCCCTCGGTTCTACAAAGTTTGTAAAATTTAGTAATTACTAAGGATGAAATGAGGAACCAATGCTCTGATACCAAATGTAATGACCCCACCTTCCAGTAACCCCCAATTAATGGAGACCAAAAGGTCAGAGTCGTTATCCCAATTTTCCAGACCAATGGTTCGACAAATAATCAATAATAATTACTAAATTCTACCAAAAAATATACTGAAAAGCTGAAATAAAATAAAACTTTGCATACCTCTTTAAAATCTAGGATTTCTAAACTTCTATCCATGACTGGAGTCCATTCTTACTAATCCTCCTTGTACTTTAATTCATATAATCACAATGTGTCACTTTACTATTTGTCCTTCTCATATTGTACCTAAAATGCCAAAAAACAAAACGTCGATCAGCATAAATGAATATGTCAGTATGTGGGGACAACCAAAATTTCACAAATATTGCTAACAACCTAAATATCACAATTAAGTTAATTAACAATCCAAATTACGTTTTCAATGTGACATTCTCCATCATTTTTGCCCTAATCCTGGAATACCCTCTCTAGGGTTTTTCCTTTGCAAGAGACATAAGGCCACCTCTGCATCCTGAGCTTGGTGCCTGGGTTCACCTCTCATGGTTCCCAATAGTCATGCAAGAAACATAAGTCCACCTTGTCCATCCTGAGCTTGGTTCCTGGGGTCACCGCTCATGGTGCCCAATTGTCTTCCCTCTTGGTCTTGACCTAATTGACCTTCCCTCCATGGCTTGGTCACACATCATACATCAGGGTGGCATGTAGGTGCGAGAATGCACATTTATAATTAATTGTGATAATCATAGTGACTTTCAAGATTTGCATAAATGAACATCCAACAGTTAGGTTGCATCCAATTCGATCACTCATTCGAGAAAACTCCGTGAAACTAAATCAGTTACTCATAAATAACCACATACATATACTGTTGATTTTTGAGATAGAATCAACAAAGTAGGGAAATCCAATCAAGCAAGCAAGTATAAGAATCCTGAAATAAACATACAATTTCCTTTTATCAAGATCTATCCAAACCGACTTGCTTCTTAGGATTTCTATTCCTTTTTAGGGTTTCTACCCCTTTTTAGGGTTTCACTTGCAATTAGGGTTTTGCCTTTACTTTTAGTACCACAAACCCTAATTAGACAAAACTACTTATAAACCCTAAGTTTCTCATCCTATCTCTCCTAACAGGTTTAGGATCATCATTTAACAACATATTTTCGAATTAAATATGATCTTCTCTTATTTTACCCTAAATTAGGGTTTCTATATGCATTATCATTCATACTTGGTTTAAAACCCTTAAACATGCAATTATTCATCTAAATCAGGTTCAAGCCTATCATTATCATTCAATAGGTTAATATTACTCAAATTAACCTATTAAGCTTCATAGATTCATCCATTGATCTCAATTAGGGTTTCTAACCAAATTTTAATAAATTTTCCATCAACTTAACATACTTTTGTGAATATAAACGAAATTAGGTTCTCAAACTATTTTTATATTATTCCTCATATTTTTTTGATCAACTTTCATATATTAAGTTTCATCATTAGAATTTCCTAGTAATTTCTACGAAATTTACAAGGAAAACATATTTTCTGGAATATTTGAGTAGAGAGGGTAATTTACCAAAATTCCGCGGCCATTTGATCGATGGTCTGCTAGTCCGTCCCTTGAGTCTGACGATCTACATCGCATGCCTGCACTCGTGAGGTATCTTAGCCGGCCGGTCCTGGGACCATTGGATCTCTTCGTGAGACCACAGTGGACCTCGATCGGATGTCATCTACTCCTCATGTTCTTCCTTTCCTGACGCTCAAGTCGTGGTGGTGCCGAGGCAGAGTCCTCGCCAGAGAGGGATAAATAGAGGGGTAGAGAGTGAGCTAGGGTTCGGGAAGCAACCGTCTGGGTTTGCGAGGATGTGAGGGATCGAGAGGGGGGATATATTTATAAGATTTGGGCTCCTTTATGGTTCGCCAAGTCTTGCCGCCACCTATTCCTCAGCCTGGTTTGGGTGTATTCTCTAGAAACCTCGAAACACCCTAAAAATAGGGTCTATTGTGCACAGAATCGCCTCCCAGAGACCCTCATGGTCTTGGATTCGTGGTAGGTGGGAAGAAATGCTAGGAAATCACATTAGGAAATCTCAGTTTCCCTCTCCCTTTCCTTCTATGACTTGAGGTGGGCGATGGACAACCACCATTGGATCTGTGATCCTCTGGACCACGCAGGGCATCCAACGATTTTCATCGCTCCCCTATTTCTAATTTCTTAAAAAGAGGGAAAAAGGGTATTAAACCATGAAATCTTGTGAAAATCATATCTCTCTCCTCATTTATTATTTTTCACTCAAATTTTAGAGGAAACTCTATCTTGGCATTATCTACTTATATATTAAATTTGAAATTCAAATTCTAAAGGAAAAGGGTGTTTCCTTCATATGCAAGTTATTCATTAATAAAACCAAATTAATTGATATTTCCTCTTTCTTTTGCCATTATCTTATCATCTTGGATTCCTTGGACCTCAAGGAGCCCTAAAGGAATGAAATCCCATCTTGGGAAATATTCCTTTGCCCCTTTCTCTTATCCTTTATCCCTTTCTTATTTATTCCTTTTATTAGATAAATTCCTTTTTCTTTTTATTTCTCTTTTTCTTGTAATTTGGCTCAATAGCCAATAAAACCCATTAAACAACCAAACAAGGATATTGTAAATGAAATCCATCTAATTCAAACAAATAAATCAACCATTGATTCCATTTATCATTAAAAGGAGATTTACAAATCTCATTACATGATTTAGGAAAAATGAGGTTATAACAGAATATGTACATATGCCCTAGCTTCGTTGCAGTTTGTGGCTGCATCTAAACATCATGTTGTGAAAGAGAATCCTTGAAATCTAGGGGTACACCTAAGGTATTTACCACTTTAGGTAGATGATTCATAGCCCAGATAATGACAAGACTCTCCACATTCACCCAGATAGGAGCAGATGAGAAGGATAGAGGAGAAAGAATCGAACTAGGCTCCCAATCCAATGCACCAATCAGAACTACGTACATCGCCCATAGAGCTTCATCCATAATTTTATCCATCTCCCTCAGTGTTGGCAATCTAACAACAAATCCTTCTTTTTCCTCAACCACTATTTTGAATCTACCACTAGGATTCCACTGTCTTCAAATTCAACCTTGCAGTTGTCCATGAAATGGTTTCTTGCCTATGGAACAAATCGATATATAGTTACTCCAATCTCTTTTGGTTACATATCTTCTCACATTTTACAGCATTCTGTAGCTCTGTCTCTATGGGTTGGATGATTGAATCATCAATCTCACTACGTCCATTGTGACTGGCCTTGAGCTAGTAAACCTATATTGGGCTTCTTTAAAATGTGATTGGGACAGAAGGGGAGGAGGAGGTGAAGAAGTGGACTCCCCAGTAGCCATCCTTCCCTGATGCACAGTGATTGAGAATGTGTTCCCTTAGATGACAGATTCCTGGGTGGTGCCTTGGGGATCCCCTTCTCCATTGACATTTCTTGACACCAATGCACCATGAAGGCTTGCCCGACAATTCCAACTAATCCCTCATGTGTCCAATGACGGATGGGTGTGATCCATAGGATGGCCTCGACATGAAAAGGTATATTATTTTTAGGACTTTTTGAGAACATTATGGAGAAAATCTGATAGACCTTGTGGAAAATGTTGAGTGCAATTAAAATCCACTAAAATAACAAAGAAAGAAAAAACAAATCAATTTAGGACTATCCTTCATTATTATCCAAAAAGATAGGTATTTTTACAAAGAAAAAGATAATTGAATATCTATTGGAAAAGGAGAATATTTTATTTAGGATAATTAATTGAGAAATTTATGAGAAAGGCTTACAAAAATGGAACCGTTGAGAAAATTGCACATGAGTTTGGAAAATAATATATTCTATACATGAAACCCCAAACTGGATAAAGATGGGTAAAAGTGAAATAATTAAAGAGATAAAAAATATGAAAACCTGTGGAAAAGGGTAGGAAAAGAATAAATGTGGAAAATACAGGATGAACTCCGTCTTTAGCCTGGGAATCAATAATATTATGAAATTTCGTTGAGTGACCAAAAATGAGGTGTCAATAACTATATTCAAATATAAATGTATAAAAACTATATCTGCATACATTCCTACTGGTTAGATATGTGTATTAGATAAACGATATTGACGGAAGATGGTATTTTTCATTCATCAATGGTCAAGTATTCCGTCTCTGTTGATCAGAGATAGGTATTAACCAATCACTATTGACCACTAAATTTTTGGTGAGGATATGTTGGTTATGGATTTGCCTAGACTATGACTTATTGGTCAAGCATTCAACCTTTGGTAATAGTAGTGGGGCTCTTCGTCCAGTCACAATTTTTTTGATAGATCCACACGGAAGAGAGTCATTATTGTTGTGGTGGGCCCCACAATTGAAAGGTTAAGATTTGCTGGAAACCCAGGAGGGACAAAAGTTAGGCACAAAAGTTTTGGTGAGAGCGGATTTGCTGCTTCCGTTTGAAATGGGAGTGGGCTACTCTTTGTTAGATCCACGTACACTTGTGCGGGCATTTAGGAATAAAAGGCCACGATTTAATACATTGGACGGATGTCACTGATGCCATAAGGAGCTGCCTGCTCCTTCTAAGATGGGGAACAGCAAATCCAAGCGTCCCAAGGAGAGGCCCACAATCAAATCTGGTTCCCTTCGTGAGGAGTTTAACTACTTGCGCCACTACCCCCTGCGCCCGACCTGGTTTTAGTATGTAATGCCGCATTAACCATTCAGATCAAGGCACGTTCATCTTGACTTGCTTTCTACAGTGACTAGTTTGGTTCTGAGTAGATCGACCCCGTACCAGGAAATTGAAAACAGGGGATGAAAAGTGTTGAACTGCAACTGCATTGTTTTTGTTTGGTATTGTGTGGATTAAATCGACTGTTATGCTCTGTTTTCGTTTGGTACAATACAGCTTTAGGATGCAGTTTACTCCTCCATACATAAAAGTTCATATCCACGTCACCCATCCGTCATTGTTGTACAGCCGGAAAGCTGAAGAAAATGAACCGCGCCCTTCTGCGGCACAATTCGTTTACAACATATTTCTACATAACTGTAAGACCAAGTAGTTGCTTTTCCTGGTACTAGTACGGGTAGGAACTTCAAGGAACCAAACTCAAGTAGCACGTTGGTTTGCAGCCCAACCAGACGGGGAAGACTTCTATTTCGATCGTCAACACGACGTGGTTACGTCTACGCATGCATGGTGGTTTGTAAGTTGAGTGGTTCATACCATCATATTTGCAATAGTATCCCGTTGACCCGTGGAATTTAACCTCCCAAAATTTGCAAGTCGTTAGCATATATTTCATTTGGTAGCAAAGCTAGCTAGCTTCTTCCCTTTGTTCCGTTGATCCCATTAGGCACCAACGACTGCAACATAGCTGATCCAAAGCAGCTAACCATATATGATCTGGTGGTACTGCTTTCTTATCCTGCTTTCTTACTCGTACCCAGTTTCTGGCGACCCACGCATCTACCCAACTGCGAATCTGTCCACCACTTGGACCGCCGTCCACAACGGCCCCTGCAACATCTCATTCGACTCCGATGGCATCTTCCCGAAGGCCATTCTACTCCGCCCCGAACAGCGCATCCAACCAAGTTTCGCATGTGGCTTCTACTGTAACGGCGGGGGCAGGGGTCCCTGCAACGACTTCCGCTTCGCCATTTTCATCCTCTGCCAGTATATTGATTACGGCAAAAGCTGCAATCCAGAAGTTGTATGGTCTGCAAACAGGGAACTGCTGCTGAGAGTTGGCGCCACGTTGTAGTTGACTAGGGACGGTGACTTGATTCTTCAAGATGGAGATTCAATAATCTGGTCCACGGGCACATCAGGCCTGTCCGTCACCGGAATGAGTCTCGAGGCAAATGGGAATCTGCGGTTCGTGAATGACAGAGGTGCAACGCCGCAACGGTGTGACGACGATGACGAAGCAAATGAATTTCAGCAGTTGCCCGGAATACCCACCAGGTTCTCTTACCAAGAGCTGGAAGCCGTCACAGACAACTTCACTCGTATTCTGGGCAAAGGTGGGTTTGCAACTGTATTTGAGGGAGTTCTACCCGACGGAATAAAAGTTGCAGTGAAGAGGCTGGAAGGTGTGCAACGAATCACAAAAGAGTTTCTGGCGGAGGTCCAGATCATCGGGCGTATCCACCATGTCAACCGCGTAGGTTTGGTAGGATTCTGCACCCAGAAGTCTCATAGAATACTGTTGTATCAATACATGAGTAATGGGTCCTTGGACAGATGGATCTTTCACAGAGAAAAGGAAAGCAACGGGCTCAGCTGGGAGATCCGCAAGAAGATCATCTACCAGGTAGCAAGAGGACTGTTCTACCTCCACGAGGAGTGCAGTCCCAGGATTTTCCATTTAGATATTAAACCTCAAAACATATTATTGGATGATGATTTTAATGCTAAAGTCTCTGATTTTGGACTGTCTAAATTCATCGTTGGGGGGCAGAGCTTTGCAATGACTACTATGAGAGGAGGCATTATATATCTTCTGAAACTGTTAAATATAATTTAATGAGAGGGGCGGCTGATGGATTTCGTTTGTAGCTACTGTCATGGTGTAGAGAGTCATGAATCGGAGGCAATTGAGATGTTGAAACTTGCTATCTGGTGCCTGCAAAGTGATGCGAATGAAAGGCCAACCGTTTTAGAGGTGGTTAAAATGTTAGAAGAAACAATGGAGGTACCGGAATTAGATATGAACTTCTTATCACCAGCAAATAAATTAGAATGGTTGATGGAAATAGATTCTAGCTCCTCAGCTCCACTAATGACATCAGCTCTATCTGGGCCGCGTTGAGCATTTTCTTCTGGTGATTATTGCTTTTGTTTGCACTGTGTGCAATTACTTTTTGTGAAATTTGTTGTCGATTTTCAATTCAGTTTTTGTCCACAAATTTATAGAGTTATGATCAGGCATAGTGGTAATAAGTGTTAATCGCCTTCATTGACATTACTAATTGATTTTCTTTGTTTTGAATTTTCCTGCATAACCTTTTGTTTTATAGTCATTGCTAGATACAAAAAATTTGGTTGCACATATTTGAAAATTGTGATGCATTTCTTGAGTTATTTAACATTTGGATCCTGAAATGAAGTCTAAATGGAAATGTATAGGGTTAAGATGGATTTTAGTTAAAGATTGTTTTTCCACTTCCCTAGGTTGATTTAGATGGATGTTTCCTGAAGGTTTATCTCGGCTTAAGTTATATTTAGATGGATGGGTACTTAGCTCCATAGTGGTTTCTCACTTCAAAAATTACTGACAACATGGATGCCTAGTTTGGAGTTGTGTCTGAGGTAGTGATTTTCCAAAGGATAAATTTTGACAACACCCAATGGGTAATGCTTTCATCTTCAAACCTACTGATAGGGATGAGAAGGATGGTTGAAGGAATTTTGTTTCTAGATCATATCATGGTCTAGAGAATCACAAATTACTAGAGGCCATTGAGATGTTGAATCTTACTATTTAGTGCATGCAACGTGATCCATGAGAAAAGTCATCCATATCTACGGTGGTTAAAGTGTTAAGAGAAACAACAGAGGTGACATGGAGCTAAACTTCTTATCACATACAAATAGATTGGAAATGCTACATGAAATAGATTCTATGTCCTCGGCTCTGTTAATGACATCAGTTCCATATGGGCAACATTGAAAATAGCTAGTGGAATTTTGCTTTCTAGTGGCCGCTTTGTTGGTTTGTTCTCCATTCGCTTATGTTCATGTATTAAGTCTAAACCTTTGTGGAATTATTGGCCTTATTTATGGCTTTAATATTTTCTTTAGTGACTTCAACTTCTTCTTCCTTCTTCTCCCCCTTGACCTCACTATAAGGGATTGGAATGAAAGTTGCCACCCCTAAACTTATTGAGTCTGCTCTGACATTCACAGATGGTGGATACTGGTATGGTCCTGGTTGAAATGGCTCCAATAGGTGTTGATAGGGGTTTCGCCTATCATATATGAAGAATGGTGTTGCTAAAATGACATACATAGATCTTTTTCTCATGAACCCCAGAGGATTCCACCATTCCAAGTAATTCACTCCACATGGATGCATGAAGGTGATGTTTGTTGGATGTTCCAGCATGCATAGTGGAGGAATTTCTTAAGAGGTGGAAGCTTCAAGTACCGGTGTGGTTTCTTTGGCCTTCTGCCCTCCAACTGGCCTGTCTTGCTTGTTAATGTCGGCATCACCTTTAATATAGCTAGCAACCTATCAGTCTATGTTACACCTTCTGCCCATTTGAATTGATTGTTTATGGGACCGGGTGAAGTACAAACTCCATTGGATTCCTTTCACACTCTAAAATTTAGGTTAGAAAGATTTGAGAGCATGATGCAGTACAAAATAAGTAAATATTTTGTGTTTGAGGAGGCATCCTTTCACACACATTGTATCATATAAAAAGTAAGATGACTTCCCACATTGCTTAGGAGATTCAAAAAAGAATAATCCGTTTTCTTCCATGGTTGATAATACCCAAATTCAGGTATTTATGCTAAACATGTATTCATGGTTTTGTGTCATTATAGCCTTAGTATGCCCAAAATAACCCCAGATCCTTATCTTTTAATAATCTATATATTTTAATAGATAGAGTTGTTCAACTAGATAATTTTGGGACTTGTAGGAACCAAACTCAAGAAGACATCAATTCTTCATATTATGCCCCACAAGTGTCGTGCCCACCAGCTTAGGAGACGGTAGTCCCTCTAATCGACTAGCGGGGCCAAGAAATTTTTGGTATCTTAGACCGAAACTGGGGTAGCGACCGAGATAGATGTTGTGTCCATTTATCACATACACTTCCTTCACCTATAAATTCCCACCCCTCGCTACCTGGAGAGGGGTTTCGCAGGTTCTGAGATTTTTTGGATTTCATCTTGTGGTTTCATATTTTTTAGTTCCCAGAGCCCCGTGGGAGAGTTCTAAGGTCCTAAAGTTGATGAAGTGCTCATCCTACATTCATCCCTTCGGTTTGCTTCCATCTACCATCATTTTCCACCACCATTCAACCATTCCCTACCACTCCCAACCATCTTGCACCTCCATACACCCACCAAGCTACTGTTTAGGATGGAATCAAAGAGAAAGGAGGTTAAGGAGTCCAGAAGACCAAGGAGGACAACCGAAAGACGAGATATGGCCCATACAGAGGCTAAGGAGTGAGAGTCACCTCTCCTCTATGGGCTAAATTTCTTCTTCTTCTCCTTCCTTCTACAGTTCTCTTTAGTTTATGTAGAAATGGTGTTCTTCCATCTTTGTTTGGTGCCAACTATGCTTTATCATTGCTAGTTGAGCTCCTTCTTGGCTATGTATCCCATTTTGAGTATGTTTATATGCTTTTACCTTAATCAAGTAGTTTTATTCCAGATCTAGTATGCTTTCTATTCTATCTTCTCTTTCTATTTATGTTTATTGGTTGGGTTGATCTCTTTCTTGCTTGAACTTTTATTTATGCCAATATTGAGAGATCTATTGTAGAAATAGATAAGAGAAGGTAGTTTGCATCGGAATTCGATAGGTGGATGGTTCAAGGTGATCTGTGCAAAACCATAGACCTAGGTATGTTAGACCTAGTCTGGCACAGTCGGGCCCACTACCAGGTTCTGCCCAGATCACAAATGTTTCTAGCATCTCAAAATATTCTAGACCTGAATGGGTTTCTAGAATATTCTAGGGTGTTGATTTGTCATCCTCGAGAGAGGTCTCATATCATTTATAGGTACTAGTCATGCTGGGTGAAAGCGAGTGAGATGACCCCACAGGAATATATACCACAATACATGTTGACTCAAGGTCAATTAGGTCAATGTTGACTCACGTCTAAATTGACGAAACCCGTGTTTTGATGATGACTAACCATTCCACATATTGGTGTCTAATGTCTCTACTTGAGTAATTTCAGATTAGGTATAGACACACTCCAAATGCCCTAACTTGCGCATATCAAATTGGAGAAAAAGACAAGTCAAAGTCATACAAGTGCACGTTTTTGTAATATGATGTATATCCATTAGAATCATGTTGTAAATCACTTGTAATGATTGTATGACTTGTAATTAAGCTTAGAAAAATATCAGGAACACTTAGATCGAATTTTAGAGCACTTTTAATGCAACTTTGAAAATCAACTACAGGCACTTGATCGGTCCAGTTTCCCACCCTGAAACTCGACCGATCCACCTTGGTTGATTTTCTGAAGATTGCATCGGTCGAGTTGTGCACTCACAGAACTCGATCGATTGGGTAGTGAACTACTTGATCGGTCCAGTTACACCCATTGAAACTCGACCAAATGCACTGTACGGAAAAGTGCAGAAAAGTGCTACTAGCCGTTGTGGAGTTGCAACAAGTGAAAATATATCCATTGCAAGCCACAAAACGGTTATTTTTCATTCTTAAGTGTTCCCAAAGGCTAAGAGGCATCCCCAACTATAAATAGGACCCCTTGGGCTTCATTCCAAGGTTGAGCATTCATTACAAACTCTTTGTGAGGTTCCTATTCTATAGTTGAGTGCTTTCTACAGCCTCCTCTCTCTCTCTCTAAGCTTAATCACTTGCTTCATCCATTAGAGTGAGTAGGAAATCTGTAAGAGAGCTAGTCATATATGTATATCTTATGAGGCTCTCACTTCCACAACCTCCCCATCTCTCATTTGCAATCATAAAGATGAAGGTTCTCTCTCTTGTCCAAGAGAGGTGAAGAAGAACAAAGAAAGGAGTCCCTTGGTGAACATCAAGGTAGAAGACTTGGAGCTAGAGTGGGTAAGCCCTTGGAGAAGGCAAAAGACTCAAGCTCAAGTAGGTAAGACCTTGGTGGAAGCTTCTCCGAGTGAAGGTGAAGTCAAAGGAGGAAGATCCAAGAAGAGTGGGTAATTCCTACAAGGCCGAAGACTTGTGCAAGAGTGGGTAAGTCCTTGGAGAAGGCCGAAGACTCTTGCAAAGTGGGTAAGTCCTTGGTAAGGTTGAAGACTCTTTGTATTGGATAGGTAAGTCCTTTGTTGGTCATGTATTGTAAGTCTTATAAGTGAATATAAGAGTGCAATTGTTGGAAGTCCTAGAGGTTGACCTCTCTAGGCAAGTGGACTGACACACTTCTAGTTTGAAGTGTGGAACCACTCTAAATAGCTTGTTTAATTGGTGCATGTTCAATCTCTCTTATCCTTGCTATGTATGATTTAGTTGCACTCAAATTACCTATTTAGAAACCTTATCTTTTGATATATCTTGAAGGTTTGATGAGTTTTATTTAAGTGCTTTCAGCTCTATTCACCTCCCCTCTAGAGCATCTAATCACCCATCTAGGATCCAACAAGTGGTATCAGAGCGGGTCTTCTCCAAGCATACTTCAACAAGTAGGAGAAGATGGGTGACTACCTAGGAGGGAGACTTTCGACCAGCCTTCCAATCTTTGATGGGAGCAACTTCCTCTATTGGAGAAGAAGACTTAAATTCTACATCTAAGGATCAAGTTTTGAGATGTGGCAAATGGTGAACAACCCATACATTCTACCAAAGACAAATATTGAAGAATGGGATGAAGCCACCTTGATGAAAGCAACCTTGAATGCTAGAGCCATGCACATCCTATATGCCTCCATGACCCCCACCGAGTTCAATCGAATTTCTTCTTGTGAGACGACCTATGAGGTATGGAGAAAGCTTTGCATCACTTATGAAGGGACATATCAAGTGAAGGAAAGCAAAGTCTACATGCTCAAAGGGTTGATTGAGAACATCAAGATGGGAAAGGAGGAGAGCATAGCCATCATGTACTCAAGGCTCAACACCATCTTGAATGGTCTTGCTGTTCTAGGACATCCTATGTCTAGTGGAGAGATCAACTCAAAGATCCTTAGAACTCTCCCCAAGAGGTGGGAATCCAAGGTGACTTCTATTGAAGAAGCAAGGTCTCTTAGGGATATTCCTATTGAAGAGCTCATTGGAAATCTACAAGCACATGAAGCTACACTTGACAAGAAGGAGGAAGTAGAAAGACAAGAGAAGAAAGAGCTAAAGAGAATGAAGAAGGCTGAAATGAAGGCCCAAATTGAAGCTATCATGGAATAAGTCTCTCCATCCTCTCAAGCTAAAGAAGATGCCATGTACTCCAAGGGTAAACCCTTCAAAGGCAAGTCCTCCTCCATCTGGTGCTTCACATGTGGAAAGAAGGGTCACTACAAGGAAGATTGCCCACAAGGAAAAAAGACCCTTCTTCACAAGAAGAAATGGCACTCAAGCTCAAGTGGCTCCTCCAACTCAAGCTCAAGTGAAGATTCATGTGAAGGATCAAGCTCAAGCTCTAGTGATGAAGGAGAATGCCATTTTGCTCTTATAGCATCAACAAGTGAAGACTCAAGTAAGGTAAATCTAAACTCTTTAGATAAAGAATCCTTGATTGATCTCATTCATGATATTTGTGCCTCTCTTAAGTCTTCTCAAAAGAAAAGGAAAAAGCTTGCTAAAATTGTTGATAATTTGTATGTAGAATTAAATGATCTTGAACATGCTAATTCTTGCTTGCTTGATGATAAAAATGATTGTCTTAGTCAAGTAGACTCTCTTAAACTTAAAAATGCTAGTTTGCTTGATAAGATTAGATTTCTAGAAGCTCAACCTATCATGCCTAGTTCTAATGAAGATCATACTTTAATTATTGATTCTCTCATGCATGATATTGATGTTCTTAAATATGAAAACAAGGACAAAGATTATGTTTTCCAAGAATTAGAAACAGAAAATGCCTCCTTGCTTGCTAAAATCAATGTGAATGATTCTTGTTATAGTTCTACTAGTAGAGAAAATGATGTTGCTGCTCTTCATATTGATAGAGATTCTTATTTAACTAAAACTCTTTGCTTAGAAAATGATCTTTTGCATGCTAGAGATAATATTAATCAATTGTCTTCGACTATTGCTTCTCTTAAGCATGATAATGACAGTTTGAGATCTTCTTTGCAAAGATTCTTAGTGGGTAAAAAGAATCTTAATGACATCCTACATCATACTACTAAACAAATTGGTAGACATGGTTTAGGATATGATAGTAGTCAAGGGAACAACAATGATAAAGGACCCCCAATATTCCATGGAGAATCCTCTAGTTCCAAGACTATGGACACATGTAACTATTGCAATGATTTTGGTCATTATTCTACTTGTTGTCCTTTTAGGAAAGCACCCAAGAGCAATAGGATTTGGGTTGCTAAACTAACCCCTCCGGACCCAAAAACATGATTGGGGACCATTTCATCTTTCTTCTTGTAGGTACTTGCAAATGGATTGACTTGAGCTATTGAATTGCAAATTGACTTGTCAATCCACATGAAAGAAGAAAGGTGAGATGTGTAGAGGGTGACAACAAGTGGAAAAGAAATGGTAAGCACAAAGGTAATGGTTTTATTGCTTGTAACCATCTCTAACTTGTTTTTGTCAAGATAGTGTGCACTATACATATGGTTTTTGAGTCAAAAGTGGTATTTTGTGATTCTCTTCACACTCTTGCTCAAAAACTATTTCTAATGCTTCTATAGTGCATTACTAATTTGCTTAGACATGTTTGGATATGGTTTGTATTTTTAGCATGCCTTTAAATATGTTTTTATGATATATATGTGCTCTTTGACAGCTTATCTGTCGGTCGAGTTTGCCCTATTGAAACTCGACCGATAGGCACCAATGGGTGTTGCCAATAGCTGTCATCGGTCGAGTTGACAATGCACAGAACTCGACCGATAGCACTGTGCACATAATATAAATTTGGCTTATTGAGTGAGATTTTCCCTCTCAACTAGATTTTCTCAACCAATAGCCTTATTCTTTGGCACTCTCATTTGGTACCTTTATATATGCATATTGCCTTATTCTAAATTGTCTATCTTGCTTACAACTCTATCTCTCTAATTGCTCTAAATTGGTATATCTATATCTTGCAATTACTTGCTTTGAGTTGTTTTGCAGGTTTTGATGATGATCTCTTTGGATCTCTTGGTTGTGTCTAAAATCGCTTTCGTTGTACTCTAACTTGCTACATCTTGTAGGTGTATATCTTGTTTTGATACAACCTTGAGGTTCATAGGGGTAATCATCTTATGGTAAGGATGCATATCTAGTGAGTTATATCCTTTCATGCTACTAAAATTGCTTATCTCTTTGTTTGGATATATCTCTACATCTAATCGTAGCTTGCTTTATCGTGTATATCTTTTGGTATCTCTTGCTATGATCTAGATCCTTCTAGTAGTCCTAACTTGTAATATTATCTACCAGTAGTTCATATACATGTAGAAAAATTCTAACCCTGTTTATAATTGGCATCTTTGCTCATCTATATGCTATGCTTGTATCTTGTCTCATACATGCTCAAGATTGTTCTTTGAATTTCACATCTACTATCTTGAGTTGCTTGCATAACATTGTGATGCAGGGTACATGGATCTATATTATATGTAGAAATTGGAGTATTTATGGATATTTATGCAGATTTTGCTCCAGTTTCAATTTTTGGTGCAAGACTAGTGCTTTTCATGCAGAAACAACCTTCTGAGCAAGAATCATCGCTTTGCCATGAGCTCTGATGGTTTTTGGTCAAATTCCATCATATTGAGGGTCAAAATTGCAATTTATTGTTTTTCTGCAGCACCTTATCTTGCATTTTGGGTTGTTCAAGTATATGTTTTTAACTTGCTTTTCTTTCTATGCTTGGACAAGACCCTATTTGTGCTCTTCTACTCTCCTTATATATATTTGTGTTATCTCCTTTCTCTTTAACAAGTGATGTTTCTTATTTCTTCATAACCCCTTTTTGAAATGACAAAGGGGGAGAAAGGTATGTCTTCTTTTAAAAAGAGGAAGAAGGCATGTCTTACATGAAGAAGAGAAGTATGTTCATGTAAAGGGAGAAGGTAAAGGGGAGAAGACATATATGTGTAGAACATATATGAGTAGAAGACATGGTATTCTATAAATGTTATGAAAGCTAACCATGCAGGAGAAATAACATCAATTGAGGGGGAGTATGAAAACTCCATGTGCATCAATTGAGGGGGAGCATATGAACTCCATTCTATTGAAACCCCTAGGTTTCTCCAAAGGTATGAATTTACTTAAATGCTTTCAGTACATTTATGGAATGGTTTGTCATCTTCAAAAAGGGGGAGAATGTTGACTCAAGGTCAATTAGGTCAATGTTGACTCACGTCTAACTTGACTAAACCCGTGTTTTGATGATGACTAACCATTCCACATATTGGTGTCTAATGTCTCTACTTGAGTAATTTCAGATTAGGTATAGACACACTCCAAATGCCCTAACTTGCGCATATCAAATTGGAGAAAAAGACAAGTCAAAGTCATACAAGTGCATATTTTTGTAATATGATGTATATCCATTAGAATCATGTTGTAAATCACTTGTAATGATTGTATGACTTGTAATTAAGCTTAGAAAAATATCAGGAACACTTAGATCGAATTTTAGAGCACTTTTAATGCAACTTTGAAAATCAATTATAGGCACTTGATCGGTCTAGTTTCCCACCCTGAAACTCGACCGATCCACCTTGGTTGATTTTCTGAAGATCGCATCGGTCGAGTTGTGCACTCACAGAACTCGACCGATTGGGTAGTGGACTACTTGATCGGTCCGGTTACACCCATTGAAACTCGACTGAATGCACTGTACGGAAAAGTGCAGAAAAGTGCTACTAGCCATTGTGGAGTTTCAACAAGTGAAAATATATCTGTTGCAAGCCACAAAATGGCTAGTTTTTGTTCTTAAGTGTTCCCAAAGGCTAAGAGGCATCCCCAGCTATAAATAGGACCCCTTGGGCTTCATTCCAAGGTTGAGCATTCATTGCAAACTCTTTGTGAGGTTCCTATTCTATAGTTGAGTGCTTCCTACAGCCTCCTCTCTCTCTCTAAGCTTAATCACTTGCTTCATCCATTAGAGTGAGTAGGAAATCTATAAGAGAGCTAGTCATATATGTATATCTTGTGAGGCTCTCACTTCCACAACCTCCCCATCTCTCATTTGCAATCATAAAGATGAAGGTTCTCTCTCTTGTCCAAGAGAGGTGAAGAAGAACAAGGGAAGGAGTCCCATGGTGAAGATCCAGGAAGAAGACTTGGAGCTAGAGTGGGTAAGCCCTTGGAGAAGGCAAAAGACTCAAGCTCAAGTAGGTAAGACCTTGGTGGAAGCTTCTCCGAGTGAAGGTGAAGTCAAAGGCGGAAGATCCAAGAAGAGTGGGTAATTCCTACAAGGCCGAAGACTTGTGCAAGAGTGGGTAAGTCCTTGGAGAAGGCCGAAGACTCTTACAAAGTGGGTAAGTCCTTGGTAAGGTTGAAGACTCTTTGTATTGGATAGGTAAGTCCTTTGTTGGTCATGTATTGTAAGTCTTATAAGTGAATATAAGAGTGCAATTGTTGGAAGTCCTAGAGGTTGACCTCTCTAGGAAAGTGGACTGACACACTTCTAGTTTGAAGTGTGGAACCACTCTAAATATCTTGTTTAATTGGTGCATGTTCAATCTCTCTTATCCTTGCTATGCATGATTTAGTTGCACTCAAATTACCTATTTAGCAACCTTATCTTTTGATATATCTTGAAGGTTTTATGAGTTTTATTTAAGTGTTTTCAGCTCTATTCACCCCCCCGCTAGAGCATCTAATCACCCATCTAGGATCCAACAATACATACTATGGTTGGATATAGGTTGCTTGTTGGGTGGTTCGAGGGTTGTTTACACCTGAGAATGGATGCATAGACTGCCCAACTTGTGGTTACATAGCCAGGAACTCCTCCTCTTTGATTAGTAGAATCATACGGACTATGTTTTGTTTTCTTTATTTTGTTTTGTTTTATTTCGTGACATTTTACTAGACTAGTTCTAGTTCTAAACTTTTAACAACTATCTGATTGGCTTATCTGAATTAAGAACAAGGTCGTCAGTGTCCTAAACGTCCCCACATCCCTATGTTCAACCCTGTATATCTACTTCGACCATGTATTAAAGTTGTGGGGGTCCTAGAAGGTTTCAGATTATAAATTTAAAGTTTGATCCTTCTGAGTCCGCCTCTTTTCAAGACACACAATTTAGGCCATATCAATGATTCTCCTGGTATGAAGAGTAAATGCAACAAATTCTTGTGATCAAATTTTAATGATGGTACTTGACCTTGTCTTGGAAAATACAAAAAAGTTCTTTAGTTTTAACACAAGGTTTACTTGCCAATGTCATAGTAGGGTGGATTAAAAGAGTGGACTGTAGGGAGATGAACTACCTTATGTTGGTACTAAGGTGTATGTTCCTTAGGAGTGGGGTTTAATAAGATTATTGGAAAGAGGGTGATATTAAGAGTTGAGATTTTTTAATCAAGAGTAAGGTATCCTTTCTAGGCTAGTGGCGATGGTCTATCAATAATTTTCTCCCCTATGGTGTCCTCGTCCACTGGGGTTCCCAAACTGGAACCCTTAGAAACATCCACGACACCCTATCCCCACCAAATATAATGACATTCCCTTAGAGGTCTCCTCTCTTTGGAAGCGGCTAGAGGCAAAAAGGGAGGGATCCTTATTCTTGCATCTTCGGATTGGTGATAAAGTTTAAAGTGCAACATGGTCTTCTTTTAGGTAATAGTTTGAGACGTAAGTATAAATGTGAAAGCAGTGTGATGGTCTAGTTTTAGGTCATCGTCCAAGACCATGGACTATGGGGGGACCATGCACTGAAAAGTGACATATCAATCGCATTTGAAGAACCATGCGACTCAATGGGGTTTCAAAGTAGGTTATTTGAAAACATTTTTTAACCCAATGAAGATTGTTTGGTTTTTGAAAAATGTTATTGATCTTTGAAAGATTTTTTTATTTGGAAAATGATTGTTATCTTTGAAAAAATATTTTGTTTTAGAAAAGATTGCTAAAGATAATTTGATTTTGAAGAAGATTTCTAATCATTGAAAGATTGTTTGATTTTGAAAAAGGATTGTTAATCTTTTAAAGATTGTTTGATTTTCAGACAAAATTTAATATTTGAAAGATTTTTTCATTTTGCATAGATTGGTAATCTATATAAGATTGTTTGATTTCTTAAAATATTGTGAATGTTTGAAAGATTGTTTGATTATAGAAATTATTAATCTTTTGAAGCATTTTTTATTTTCAAAAATTATTTGATTTTGAAAACAATTTTTAATATTTGAAAGATTATTGGTTTTCAATGATTGACATGCACATGAAGATGTTAGTATGTCGTGCTTAGTTAAAGTAACAAGCTTGAAATTAAAAAGAAAGTAACGATCTGAAGGTTCACTAGTCAAGCAACAATTACAAGACACGTGGATAGAAAGAATATGATCCCCCCCCTCTTTAGCCCATGAGCATAGGCCGGATTACATCCATACTCAAGAATACATGTGAAGTGTTGGTCCTTAGATTCCCAATGGTAAGATGGCACTTGTAGTAGGAGTAACACATATTCATTAGATATGGGTACTACTCCCAATACACCTCGTGACCACAGAGATTGTGATCAGTCATGAGTGCTATGTTAGGGGGTATCTTCAAGGCCTTTGGATGTCTAGTTTAATTCTGTGGTGATACATTTACTTGAAAAACACTAGAGGGGGTGAATAGGGTTTTATGATAATTTTAAAAATTATTCAACCAAGCAACCACAAAAATATTAGAGAAGGAGACTAGGCGTTTAGAGTGGTTCCACCCTTAGCAAATACTAAGGGATTCAATCCATTACCCAATTGTTTCCAATTGGGATTTTTAAAGCAATTGTATTTTATTACCTCGTAAGGATGTTACATAAGATACAACTACCTTCACAACCCTTTGAACAGCCTTCACCCCGAAGTCGTCTCACCAACCTTGAAGCAGCCTTCACTTGAAGTAACTTCAAGCTCCCCCTTGAAGTAGCCTTCCTCCTTGAAATAGCTTCCCGTTGAGACCTTCTAGAAGTAGTCCAAAGTCACGCTGAGCTACCTTCACCACCGAAGAAGCTCTTACAACCTCCTTTCCACAGCCTCCAACCTAAGAGTAGCAAAGGATAACAAAATACAATAAAAGGAACAAGATTGGAAGAAATAAACAATGTTACCAATTAAGTACATCACTTTGATCCTATATCAAGCGTATTGATCTCCTATCTATTGTGGATGGACATGGTAGTGTGGTGGCTAGGAGATACTAAGCTATAGGATACTAATGTAGAATAGATTGCAAGTGAAGCTCAGCTTGTTGCTCATAAAGGATGAATATCAAGTGTAATTATATGCACAAGTGATTCCTTGGGTGTCCTATAGCTTGTCCTATTTATAGGAGTGGTTTGCTAATGTTTGGGGACGCTCTAGACACCTTCTAGGGTGTTCTTAGTGCTCAACTAGTCGTTATATGTCCACTAATTATATTGCAACAGCTAGTTGTTTAATGTAGAAAAGTGCAGTCCAGAACCTTTGTCGGTCGAGAAGTTTGTCGATCGAGAGTCTCTCGGTCGAGGAATTTGTCGACTGAGTGGGAGTCTGAGTCAATATGTTTTAACGTTCAATTCCAACTCCCAACTACTTTTCTAATTGTAACGCCTCTCCAAGCACATATAGGATAGCAGAAGCAAACCTCATGTTGTCCATAACATGGGTCACTTGGCTCGAAGGAACATTACAAAACATGATAAACATTGCAATTAGATAAACGAAACACCATGCATTCAACTCAAAATATAGATTCATACATTGTTCATGAAAGGGAAAGACATAACTATCTCATCCGATATCAAAATCTATTACATGTAGACTAAGAAAAACTAAAGCATGGAAAGATAAACTAAACTAAAGGATCTACTGAGTGGTAGATGGCACCCCACCAAGCTAAAGTCTCCCTTGAGTCAGCTACCCTTGAAGGCTCACGTCAATTCCCTCTTGCTCCTTGATCTAGGGACATCTCGTCCCAGGACCATGCAAAAGAAAGCATCAACATCAATAAGCGGCATTATGCATGTTATAAGAACTGAGAATAAACATATACTTGAACTGAAATAAACTTGACATAACTTGACAGTACGAATTATCATTACGCATTAATCTTCATTACCTCAATTAATTAATTAGAACATTATTATATGTGTTCTCTCCTCACTGCCCGCATGGGGCACATCATGCTCGGAAAGCCCATCATTGCTAGGAAGCCCATAACGACCATAAAGGTCCATCATTTTGAGAAACATATAATAAGTTACTTAATTCTCTTAACTTAACATTAACATCATTGTTCTTATCTTGCCATCAATGTAAATTGTCCTCATCCAATAATTGCACCAAAGTTCTCATCAGGCCAGTTAAGGCTCATCTTAGTTTCACCAAAGTGCTCATCAATGTCATAAAGACAAAATAACATAAAGAGGAACAATTTACAACTTAAGTACATTATCTTAATCATCATGGGATTTCTCCCTCTTAATCTTAACATTAACATTGCATGATTTCCGTGATTCCTTATTCAATTTCTTAATCATTGCATGATCATATAATTAAGCTAATTAACATTGGTGATAATCATATGACTTTATGAACATAACAACAAGAACTAGATAATATACTCAAAAGCATCATCGTCATCATCATCTTGATTTGATCTATTAACATTGAAATTCTAAAGCAAAATCTTAAATCATACATAGCAAGCAATTCATCCAAAGTATATATGCATAATGACATGACTCGCTTACCTTATTGGAGCAAACCCTAACTTTAGTCTCCCTGATCCTAGGTCAAGTCCTAGGTTCCTGAAATTAGCATAATTTAGATTATTTAACACTTTAATTACATCTTAACCCTAATTAACCTTAAACCTGATACTTCGTGAAAACCAACCCAAAACATGTCTCAAAACCTTGACCATGGGCTAGGTCTCGAAAAACTGAGCAAAATTCATATATAAGTTGTCCCCATACGATCTACCAATTAAAAGTTATGATTTTTCATAGACTGACCAATCAGAATTCAAAGAAAATCCAAACAGGAAAATCAATTATCCAAAGGGTTGTGGGACCTACCTAGTTGGCCCAATCGGGGGCCTCCAGCTAGTGAATAAACCCATCATTTGTGAAAAGGAGACAAGGGCGCTCAAAACCCAAAAGTACCCATGGTCGCGCAATAGACAAATTAGATTCACAGGGGCAAAGCTGGTAAAACCCTACCTGTCATCTTCATCTTCGAATCGAAGATGACACATCACACTGTAGTTCGAATTCAACAACCAAAATCGAAAATGCGATGGATTCGTTGCAAAATAAGTAGAGTAACAAGTTCCTGGGATCATTGCGGTCTCAAAGAGCATGGACTCAAGACCTACAGTGCCAGGAACACCATTGTTCCTAGCTCCAGGTTGCGAGAACAGAGCATCAAAGCTCGCTTCAAAGCCACCTAGAAATAAGGCAAAAAAGGGTCAACTAAAAATGGGATGATGACTTAGGAAGGAAGACGAAGCTGGAGCCATAGACTCCATGTCTAAAAGGGCTCTGAGGAGCCATGACGGCAAGCACAGACGTTGTGCAACAAGGTTCCTACCAGGTACGAGGATTGGAGAGGATCCAGGACAAACCAACACTGCGGAATCAAAGAAAAAGAGTCCAAGATGCTCACCTGTGAGCCAATTCATCTAGGATGGCCGGAGGAGGATGGGGCAAGGTGAAGGTCGCCATATGAAAGACTCAGTAGACGGCGGCGGTGTAGGGTGCAAGTGATTAAATTGAGAGAAGATGATGGTTGTTCTAGGGCTATCGAACATTTTAGAACAACTTTATATAGATTTTGTGCACTGAAGAGACCTCTGCAAAGCAAGGGCGGTGAAGGAGTCCAAGCCCGATTGGGCATTTCTAAAAATGGAACCAAAACCCATCGAACCAGGGATCAATGAATCTGCGGCTTGCTCCCGGTTCCGTTGGCGAAGAAATCATCGAAAACCATGGTCTGTGGTGGGAGAACCGAGCCTGAGAAGATTGCACCAGAGACGTGCTGCATATAGTCTCCTACCCAAGGTAGGATACGAGTCTAGCACCCTCAGATCATCATCCGACGGTCCAGACAGATGGCATAATCAAGTGAAGCATGTGACATTCAAATGAATGAGAAACCATATGAAAACGACATTGATTAAATCAATTAATGTTACATTTAGGGCCTAAACCATATAGAAACTCTCTAAATTAATCAGAGGGGTCAAAAGAAGTCCGATTAGGCTCAAATTTTGACCATAAGCTAATTAGAGGGTATAGAACCTCCCTATCCAAATGGATTTGTCTTTTGTTGCTCTTTTGTTCATCAATTTCATGTAGGTTGCTAATTTAATACATGCATTATATAAATGTGACATTGATAGAATTATTATTTATTAAATGGGCTATTTGAGACAAAGCTAGGTTTATGAGATTATTTCATCATACATTGGACTAAGAGGTCCCATAAAATTCTAGTTTGTTGGATAAAAGCTTAAACTTGAAAACTAGGGTTTCACATTAAGGTACATTAACAGATCTAGGATTTTGAGGATGTTACACTAACTCAGTCTAATGGCTAGGAGGGTATATTCTCGGTCGAGGACTTTGTCGACCGAGAGTGTCTCGGTCGAAGTTTTTGTCGACCGAAAATGTCCCTAATTCAATGTATTCATTTACTGAGTGTGTGTATCAATGTGCAATTGTGATGCTAACTTAGGAGATGACCTATCTAAGTGTTGTGTGTGGATATGGAAGATCTAAATGCTTGATTTACATGATATCTAAGTACTTGTACATTATATACTTGTACAAGTTTTTACATTTGATTACAATCATGAAAATAAAGCAATTTTAGCAAATTGATCTTCCAAGTCTTTGTTGTCCACCACATTATATGCTTGTCCCTGAAACACTTAAATAGAAAGTTAAAACCACAAGAAAGAAATATTTGTCATCATCAAAACAAAGGGATTATAATAATGTCCAATTTAGTCAACAGTCTCCCCCTTTTTGAAGATGACAAACATTTCCAAAATATAAATCAGGGAAATATAAATCATATGAGTTTCATACCTGAAGTTTACCTTTTGTAGTCATTCTCTTGTTTATGAATTGTGTGCAAGTGTATGCTGGCCAAGAGATTATGAAACTCATTTTACTTTATGTTATTGATTTTATATTATTTATCCCCCTTTGTCATTTCAAAAAGATAACCAAGATAATCATGACTTTTATTACTCCCCCTTAATTTGATAATTTGATGCTAAATTTTTTTAAACAAGGGTAATAAACACAATTTAATGCAAACCACATATTTTTCTATCAAATTTAGCCACAATTTATTTCTCAATCATGTGCAAAGGATGTTAAGCCTTGAAATGATAAGAGATCCTTTTAGGTTCATGGCATATGTGTTTTGATTTCTCAATCATTTACAAGGGATGTTAAGCCCTGAAAATGATATGAGATCCTTTTAAATTCATGGCATATGTGTTTTGATTTCTCATCCATTTTACAAGGGATGTTAGGCCCTAAAAATGATATGAGATCCATTTAGGCTTATGATGGATACATGTATTGATTTCTCATCCATTTTACAAGGGATGTTAAGCCCTGAAAATGATATGAGATTTTCCTTATGGAATAGTAGGATCAAGAAATATATCTCTAATCAATAATGAGGGATGTTAAGCCTATATTGATATAGAGAGTCCATTGAGCTCAATTTAAGAGTTCTAAGGTCATAACCAGTTTTTAAATTATCATTTTATCAAGATTTCTCATCATGTGAGCTCCTCTTTAATCTTATAGTCAAGATAGTTTTTGTGAGCTCCCCCTTAATCTTATAATCAAGATAATTTAAGGATTCTAAAATTATAACAAGCATTAAGATTTGATCATAATAAGTCAAACTTTATAATAGATTAGTACAAGAATCTTATTCTCAACATGATTAACAAATTTCAGATCAATGAATCAAGATTGAGTGCAAAGAAATAATTTTATAGCCCAAATAAGCAATCTGTCAGGCTTATTTTCGGTCAACCATGACTTCGACCGGGGCGCCCCTTGGTCGAACTTTATTTCGACCGAGAGGCATTTTCTGTAGATTTACAGTTTAATCACCCTCATTGATTTACACATTTATGTTTAAGTATGTGAAGTGTAAAGTCTTTATGTAACTTTATTAAATGCATATCAATTTGAAACGCTTTAAGTGATACCACTTTTGAAGAATTCACCAATTGGAAAACAATATAGGCATCACAGTGATATTGATTTTCTTAGAACAAGTTATTTTTGACAATTCATATCCTAATAAAATTTTGGGAATATATATATTCTTCATGAAATAAGGTCCTTATTTGCAAGAAGCAATTTTGATATCCATAGTGATTTTTCTACTTGCAAAAAGGCAATTTCAATAAAAAAATCATTATTATTGAACTACATCTTGATGATAGGAGTTCAACATGTCCAATCATAGCAAGAATGTAATCATTTATTGTAACCAACATTATTTGCGTTAATAGAAATTTCCATGATACTGTCATGATGCTAAAATATATCCTAAGAGCAAGCTTGTGTAGAATTTTAAACAATATATGAACTTAGTACCTTGCTCTTGATTTGCTTGGAATAGATTTTAGATGTAACATTGAAATAGCTATTTATTCTAAACAAGTCTCTTATTTTAAACTTATTTTTAGATTAATTATGAGATTCTTTAACTCTTTAGAATCAAGCATCCTTTAGTATGAATTAAAAACAAGTTTTATATCTCATAGAACTCAAGTTCTTAAAATCAAGATTTTTCTTTTGATTGCTTAGAACAAACAACTAGATAAAACATTAATATTCTTGTTCTAAGAAGCAAACTATTTAGCTTTCCATAGTATCATCTAGTAAAAATCATTCATGTATTACACGGAATGACACAAGTCATGCACATGATAATCATTATCTATCATGTCAAGATGCATTTGTGCCATAGAGTTTTACTTTTATGCAAAATGGCATTTTCAGTGATAACATCATCTTTATATGTAAAGAGTTGAATCACTATTATCATTTTGAAAACAATATCCATTCATGGTTTGTATATATAGATCAAAGATTAATTTAGGCAAACCAAGTAAAAGATGAAACACAATGATCATGATGAAACAATAAAGGCATATCCATAACACAATGATCATGATAGAACAATAGAATCATATCCATAATTTCATGAAATACAATGATCATGATCATTTAAAAGCAAATTTCAAGACACATGGTTTCTATATAGATAGACCAAGGAATACTTAGGACAAACCATGGGGATTATGATAAATTAGTAATTTCCTTGATTAAATCAACATGGTTCATAATTTTTAGTTTTAAGCCAAACCATGTAGGAGATGAACCAAAATAATCTCATGAGAAGCAAATCCATGATTTTCTTGATTAAGCTTACTCAAATCATCACATTTTTCAGTTTTAAGATACATAATGTAGATAATCATACCTTTTAAGGAAGATTTATCAAAGCAATATCTTTTTCTTGATCAATCATGGTTCATCAATTTTTGAATTTAAGACAAACTATGTAAATGAACATGCTTAATCATTTCAAGAGAAATAGCAATTTAGGGCTTTACAATGTGTGCATTGATTTTAAGAAAACAATTCATGTTTCTATTTGCATATAGTTTTGATCACATAATTTGTAAATTTACAACATGTTTAATAAGGATATCAAGAATCAACATCTAGATCATGATGCAAATTATCAATATGTGATTTGAGAGTTGTCTCCAAGATTTATGATTCATTCATAATTTCCAATAAATTTTCATTTATACCAAACTTATAGCAAGTTTATAGCAAATTGAACCAGTTGAATAGGTTTTCCAGAACCTTATTCGGTCAAACTCTTTCTCGACCGAATTATTTTTGATCGAAGTATTTGTCGACCAAGAGTGTCTCTGCATATTTTATTCAGCAATTTGTTTGTTCAAGTTATGGGTTGAATTACTTTGATTTATTTGGTTATTCTATTATGTTAAGTTGATATAGACACAAGGATGTTCAAAACAAGATTATTGGTCATATCTCAACTTTATTAATTCATATTTATTTAGTTTGGGGTTTTTAGAACCCATACCAACTCAACATCCTTTTTCTTATAAGGACATGAAAAAGAATAGTGTCCAAGACACAGGCAATAGTGACAACAAATGGAATCAATTTCATTTCTCTTTCTAGGACTTTGAGTTGAGTTGTTCTTGGGTACATACATAATTTTGGTCTTGCGTGCTTGTAGGTTTAGGTTGATAAAAGTTTTCCTTTGAAACATATCCTAAACCTCTTCTTCCAGTATAACCAGAACAATCTTTTAGAATCTTATCAAAAATACCATTATTTCTCAAGCCACTAATTTCTTTTTGTAATTTAGCTACCTCATCCATTCTCTTTTTAACATTTAAATTCGCTTACTCTAGATTAGACAACAAACTATCTCTTTCTTTCATAATAACATCATAATCTACATGAGTACACAAAATAGGTTGAGTTTGAAGATCATTCAATTTTGCAAGTAGTTCAACCTTTTCTTGAGAAACAATATCATAGTTTGTTTCTAGAGTAAGCAACTTTATATTGCAATCATTGAGAGATGATTTCAAGGTAGAATTTTTAGAAATAATACTTTCATTTTCAAAAGCAAGATCATTTAATTGAGCATACAAATCCTCATTAGTTTTAGTAACTCTTTTTAGTCTCTTTTTACAATCAATATATTTGTCATGCATTTCTTGAAGACTAACAATTAAATCTTCTTTTGACAAGTCAAAAAGACTTACCTCTTGTTCTTCTTCATTTGTAGTAGAAACGAAGCATTGTACCTCTTTATGCACCTTTCCTTTATTTGATTTCCTTGGACAACTAAGTGTTGTGTTTCCCGTTCCTAAACACCAGCTACAACTTGTTGAAGATTGGTCCAAGTTTCTCCTTTTCTTGAGGTTGTAGACACCACCACCCTCCATCTTCAAGACTCGATTAGAGTTCCTTGAAGCCTACTCAGATACCAATTAAAAAATACTAGAGGGGGGGTGAATAGGGTCTTATGATAATTTTAAAAATTATTCAACCAAGCAACCACACAAATATTGGAGAAGGAGACAAGGCGTTTAGAGTGGTTCCACCCTTAGCAAATACTAATGGAGTCAGTCCACTACCTAATTGTTTCCAATTGGGATTTTGAAAGAAATTTTATTTTATTACCTCACAAGGATGTTACATAAGAGATAACTACCTTCACAACCCTTTGGACAACCTTCACCTTGAAGTCGTCTCACCAACCTTGAAGTAGCCTTCCCTTGAAGTAACTTCAAGCTCCCCCTTAAAGTAGACTTCCTCCTTGAAGTAGCTTCCCATTGAGACCTTCCAGAAGTAGTCCAAAGTCATGCCGAGCTACCTTCACCACCGAAGAAGATCCTACAACCTCCTTTCTGCAGCCTCCAACCTAGGAGTAGCAAAGGAGAACAAAATACAATAAAAAGAACAAGATTGGAAGAAAGAAACAATGTTACCAACTAAGTACATCGATTTGATCCTATATCAAGCGTATTGATCTCCTATCCACTGTGGATGGATGTGGTAGTATGGTGGCTAGGAGATACTAATCTATAGAGCACTAATGTAGAACATATTGCAAGTGAAGCTCAACTTGTTGCTCACAAAGGATGAATCTCAAGTGTAATTGTATGCACAAGTGATGCCTTGGGTGTCCTATAGCTTGTCCTATTTATAGGAGTGGTTTGCTAATTCTTGGGGACATTCTAGAAACCTTCTAGGGTGTTCTTAGTGATCAACTAGCCGTTATATGTTCACTAATTATATTGCAATGACTAGTTGTTTAATGCTGAAAAGTGCAGTCCAGAACCTTTGTCGGTCAAGAAGTTTGTCGACCGAGAGTCTCTCAGTCGAGGAATTTGTCGACCGAGTGGGAGTCCTAGTCAATATGTTGTAACGTTCGATTCCAACTCCCAACTAATTTTCTAACTTAGTCTAACGGCTCGGAGGGTCTATTCTGGATCGAGGACTTTGTCGACCGAGAGTGTCTTGGTCAAAGTTTTTGTCGACCGAGAATATCCCTGATTCAATGTATTCATTTACTGAGTGTGTGTATCTGTAACACCCAGATTTTTGTAACACATGAGCAGAAGCTATATTTTTTTTCTTCATCTGGGAGTGTCACAAACATGATTATCAATACAACTAAAGTAAATGAAATACTTTGCATAATTGGAGAATTGATTCATACATAGTTTTGACAAAGAATAACAAGTCATCTAATATACTTTGATAAGAACACTATGCATAAAAAGATGTCTAAACTCTGGATCATCTCGGTAGATGGAACCCCACTAGGCAAGATTGAAAATATCCTAGACCTTTACTTGTTCCTTTGATCCTCAGTTGTTCCAAAACCTACGGACATCGCGTCCCCATCCATGCATTGGGAAAAATAGTCCTTAGAGTAAGTGGCATGAGTATTCTAAATTAAACATTGCTAAAGAACTGAAATTAGATTTTATAAACATGAAACTAACATCAAACTCTGAGTAAAGTCTGTAACATATTCTCTCTTATTACTTTATCTAAATTCTTATCTTTCTACCTTTTCTCTCTCTGGAGACATGTACCCTAATACATGGATCTCAAGACTTGCACCACCGTGCATGGGTCATACTTATCTTATCTTATTCCCTCTCATCACACTCATGGATGAGGTTATGGGCATCTCTAATCTAAGGTATCTTTTACTTACAATTTTTATCTGACTGTGGCCACCATTATATAATAAGTCCTCCTGAATTGGCATATCTACGCCCTGAATTGGTACCGAAGTACCATGAATTGGCACTACATGCCTCTAAATGACACTAAGGTGTCACTGAATTGGCATAACTACGCCCTGCTTGGTACCAAAGTACCTTTGAATTGGAGTAAACACTCCTCTGAATTGGCAACAGATGCCTCTAAATCATCCCGGGACTACTGAATAAGGACTTATCATATAATGTCTTATGTGAAGGTTTCGTCTTATTTATCTTAAGTCCAAACTAACTTAATTCTTAATCTGAATTGAAGTTGAATACTGATTGCTTTATTCAATTCTGAATCTGAGCTTATCTTATATTTAAATTGAATATTGATAATTGAACTTATCTAAAACTGATTACTGAGTACTGAGTATGTAATGAATTCTAAATTTGAATTTGAATATGAATCTTTTATTCTTAAGTGATAAACTTAATCTAAAACTAAATGTGAATATGGATCTCAATTACTTCATAATTGATATTGGGTCTAAACCCTTATCATGTATATTTATTCCTAATCTAGCTACTCACACAAAGATTAGTCTAAGTCTGAATCTAAATATCTTATTCTTAAGTTCTAAACTGAATCCATTATAGGATTTGAACATGTATCTCATTATCTGGGTAAACTTTATTCTAAAACTTTGATTTAGTAAGATTACTTCATTATACCAATTATATCATAAATGAGTCTAATGTCTTATGAGAAAGCATCTAAAATGAATATAGAAATACTAAGTATACAAAGTATCTTAAGTCATGTTTATGAAAGTATCATAAGTACAAAAAATATCAATTCTAACAAGATGGTTCAATCCTTCTTATAAAATATAATGTTACTCTAAACCTTTGCATATGAACTCACATATTAAACCGTAAATATCAAAATAGAAATCTTATAAAATATTGTATTCCAACCTAATCATAACTTAATGTGTCATTATCTTATAATGTCGTCATGAACTCATTTTTACAATACATTGTGATCCCAACAGTACCTTTATTTTTAAAAGTAGATCATGTCTTAATATTCTGAAATTCATATTCTTATATTGTAATTAAATTCTAGATATTATTCATTCTATGGAATCTATTCTTAGATCTCTACATATGTATGAAATCTTAATGGCATGTTTCTACTTGAAATCTTACTACATAGTTATGCCTATAAAGATGGAAAATCCTAATAACATATATGTACTTACATTCTTAATCCAAATCTAACTCAAATCATAAACTTATTATGGATGCATTACTTCAATATCTTATCTTGAAATCTTATTTATTAGTTCCAAACATTTCTAAGATAACTGATAGGAACATGATTCTTCAACTTTCTCATGGACTTGGCCCATGAGTCACAACTATTTTGGGCAACATATCTCTACTCGATATTTTGGGTATCTAAACTTATATAATGATAGAAATATGAGAGTAATACTATTTGCACATATTAACCTTGAAGTCTTAGAACATTAAACCAAATAGATCATGAAAGTCTTATTAGGAGACATATAAACATATTGAACATAAACTATGAGTACTCATGTGCATGGACCACTTACATGTGTCATAGAGTATAAAATCTTCATCTTGGATTAGTCTAATTGGGTCTAAATCCTATAAAACTTGTGGTGTAATACTTCCTTGAAGTTCAATGATGAGGTTCACACCTTTCACATAGATTTAACAATTATCAACATATATGCACATAATCTACTTATCTAACTTTTCCACAAATTAAATTACCTTATCTAAATCATTTAAGAGTTTGGAACCTCCTTCAAGATGTTCTTCATAACTCGAGCTTTCCAACGAGCCCTTAACACCCTATTTCGACAATCAAATAAATCTATGAATTCCTAAATATCTTAACAAATTAAAATTTTACCATTCATATTACCTTGAATTTATGTTCTTTTCAGATTAATTGGGCCTCCATATTGGTGGCCCTATAAGGAGGAGCCTCGACCCCTCCATCTCCCTCTCTTGCATTGCAGCACAGGGTCACGAGCCCTTATTTTGCCGTGGAAACGGAGTGGTGTTTCCTGGTCTCCTCGCTGGCAAAGTCCGACCATATGGGACTGATCTGATAGCCATCTCTGGGCCAAATCGCTGTTGTGACTCCCCTTGACGATGAGCCACACTCAAACACATAATCTAGAAAGTTGGGTACTCACCCACATGGTGTGACTAGAGGCGTCACCTCCCCTGTTTCTATGGTAGGAGCTGGGCAGATCGCCGAGGGCTTTGGCGATCTACCTCGGTGCCGGTTGCTCAGAGAATATTTGTTTCCCGCACATCAGCGTCACCCCCATGTATCTGGCTACTCTGTTGGTGCCCAGATTTATCCTTGGTCGATTGGTCCTCACAGAAGCCACCACAGTCAAGTCCCAAGTGCTTCCATCAGCAAAGTTCTGGCGCCGCCTCACCTCTTCAACTTTTCTCTTCCTCTCTCTCTCTCTCTTGATTTTGAGTTAAATTATTGCCTTACTTTCAGCCAACCCTAGGCCTCCTAGATCCATGGTTTATATAGAAACTGGACTCCGGGGAGAACCCCTCTTTGACAGACTCTCTTCAGACTCTGTTTGAGTCCTGTTTGGGGTGCACAGAGAGCAAACCCAACACTCCACCCCTTTCTGTTATTTTATTTTTCTTTATGATAAAATTCCACTTCCTATAAATAATCCTATATGCCACACAATGAGACCGTTTAGTCTCAAACTTTAGAAAGAACATAATATATACATTATATCTCCTTGGATAAGAGGATAGGTCAAAGTTTATTAGATAATGACTCCAAACCTACCTTTCAAGTACAAATTGGATAATTACTAATTTAATTACCTAGGCTACCAGATAAATCAAAATAATATAAAAATTTTACCATGATCTTATACTTTAATTATCTATATACTAACAATATTTTGAGAACTTATTATGAGAGTGAGATATTCCATCACCGGTTTTATATATAAAAGACCCATGTGTAAACCTTAATTGATCCAAATTGCTTGAATTCGGTTCTAGGTCCAATGGCCCATTCCTTTGTCTTCCAAAGAGTCCATAAGCTTACCCGTATTCTTAGTTATGAAACTAATTCTTGAACCAATATAATTTATCAATGAAAAATTCCTTTTGATACATTAGGTCAATATTACTTTACTTGCTTAATAAGGAGACCTAAGTTGGTCTAGATTTCAAACCAGTAATTGAAGTCATCGTATTATATATTTGTCACATTATGGTTCACATGAATTATTCATTTATATTTATCTACACCTGGCTACAATCATACACATTGAAGCCATTAGGTGTGCATTGGTTGACCATATGACTTGTATTGCAAATTTTGTGAACTTAATTGCATACCTAGCCATGTTAGGTTCATTAGGTCCCTTGGAATACACTTACTAGAAAATCCCACATTAAAGGCTTACAATAGCTATGAAATTGAGGATGTTACAATTTTATCCACCTTAAAATAAATTTTGCCCTCAAAATTTCTCTAGGCTACTACCCACCTTAGGGTTCTGCTTACCTCTTCATTTATTGATAATTAACATATTAAGGTACACATGCTCAAAATTTTGTATGAAAAGAGACATGTATGTATTTTCAAAAAAAATTATGTGAGTATTATCTATTACCTTGGTCTACTTCTCAACTCATACTTAGGGTATGTGAAACTAAACTTGGCTCTATACTTAGGGCATCTTCCTCAAATGTGTCATGAATTCCTAACATTAGTTGTACATGACTGTCTAACCTTGGGTTCTTCAGGTAACTCCTACATTCCTAGATATGTGGTGATCAGGCACATACCCAAAGATGTGGGATCCTGACATACTATCCCTCACTAACCCACTGAGACATGTGTCCCATACCACATGGGCTAGTAAGAAAGGAGAGATGCATAAAAGTCTAACGCTTATGAAATTCATTTTCAATTCTCTATTGGCTGGCCATAACCATTGAGAATGGAGAAGAAAACTCATTAGCTAGGTTTAGGTTGCTACTTTAGATCTAAACAAGGATGACTTCTACCTCTAAGATATCTATCTATTTTAAGGTTAAGACCCATAATCACTCTAAGTTATGGTACTCTTCTTATGGAATCTATCCCTAAACCCTAAACTTACCTCTTCACTCTAGGGTGATTGTGAGAATCATGTTTGCCTAGTGGCCATTTACCAAATTGCTCTGATACCATATTGTAACACCCAGATTTTTGTAACACGTGAGTGGAAGCTATATTTTTTTTCCTTCATCTGGGAGTGTCACAAACATGATTATCAATGCAACTAAAGTAAATGAAACACTTTGCTTAATTGGAGAATTAATTCATACATAGTTTTGACAAAGAATAGTAAGTCATCTAATATACTCTGTTAAGAATACCATGCATAAAAAGATGTCTAAACTCTGGATCATCTCGGTATATGGAACCCCACTAGGCAAGCTTGAAAATCTCCAAGACCGTTACTTGTTCCTTTGATCCTCAGTTGTTCTGAAACCTGGGGACATCGCGTCCCCAGCCATGCTTTGGGAAAAACAATTGTTAGAGTAAGTGGCATGAGTATTATAAATTAAACATTGCTAAAGAATTGAAATTAGATTTTATAAACATGAAACTAACATCAAACTCTGAGTAAAGTCTATAACATATTCTCTCTTATTACTTTATCTGAATTCTTATATGTCTACCTTTTCTCTCTCTGGAGACATGTACCCTAGTACATGGATCTCAAGACTTGCACCACCGTGCATGGGTCATACTTATCTTATCTGATTACCTCTCATCACACTCATGGATACGGTTATGGGCATGTCTAATATAAGGTATCTTTTACTTACAATTTGTATCTGACTGTGGCCACCATTATACAATAAGTCCTCCTGAATTGGCATATCTACGCCCTGAATGGTACCGAAGTACCCTGAATTGGCACTACATGCCTCTGAATGACACCAAGGTGTCTCTGAATTGGCGTAACTATGCCCTACTTGGTACCAAAGTACCTCTGAATTGGAGTAAACACTCCTCTGAATTGGCAACAGATGCCTATGAATCGTCCCGGGACTACTGAATGAGGACTTATCATATAATGTCTTATGTGAAGGTTTCGACTTATTTATCTTAAGTCTAAACTTACTTAATTCTTAATCTAAACTGAAGTTGAATACTGATTGCTTTATTGAATTCTGAATCTAAACTTATCTTATATTAAAACTGAATATTGATAATTGAACTTATCTGAAACTGATTACTGAGTATTGAGCATGTATTGAATTCTAAATCTGAATCTAAATCTGAATCTTTTATTCTTAAGTGATAAACTTAATCTAAAACTAAATGTGAATATGGATCTCAATTACTTCATAATTGAGATTGGGACTAAACCCTTATCATGTATATGTATTCATAATCTGGCTACTCACACAAAGAGTAGTCTAAGTCTGAATCTAAATCTCTTATTCTTAAGTTCTAAACTGAATCCATTATTGGATTTGAATATGTATCTCATTATCTGGGTAAACTTTAATTTAAAACTTTGATTTAGTAAGATTACTTCATTATACCAATTATATCATAAATGAGTATAATGTCTTATGAGAAAGCATCTTAAATGAATACAGATATACTAAGTATACATAGTATCTTAAGTCATGCTTATGAAAGTATCATAAGTACAAAAAAATATCAATTCTGACAAGATGGTTCAATCCTTCTTATAAAATATAACGTTACTCTAAACCTTTGCTTATGAATTTATCACAATTAGGTGTTACTCAACTATTTCAACATTCATTATTATATTTGATCATTGTCCTTAAAAATTCAGATTTACACTTCATCCTCATATTACCACTTTATTAGTTATAACAAATTATTTTACATGAAATAATACATTCTATTCAATTCGTGGTTAAGCATATAATTATTTCAATTAATGTCACATTAGTTACTTATATTCATATTAACGTTGTCACAGGGTCACATTATCTTTATTGCTCACATTAATGTCACCATTAATCATTATTCATATTTATTCATTTATATTATTTATTTTGCACATTTAAGTGGATTCCAATCATCTCATATTCATATTGAATCCATTATATGTATTTTAATGATCAAGGTGAGAGATATTACATATTAATAAATTGATTCACATTAGGTGACTAATAACATGTATATTAGTTAACAAGGTAACATGCATTCATATTGATGACTTAATTAATATGTGATTAGATGATTATATATATATCATTTATGTGTATCAAAGTATGTTAACTGATTATGGCACTTAACATCATCAATGTATCATGAAAGGCATTAAAGATGTATAGATTAGGGTTAGATATTACAACTTAGGGTTTTGGTCAACATGACCATTATATTGCACTTATTCATTTCTTATCATGCATTAATTACGAATTATAACCTTACTCATCATATCATTAGGGTTTATTGGTTCATGACATTGTTAACATCTTACTTATTGACAATTACCATTGATATTCATATTATGTGCATTGGATGTACGTTAGGTTTCAAGCACATGATTTATTACTTAGATGATAATTATGTGTTCTCTAATATATAAACAAGCATGTTAGGGTTATGATTACATCTTGTTTGGTCAAAAACCAAAGATCCAAGCATACTAACCTCCTATTCATGAAGTTAGGGTTTCTAAAGATAGATCAAGATGTTTTAGGGTTCCATCCCCCTAAATAGGATTTCGTCCTCGAAATCTAACCACTCAAACATCATCAACTAACCATACTCCACCCCTTAAAGGGTTTGACCTACTACACTAGGGTTAAAGGATAAATCTAACTAAACCATTATCAAGATCCGTCATGCTTCCACTGCGCACTCTGATATCTTCCCAAACACCCAAACTCCAAGGTCTAGGTTCTATGGATAAACTATTCAAGCATATAGTCCTAAGGGACATAAGGAACTATATAGGGTATATATCCTTAAACAAGTCAAAGGTTGTCATATTAGGGTTCTAGGAGAAACCAACATACATGTGAAACTTAAGTCAAACTATTAGGATACCCAAGGTATACAACATAGAACTCTAAGGTTACTATTGCCTAAAAGCAAACTATTTTGGACAATTTGTATTAGCTTAGGCCAGGCCGGTATCATATGGGCACGGGAGTCCTCGTATACCAAGCTAGTGGTGCGGAGGAAAATTTTGCCAGCCCCTGAAACCCTTATCCTTTCTAGACACCCTTGCTTCAACTGCATGCCCTAATAGTTGCCTAAAGGTAAACCTAAACAACATCAAGTTATGCATATTTTAATTATAAGTATTTTAGGATTTTATTCATCAAGGTTCTAATGTGTAACTATTGGTTCCTAAGCCAACCTATCATCAAGGTAGATCAAATCTAAGGTAACCATGTCACTTAAAGGAAACTATGCAAGTCTAGGGTTCTAATTAGAGAGACAAACTGAAATAGTCAAAGATACGACTACCACTGGCTCTGATACCATGCTGTAAAGAAGTGAAATCAATCCACCTCTCTACTAATAACAATGGTAAACAAAACACAATTGGAATAGCAGCGGAAGATAAAATTTTGACTATATTCAATTTAAATAAAGTGTACATAGAAATTCCCCAATATGGGTGTACATGCTTTATACAAAAAGAGGATCTAAGTAGAGGGAAACTAGACTACTCCACTTTTGTCTCCAAGCAACACATCCATCAGCCAAGTCCAAGCCAAGCTATGATCTTCAAGTCCTATTCATCACCTTGCTCCGCATCTGGGTGGTTGGGAAGGCACCCAGCAAAAAGGGAAATAAAGAAAAGTATGTGTTACTAACTATACTAAAGGTGAAAGGATAAATATAACAAGTAAAAACAAGCTAGGGAATCATCAAAAGATGAGACATCAAGAGTATGAGGCTGTTATTAAGGAAACTTGCCAACAACACAAGTAAATAAAGGATTTAGCATGTCAATTAATATGCCTACCTAACTAAGTAGGGTTGAGGCACCTACCGGACCTCTAACCTTAGGTGAGGGAAGAATTAAAAATATTTCCAAATCACCTACAATTTTTAATGGGGAGAATTATAAACATTCCCCTAGGGCGATTTTATACATGCCCTCTATGGGTGGTTGTACATAAGTACCACTACTTAAAAATTAAATAGATCATTTAATTACATGCTAACAAAAGAGTTATGGCAAGGATAAGAAAAAGAATATATATAACATGGCAGTGGGGTATGAATACCCAAACAAGAGAATACTACATCTACTATTGAGGCAATAAACAATTTAGGTTTCAAGATTCAAGGGTTTAGATCAAGTTAAACCTCATAAAGAAAAATAGGTAATGGATTAAGGATTTCCCAACTGATAGGTAGATGCACAAACAAAACACATACTAAACACATACCTTTAATCTTTAGAATCCTAGAGTCACTTTTCATATCTTTTACACGAGATCAGATCCACTTTCCTAATTACATAATCATATACATGTATTAATGATAAATTCTTTCATAAAAAGGTTTAAAACCTCAAAACCATCGATGTTTCTACAAACGATCGATTTAGATCTCGAAAACATCATCATTGCCTTAGTTAGGGTTTTCTGATCAAAATAACATATAATATTATATATTTTGAAGATATATACTTTTAAATGCATTTTTGGTGATTTTTAGTTAATTAAATCATCCACAAAAATACCTACTCGAAAAACTCAAAACCAGGCTTCGAAAATATTTTTATTAGATAGCTTACGTTTTTCTGATTTCGAAACATATCTTATTTTTATTTTCTTGACCAACGAATCAAAAGATATGATTTTTCTAAAACAGACTAAATAGAAATTGCCATGTATGAGAAGGAGCGGCCAGGGGCAAAATCGTAAAAAGACGACTAGTCATCTCCCTTCTCAAGTTGCGCCATGACTGCAGCCGCAAGCAGCAAGCTTGGGGGAAAATTGGGCGAAAATGCAATACCCAACCAAACTCGACGTTTAGATATGCAAAAGAAAGCTAGGAACGAACCGAAACTGATGGTGTCTTCAATTTGATCGGAGATGAACCGAGGATGGAGAGATAAGCGCCGCAAGCCCTGCTGCTTCGGCCACTCTCCGGAGGGTCAAACGACGATGAAATGTGAAATTGAAAGTTGCGTTGAGTTGCAAAGGTGCCGGCTCATGTATGTGTATGGGTATATATAAGCAAGGAGACGTAGGTTAGGGTTTTCACGGTTGGCCATGGGAGCTTGGAGAGCAAGCTTTGGGGGTTTCTCGAATCTTCCTCAAAACACAAAAATATTGGTATAAAACGGTGTGGATTTGCGCAAGGAATTCGTAGGATCAAAAATCATTAAATTTCATTGAGTAAAACTCGAGATAAATGGATTTGAAAACTTGGAAAACAAGGAACATGTTGCCAAAATGGACTGAGGAAGAAGACAACACATAGACCCTTAGATCAAGATCCTACGGCCGAGATTAGCGTGAAATCACAGTTGCAAATTTGATTCCCATTCAAATTCGACTAAAGTGATTTAATGTTTTTCTCTCTCCTCATTTGGAGGCCCAAATGACATCCAAAAATTACCAAATTTTATATTCTGACTTATTTTGACGTGTAGAATCCAAATATGAAATTGGATTTGCCTTTTGAGAAAAGTTAATGTATTAAATAATTCAAAATACATTTTCTCTTTCCTAATTTATTTATGAATCTATGATTATCCAAAAATTACATGTTAGACACGAATTTAGTATTATTTCAATTTTTTGAAGTCGTTTGTTATTTTAAATAAAGAGTTATAAGTTTTGTACACTTTCTCTCTCCTTAATTTATCGTCTCATCAAATATTTTCCAAATTGATTCAAAATTCATACAAAAGTATATTTTAACATGTAGAACACGAATTTGTCATTATTATATATTTTTTAAGACTTTTATTATTTTATTTAATTCATTTAAATGTTATCACATATTTAACCTTTTAATTTATTAGAGGCATCTAGAAACTTCCTAAAAATATAAAACTTGGTCTACAAGCAATAATAAACGTTAGGAACACGGTTTTGAGATTAATTAATTTTTATCAACATATATTTAATATTTTTGGTCTTTAAATCATTTTCTCTCTCCAGATTAAAATAAAATATTAAACATTGACCAAATTAAATGCAAACCTGTCCAAAAGCTTATTTTTATGTTTAGAATACGAATTTGGAGATATTTTCCTGATTTGAGAACATTTAGTATTTTATTTCACTTTATTGGCATATTTCCTATTTTCTTTTGATAATGTCATTAATATTTATATTATGCTCTACTTTAAATGATACTTGGCCCTTAAGTTACTTTTTGATCAAGGAAACGAATTTGAGTATCAAATTATCCTGATAGTTTTCCAAGTATAATATTTTGTGCAATATCTTTCTCATTATCCTTTACCATCCATTAAATTCCATATTACCTTTTATTATTGCATTTATCTTCTCCTTTATATAAAATTCGGATTTTCTCTTATTTCCCTTATTCTAGGAAGTGTTAGAAAGTTCTAGGATGAAATATTTTATTCTTTTTATTGCTTAGTGTACAATTTGCATTTTAGGCCCATTATCTAAAGTCTTACTGAGGTATTTGTGCATAAACCCAAATATTGGAATCAAAGGTGAACAAATGTTCATTAAACCATCATATTGTCCACAAAATAAATAGAATAGACAAAGAGGATATAAATGAAAGGAAAATATGGAAAAGAGGACTAAAAGGCAAAATGCCCAGATTTCAGTATGTTACAGCACTCCACCCCTTAAAGAGGATTTCGTCCCCGAAATCACTAGCAATTAGGGAAGGGTGAGTGTGCAACCTCACATCACAAAACTCCAGGTTGTTCCTTCAACCATACAACTTCCACCAAAACTTATACTTCAACTACACCTAACGGTTCTGAAACTTCACATACAGCTCAACATAGGTTGGGTTCACAAGGATCACCTAGGGTTCCACTATTAACATATTCTTTTTAGGAGACTTAACATTATTTACATTTTTGACTTATTAACATTATACTCATTATAATAACACATTGTCATCATTATATTTAATTGCGTCATGTCATATACACTTTATTGTCAAAAGGGTTATATTTCATTATTATCCATTAAACTATTTATATATATATATATCTCATTTATCTTACTAAGGATTTTATCACAATTAGGTGTTACTCAACTATTTCAACATTCATTATTATATTTGATCATTGTCCTTAAAAATTCAGATTTACACTTCATCCTCATATTACCACTTTATTAGTTATAACAAATTATTTTACATGAAATAATACATTCTATTCAATTCGTGGTTAAGCATATAATTATTTCAATTAATGTCACATTAGTTACTTATATTCATATTAACGTTGTCACAAGGTCACATTATCTTTATTGCTCACATTAATGTCACCATTAATCATTATTCATATTTATTCATTTATATTATTTATTTTGCACATTTAAGTGGATTCCAATCATCTCATATTCATATTGAATCCATTATATGTATTTTAATGATCAAGGTGAGAGATATTACATATTAATGAATTGATTCACATTAGGTGACTAATAACATGTATATTAGTTAACAAGGTAACATGCATTCATATTGACGACTTAATTAATATGTGATTAGATGATTATATATATATCATTTATGTGTATCAAAGTATGTTAACTGATTATGGCACTTAACATCATCAATGTATCATGAAAGGCATTAAAGATGTATAGATTAGGGTTAGATATTACAACTTAGGGTTTTGGTCAACATGACCATTATATTGCACTTATTCATTTCTTATCATGCATTAATTACGAATTATAACCTTACTCATCATATCATTAGGGTTTATTGGTTCATGACATTATTAACATCTTACTTATTGACAATTACCATTGATATTCATATTATGTGCATTGGATGTACGTTAGGGTTCAAGCACATGATTTATTCCTTAGATGATAATTATGTGTTCTCTAATATATAAACAAGCATGTTAGGGTTATGATTACATCTTGTTTGGTCAAAAACCAAAGATCCAAGCATACTAACCTCCTATTCATGAAGTTAGGGTTTCTAAAGATAGATCAAGATGTTTTAGGGTTCCATCCCCCTAAATAGGATTTTGTCCTCGAAATCTAACCACTCAAACATCATCAACTAACCATACTCCACCCCTTAAAGGGTTTGACCTACTACACTAGGGTTAAAGGATAAATCTAACTAAACCATTATCAAGATCCGTCATGCTTCCACTGCGCACACTGATATCTTCCCAAACACCCAAACTCCAAGGTCTAGGTTCTATGGATAAACTATTCAAGCATATAGTCCTAAGGGACATAAGGAACTATATAGGGTATATATCCTTAAACAAGTCAAAGGTTGTCATATTAGGGTTCTAGGAGAAACCAACATACATGTGAAACTTAAGTCAAACTATTAGGATACCCAAGGTATACAACATAGAACTCTAAGGTTACTATTGCCTAAAAGCAAACTATTTTGGACAATTTGTATTAGCTTAGGCCAGGCCGGTATCATATGGGCACGGGAGTCCTCGTATACCAAGCTAGTGGTGCGGAGGAAAATTTTGCCAGCCCCCGAAACCCTGATCCTTTCTAGACACCCTTGCTTCAACTGCATGCCCTAATAGTTGCCTAAAGGTAAACCTAAACAACATCAAGTTATGCATATTTTAATTATAAGTATTTTAGGATTTTATTCATCAAGGTTCTAATGTGTAACTATTGGTTCCTAAGCCAACCTATCATCAAGGTAGATCAAATCTAAGGTAACCATGTCACTTAAAGGAAACTATGCAAGTCTAGGGTTCTAATTAGAGAGACAAACTGAAATAGTCAAAGATCCGACTACCATTGGCTCTGATACCATGCTGTAAAGAAGTGAAATCAATCCACCTCTCTACTAGTAACAATGGTAAACAAAACACAATTGGAATAGCAGCGGAAGATAAAATTTTGACTATATTCAATTTAAATAAAGTGTACATAGAAATTCCCCAATATGGGTGTACATGCTTTATACAAAAAGAGGATCTAAGTAGAGGGAAACTAGACTACTCCACTTTTGTCTCCAAGCAACACATCCATCAGCCAAGTCCAAGCCAAGCTATGATCTTCAAGTCCTATTCATCACCTTGCTCCGCATCTGGGTGGTTGGGAAGGCACCCAGTAAAAAGGGAAATAAAGAAAAGTATGTGTTACTAACTATACTAAAGGTGAAAGGATAAATATAACAAGTAAAAACAAGCTAGGGAATCATCAAAAGATGAGACATCAAGAGTATGAGGCTGTTATTAAGGAAACTTGCCAATAACACAAGTAAATAAAGGATTTAGCATGTCAATTAATATGTCTACCTAACTAAGTAGGGTTGAGGCACCTACCGGACCTCTAACCTTAGGTGAGGGAAGAATTAAAAAATTTCCAAATCACATACAATTTTTAATGGGGAGAATTATAAACATTCCCCTAGGGCGATTTTATACATGCCCTCTATGGGTGGTTGTACATAAGTACCACTACTTAAATATTAAATAGATCATTTAATTACATGCTAACAAAAGAGTTATGGCAAGGATAAGCAAAAGAATATATATAACATGGCAGTGGGGTATGAATACCCAAACAAGAGAATACTACATCTACTATTGAGGCAATAAACAATTTAGGTTTCAAGATTCAAGGGTTTAGATCAAGTTAAACCTCATAAAGAAAAATAGGTAATGGATTAAGGATTTCCCAACTGATAGGTAGATGCACAAACAAAACACATACTAAACACATACCTTTAATCTTTAGAATCCTAGAGTCACTTTTCATATCTTTTACACGAGATCAGATCCACTTTCCTAATTACATAATCATATACATGTATTAATGATAAATTCTTTCATAAAAAGGTTTAAAACCTCAAAACCATCGATGTTTCCACAAATGATCGATTTAGATCTCAAAAAATCATCATTGCCTTAGTTAGGGTTTTCTGATCAAAATAACATATAATATTATATATTTTGAAGATATATACTTTTAAATGCATTTTTGGTGATTTTTAGTTAATTAAATCATCCACAAAAATACCTACTCGAAAAACTCAAAACCAGGCTTCGAAAATATTTTTATTAGATAGCTTACGTTTTTCTGATTTCGAAACATATCTTATTTTTATTTTTTGACCAACGAATCAAAAGATATGATTTTTCTAAAACATACTAAATAGAAATTGCCATGTATGAGAAGGAGCGGCCAGGGGCAAAATCGTAAAAAGACGACTAGTCATCTCCCTTCTCAAGTTGCGCCATGACTGCAGCCGCAAGCAGCAAGCTTGGGGGAAAATTGGGCGAAAATGCAATACCCAACCAAACTCGACGTTTAGATATGCAAAAGAAAGTTAGGAACGAACCGAAACTGATGGTGTCTTCAATTTGATCGGAGATGAACCGAGGATGGAGAGATAAGCGCCGCAAGCCCTGCTGCTTCGGCCGCTCTCCGGAGGGTCAAACGACGATGAAATATGAAATTGAAAGTTGCGTTGAGTTGCAAAGGTGTCGGCTCATGTATGTGTATGGGTATATATAAGCAAGGAGACGTAGGTTAGGGTTTTCACAGTTGGCCGTGGGAGCTTGGAGAGCAAGCTTTGGGGGTTTCTCGAATCTTCCACAAAACACAAAAATATTGGTATAAAACGGTGCGGATTTGCGTAAGGAATTCGTGGGATCAAAAATCATTAAATTTCATTGAGTAAAACTCGAGATAAATGGATTTGAAAACTTGGAAAATAAGGAACATGTTGCCAAAACAGACTGAGGAAGAAGACAACACTTAGACCCTTAGATCAAGATCCTACGGCCGAGATTAGCGTGAAATCACAGTTGCAAATTTGATTCCCATTCAAATTCGACTAAAGTGATTTAATGTTTTTCTCTCTCCTCATTTGGAGGCCCAAACGACGTCCAAAAATTACCAAATTTTATATTCTGACTTATTTTGACGTGTAGAATCCAAATATGAAATTGGATTTGCCTTTTGAGAAAAGTTAATGTATTAAATAATTCAAAATACATTTTCTCTTTCCTCATTTATTTATGAATCTATGATTATCCAAAAATTACATGTTAGACACGAATTTAGTATTATTTCAATTTTTTGAAGTCATTTGTTATTTTAAATAAAGAGTTATAAGTTTTGTACACTTTCTCTCTCCTTAATTTATCGTCTCATCAAATATTTTCCAAATTGATTCAAAATTCATACAAAAGTCTATTTTAACATGTAGAACACGAATTTGTCATTATTATATTTTTTTGAAGACTTTTATTATTTTATTTAATTCCTTTAAATTTTATCACATATTTAACCTTTTAATTTATTAGAGGCATCTAGAAACTTCCTAAAAATATAAAACTTGGTCTACAAGCAATAATAAACGTTAGGAACACAGTTTTGAGATTAATTAATTTTTATCAACATATATTTAATATTTTTTGTCTTTAAATCATTTTCTCTCTCCAGATTAAAATAAAATATTAAACATTGACCAAATTAAATGCAAACTTGTCCAAAAGCTTATTTTTATGTTTAGAATACGAATTTGGAGTTATTTTCCTAATTTGAGAACATTTAGTATTTTATTTCACTTTATTGGCATATTTCCTATTTTTCTTTTGATAATGTCATTAATATTTATATTATGCTCCACTTTAAATGATACTTGGCCCTTAAGTTACTTTTTGATCAAGGAAACGAATTTGAGTATCAAATTATCTTGATAGGTTTCCAATTATAATATTTTGTGCAATATCTTTCTCATTATCCTTTACCATCCATTAAATTCCATATTACCTTTTATTATTGCATTTATCTTCTCCTTTATATAAAATTCGGATTTTCTCTTATTTCCCTTATTCTAGGAAGTGCTATAAAGTTCTAGGATGAAATATTTTATTCTTTTTATTTCTTAGTGTACAATTTGCATTTTAGGCCCATTATCTAAAGTCTTACTGAGGTATTTGTGCATAAACCCAAATATTGGAATCAAAGGTGAACAAATGTTCATTAAACCATCATATTGTCCACAAAATAAATAGAATAGACAAAGAGGATATAAATGAAAGGAAAAGATGGAAAAGAGGCCCAAAAAGGCAAAATGCCCAGATTTCGATTTGTTACACTAAATTTGTCCTTGATCGATTGGTCCTCCCAGAAGCCACCACGGTCAAGTCCCAAGTGCCTCCATTAGCAAAGTTCTGGTGCCGCCTCACCTCTTCAACTTTTATCTTCCTCTCTCTCTCTCTCTCTCGATTTTGAGTCAAATTCTTGCCTTACTTTCAGCCAACCCTAGGCCTCCTAGATCCATGGTTTATATAGAAACTGGACTCCGGGGAGAACCCCTCTTTGACAGACTCTCTTCAGACTCTGTTTGAGTCATGTTTGGGGCACACAGAGAGCGAACCCAACACTCCCCCCCCCCTTTCTGTTATTTTATTTTTCTTTATGATAAAAGTCCACTTCCTATAAATAATCCTATATGCCACACCATGAGACTGTTTAGTCTCAAACTTTAGAAAGAACATTATATATACATTATATCTCCTTGGACAAGAGGTTAGGTCAAAGTTAATTAGATAAAGACTCCAAACCTACCTTTCAAGTACAAATTGGATAATTACTAATTTAATTACCTAGGCTACCAGATAAATCAAAATTATCTAAAATCTCTACCATGATCTTATACTTTAATTATCTATCTACTAACAATATTTTGAGAACTTATTATGAGAGCGAGATATTCCATCACCGGTTTTGTATATAAAAGACCCATGTGTAAACCTTAATTGATCCAAATCACTTGAATTCGGTTCTAGGGCCAATGGCCCATTCCTTTATCTTCCAAAGAGTCCATAAGCTTAACTGTATTCTTAGTTATGAAACTAATTCTTGAACCAATATAATTTGTCAATGAAAACTTCCTTATGATACATTAGGTCAATATTAGTTTACTTCCTTAATAAGGAGAACTAAGTTGGTATAGAGCTCAAACCAGTAATTGAAGTCATCGTATTATATATTTGTCACATTATGGTTCACATGAATTATTCATTTATATTTATCTACACCTGGCTACAATCATACACATTGAAGCCATTAGGTGTGCATTGGTTGACCATATGACTTGTATTACAAATTTTGTGAACTTAATTACATACCTAGCCATGTTAGGTTCATTAGGTTCCTTGGCATACACTTACTCGAAAACCCCACATTAAAGGCTTACAATAGCTATGAAATTGAGGATGTTACTGTATCAATGTGCAATTGTGATACTAACTTAGGAGATGACCTATCTAAGTGTTGTGTGTGGATATGGAAGATCTAAATGCTTGATTTACATGATATCTAAGTACTTATACATTATATACTTGTACAAGTTTTTATATTTAATTACAATCATAAAAATAAAGCAATTTTAGCAAATTGATCTTCCAAGTCTTTGTTGTCCACCACATTATATGTTTGTCCCTGAAACACTTAAATAGCAAGTTAAAATCACAAGAAAGAAATGTTTGTCATCACCAAAACAAAGGGATTATAATAATGTCCAATTTAGCCAACATTACTAACACCTAGTGTCACATCCAAGGATCAAACACTTGGAATTGGAACCCATTCTATAGATGCATGCATTTATAGGTGTGCATAGTGCTAGTGTATAGATTTTATATTTTGAAGCAAACCCATGACATATAAGAAAATTAGAGTCAAAGCAAGTGGAAAAGCCCATGTGGACGAGCAATCCCTTTCCCCAAATATGTTGATCATTCAAACAAATATGAAAAAAAATCAAAAATATTGTTTTTCTCATCCTTTCCTCTTTTTTAGAGATTTATTATTATTTTTATTGTTATTTTTGTGTATTCCTAGAAAAAGAAAAAGAAAGTGGGAAAAAAAGAAAGGAAGTGCATTCGAAACCCAAATAAGGGAAGCAAACTTAAAACCATAGGACAAAGGAAGGATTCCAAGTGAGTACAAAAGCAATCAAAAGACAAAAAAGTAAAAGAGTAAAAAAAAACCATACTAAACAAAAAATAGAAGTCCTAAGATATCGTATTAGACATGGGAAACAAAGACCAGTGGAAATGTGCATATCTAGGCGATGACATATTGTCTCAATCTACGGTAGGGATGGGTCACATAATAATCTAATCCATGGACATGTCCTTGATCCTTCCTTAGTGGGAGCATCCATGCATCTAATGATAGAAAAAGAAACAAAAAATAGAGAAAATGAAAAACAAACCAGAAACCAACAAAAACATCAAGAAATGAGAAGAAAACGAAAATCAACTTGGACCATCTCACAACCCCAAACGGAGTCACCAAGATGTTCCACCCGGTCCAAAAAAATCCCATTAGCAAGGATGATTTTCTAGTCACATGAAACAATAGAGAAATGAAAAAAAAAAATCTTTCGCAGTTGCCATCCAATTTTATTAATAAAAAAAAGAAAAAATGGATGTGGGTGTTTCAGCGGGAAAATAGAAAAGACTTAATTTTGACTCCACCCAAGGACATATTGAAAAAGTATGAGTAATCTTAGAGATTTAATATTTTAATCCTATTATGAGTGGGAGAGGGGTTAAAACCTCCCCTCTTATCCAAAATCTGGTATTACATCTTTTTTTAACATCTCAGATTAAAATGATGGTGATTGAGGTTGTTATTAAGGAAAATGGTGAAGATTTAAAAAAATAGAGTTGTTGTTGGTGAATCTTTGAGGCTTGAGATGGACGCGGCTTTGCGTCATTGCCGCTAAAGATGCTAGTTTTCTAGGTGTAGGGTCCTAATCTCCTCAGGATAACACACGATTGAGATCCTTCCTACGTGGTTAGGAGCAATGTGTAGGGAAAAGGAGAGGACGATGGAAAGGAATACATTAGAAGAAAGGTTCAATCTTTATTTATGTAGTCAAACAAAACTATATAAGCATATCACATAATGATGTGCTAGCAGTATGGACTGATAAGACTGGTCTGAAGAAGATAAAAAGAATTAAGAACAATTATAGACTGTCAGTTTAGGTATACATATTAAATTGTGCTCAGAACACTAGTTGTGTTAGAGGAAGGATCCTCTGAACACGCACAAAGAATGATATAAAGAGGGAGATAGACAACCCTCTAGTTTCAAGAGGGTTAAAAGGAGTGTGTAATACACTAGATGTGAGGGGTTATTAATAGGATAGATTTAGGATTCAGGGTCTCTCGGTAGAAGACTCTTGCAGTGGTGGTGGAATGTTGCAATGCTCCATGAAGGCATGCTCCGCAGATCCAACCAATCCGCAAGTGTCATACATGGACCATTGTGATCCATTGGGTGGCCCGCATAGGAAAAATCATGTTTCTTAACTTTCAAGATTTTTCTGAAACATTTTGGAGAAAATTGGATAGAATTGGTCAAAAGAACATATTGTGAATGAAATTCAATAAAACAATGAAGGAAGGGGAAAATATATCAATTTAAGATTATACTTTATTATTATCCTAAAAATATTTTTTTGTAAGGAAAAGATAATTAAATATTCATTGGAATAAGGAGAATACTTAATTTAGGATAGTTCATTGGGTTAATTTTTAATAAAGGTTTATAAAAGAAGAACTAATAAACAAATTACACTTGAGTTTAAAAAATGATTTTTCTTGGCAGGAAATCCTAGACTAGATAAAAGTGGGTAAAAATGAACGTAATAAATATGTGAAAGGTATGAAAAAATGTAGGATAGAACTCCATCATTAGAAAAGGAATCAACATTATCATAAATTTTTGTTGATTGAGTAAAATTGTGTGTCAAACATATGTCAAATATAGATGCATAGAAAGTATAGTTGCATTCATTCCTACTCATGTGCCTTAGATAGTATTGGCCAAAGATGATATCTTTTTAATTTCTGTGATAGTTGCTCAGGGATTCTGTTTCTAATTATCAGAGACAGGTCACGATCAACCATTATTGGTCATTAAGTTTTTGGTGAGGATATGTCCCAAACATGACTTACCGGTCAAGAATTCACATATATTAATTTTGCATTTGGCTTTAACAAGATTTGTAGTAGTGAGACATCTTCATCTAGTCGCAATCTTTTGATAATCAGATCTGGTTCCGTTTGTGAGGGGTTTGACTACTTGCGCCACTCCCCGTGCGCTTGATCTGGTTTTAGTATAATGCAACATTAACCATTCAGAGCCAAGCACGATTATCTTGACTTGCTTTCTACAGCTAGAGGGAGACTTCTATTTCGGTCGTCGACACGATGTGGTTGCCTCTACGCATCTCAGTTTGTGTAGGCAGAGTAATGGCTTATATAAGCTGAGTAGTAAATACCATCATATTTTCACCTGTACTCCGTTGACCCGAGGAATATGACCTCTCAGAATTGGCAAGTCGTTAGCATCTCTTTCCTTCCGTAGCATAGCTAACTAGCTTCTTCCCCTTGTTCCGTTGATCCCATTACCTCATACAACTGCAACATAGCTGATCCAAAAAAGCTAGTAATGAATTGGTGGTACTGCTTTCTTATCCTGCTACTGGCGCAGCTCGTGCAGCACCAAGCTGGCAGCATATACTCTAATGCAATTTCTAGCCCCTCAGCCATTTACCCAACTGCTAATTTGTCCACCACTTGGACCATCGACCACAACGGCCCCTATAACTAGGGATGAGCATAGGACAGGCATGAACATAGGGCCGGGTCATCTTGGGTTTTGCCAAGACCATGCTCAAACTCATATTTTTAATTGGGTTGCGGGTCGAGTTTAGGTTCGGATAATGTTTAGAAAACTTGATTCATATCTGACCCATATAATAGAGTTGGGTTCTGGAACATACACGGGCCGGCCCAAATAAAATATTAAATGAAGATATTTCCAACATATACATAGAATAAATTCTAAAATAGTTTTGTGGTGTATCACTAGGTATATGAATAAAGTTAAGTTTCGAGACAGTTTCAGGCCGATCCAGATAAAATATTACATGAAGTATTTTCAACATATACTCAAAACAAATTCTAACATAATTTTGTGGTGTATTGCTAGGTATATGTACTCCATATATATCCTCTCATAAATTAATATACTTAAAAATTATTACATACTCGAACATATGAAAAGAATAGAATCTAGATATCACATGTTTAAAATTACAGTCATGCTCCATTTATTTATAATATAGCTAAAATCATCCAACCATTAAAGGTAACTCTACCATTTACATTGAAAAGCTAGTTTGGTTGGATGTAGTAGGGTGTAGTTGTGTGAGTTTGTAACGTAAAAATCTACATCAAACACGCACTTTGCGATCCGACTACACCCTGCCAAACATGCCCTGATTGGAAGATGTGTGTTTGTATAATGAATAGTCTAGTAATGTCCCAAAAAGGTGATTTTTGAAACACATCCAATGTAAGCAAGGTTAATACAATATCTAATAATTATACTTTTTGTGAATTACTACAAAAACATTAAAAATAAAATGCATGCATATACCTTAGATGTGCATTGCCCTTTTAGTATTATTTATATAATTGACTAAATATGTTTTAGACCAAATGTATTTTAAAACTTTGTAGTCAAATGTATCTTACAAAAGATACATATTATATACCAACATGTGGTTATGTATATACATGTATATAGATAATATGGCATCTGGTCTTCGGTCCTGGGATTACCTTGGCCATGACCCGGCCTATATAAAAATTTGGGTCAAAATCTTAAGTCCGACCCGGCCTATATAAAAATTTGGGTCAAAATCTTAAGTCCGGCCTATATACACGGATCGGGTCTGGCTCGGGTTATGCATGTCGAGACATGGATTGAGTCGGGCCGGCCCGATTTGATGATCATCCCTACCTACAACCTCTCATTCCTCTCCAATGACATCTTCCAAAATCTCATTCTCCACCACCTATGACAACGACCCCTATAATCAATGATGGATGTCGTACCGAGTTTTGTGTGTAGCTTCTACTGTAATGGCGGGGGAAGGGGTGGGTGTAACAACTTCCACTTTGTGGTTTTCTTCGTATGTGAGTCGTATAACGGTAATATATTTGTAGGTAAGGGATGCATTTCAGAAGTCGTGTGGTCTACAAATAGGGACCTAACGCTGCGAGTCAGCGCCATGATGGAGTTCACCGGAGAGAAACTGGACATGTGGCTCGTGAATGACAGAGGTGCAACAGTGTGGCAGTCGTTCGACTATGCCACCAACATTCTAGTCTCCGTCCAGGTGATGCACATATTTTATATCATCTTTTAGACCTTTTTGGTTGCATTTCCAAATCATTTTCACCGAATAATCACTCTCAATCATATTATATTTTTTACTTTATTATTATCTTTACTTGCTCTATGACTTGGTTTGTAAGTACAACAATTTGGCACCAAAATGGGGATAAAACCCCATTATAACATCCATCAACACATTCTCCAATCATCTAGACATTCGGAAAATCAATATTGTTGAAATTGATAAAGACACCACATGTCTTAATAAAGACACCTTGTGTCTTATTAAAAACATGATGTGTCTTATGAAAGACACCTTGTGTCCCAGCCCAAAAATTGAACCAAGAACTTCCAAATTTGCAGCAACACATCATGTCTTATTAAAGACATTTTGGGTCTTATTAAAGACATGGCGTGTGACTTTCCAGAACTCGATTCATACTTCATTTATCACATCGAACATGTCGTATTGGGCATCCAACATGTTGTGTGACCTAAAAATTTCACACAAACGTGAATTAAACTATCTCACGCTTTTATATATGACCCCAAGCCGTCTCGGGATAGTTATCACCGAAATTTCCTTTTGGAGTGGGACTCAAGCAAGGGAGATCCAGGTCGAGTTGGAGGCATTCCAAGGGAGAAAAGTTGGTTTCTCAGGAGGGTAACTTCTTCTTCTTACTTCTTCTCCAATAACTACAACAAGGATCTCCGTCATTCTCTTCTCTCCACTCCAAAGTGAAGCTTTCTGAAGAGTTTCCAGAAACAAGGACGGATTTATGACTCCTTGATCGTAGTTCCAAGTCTATCTTCCTTCTTCCACGGGCATCCAAGTTTATTTCCTTCTATTATGATGTCTAGAACTACTTTCTATTGCTTGTATCTACTTTGTACGGTCATGGACGAATATATCTCTTGTTCTTGGGTATGGGGGAGTAACTCCCACGTAATAACATTGTTGAACACAAATTTCATATATAATACTAGTTGTTTTGTTGTTCTAAGGTTCATCAGTGTTTAATTCTTCTCACATACTTTGTTGGCCACTTTGTATGTTTGATTTCTGCTATTTGTATAATATGTGAAGATATGTATAAGAGTAAGGAGATGTGTTTTAGCTGCAATACTTTGACCACAGGAGTGGCTGAGTTGTGTAGGGGAGCGAAGGTTTATGGTCCAAAACTTATTAGTGGTAGACAAAGTTAGGATTATTCTACACTATCGGGAGGTGGTTGTAAACCTCTCTTGTGTCATTTATAGCATTGTCGATCATCATTATTCTTCATGTTATGATACGGATGTGAAACCTTATTCTCAAGAATACCCAATCCAATTTGATCATTAATACAAGTGTTGTATGTTCTAGTTCGTTTTCTTTTGATTGTTTAGTTAACTAAATAAAACATCTCTTGTTGAAAAGATCTAGATTGTTGAAGTTTAACACTCTTGCGCCTAACAATACCATACTCCTTAGATGGCCTCAATAAAACTAGACGCACCCGTATACTTGTGGGATAGTGTATGAGTTTACAAATATTAAAACTTACACACACAATCAATAAGTTTTTGGCGTTGTTTTCGGGGAGCACCGATATTTTTGTTAGAGTAAGAAGTGTTAAATTGTAAGTGAGACTAGATCACACCACCACGTGTCATATCCACCATTATTTTTTACATTTCATCATAATCATCATCATTATCATATTTTTATATCTTCCATTCTCATTTTTGTACTTCACTCACTTTTTTTATTTGCAAGACAATATAAGGCGATCCAAAAGGGGTCTTGAACCTTCCACATTTCTAGACCCCAAAATTGAGCACACTATTAGAAACCTTTCAAAAATATGGAGTGAACCTCAATCAAATTTGGAGGACTCATAGACATCATCACCAACATCTTCACCACCATCCTCACCATCCCAACAAGAAGAACAAATCATGGATGATGATTGTCCCCTAAAGGCCTTTATTGTTCCAGCTACTACAAAAATGAATGGGCAATCACTATCCCACAAATTGAGGGAAATGACTTTTCTATCAATCCCATAATTATGCAGATCATACAGAAGAACTAGTTTGGAGGGATGCCAATAGAGGATGCAAACCTCCACATTGCTGAATTTCTACAGCATCCTAGCACTTTCAAGATAGATGGTGTTCCTACTGATACAGTTTGTCTTCTTCTTTTCTCATTCTCTTTGAGAGATAGAGCCAAGGCATGGCTCTATTCTTTACCAAGAAAATTCATCCACATCTGGGATGAACTCCTCAAAGTTTTCTTAGCCAAATACTTTCCATCAAGCAAGACTACACAATTGAGGAGTTAGCTCATCAATTTTTCTCAACATGGATAGATCTTGTATGACACATGGGAAAGGTTCAAAGACCTTCAACATCTTTGTCTACACCATGGTTTAAGCAACTGGCTTCTATTGCAAACTTTCAATAATGGCTTATTCTACAATACAAGGATGTCTATTGATGTTTTTGCAAATGGTGCTTTAATGAACAAATCATACAAGGATGCCTAAGCCATTATTGAAGACATGGCAATTAATAATTTCCAGTGGAGCAATCAATCTTCTTCTTCATGCTCTATTTTTGAAAATCAAGTCGTTGAAGTAATTTGTGATGTATGTGGAGCGGCAGCACACACTCCTTCATGTTTTGCCACACCATCACAATTTGAAGAGACACCAGAGCTCAACAACAATATCAGCTGCAATTTCATCCAGTACCAACAATATTTGCAACCCAAGCTGAGTTTGGTGTCCATGCTTGAGACCTTTGTCTCAACTCAAATTTAGCAAAATGATGAGTTTCACCGATAAAGGGAGCCTCTAAAGGATGATATTTCAAAACTTTCTTCTAAGGTAGATGAAATTGTCACTCATACTAGGATGTTGGAGAATAAAATTGTTCAACAAGCTCTTTCCAATCAAAAAGCACCCTTTGGTTCCTTGCATAATCAACCACAAATAGATTCAAGGGAGACATTCACATTATTTGCCATGAGGATTGGACCTTCTATAGAAGAACCTTCTTTACCATCACATACAATATCATATGAAGTTGTTGACTCCAATGTCGGCAATGATATTGAAGCTCAAAGCAAGAAATATGCATATGCTCCTAAGGATGATTTTTCAGACAAGACAAGTTACCCCTCTCAACACATCTTTGATATAATGCTTGGTGATGACAAAATTCTTTTTGAATCGGATGTTGATTATTTTGAAGAAGAGAATGAAGGGGCATACAACATTTAAATCCAGCTGATTATTCCTATTGCAAATCACGAGCGTCGATCTTTAGGCCAAATAAAAGATATATTGACAAAGAGGCATAGATCCTTGGCACAACAATTTCCAGCCTCAAATCAAAGTAGTTGCCTCCATCTTCATCATTCACCGTGATAGGTATCCGGTTGCAATCCTCTCGAGTTCATTATATGTAGTGAAGACACTACAAATTTCAAGCTTAGGGGGAGAGCAACTGGTCGGTAGTGTAGTGTAGTTTTATTTCTCTTTTATCATCATTTTCTTAGTTGTTATTTCCAGTTCTGCTATTCTTGTGGCAAATCCAGTATGATATGAGGCTTATCTTTTGTATGTGGATTGAACTCATATGCTTAATTGGTTGTCCTCTTTTGGTGAGAAATATCAATTGTGGAGATTGTAAAAGGCATGCTTTAATCAAATGAAACTTTTTAGCCATCAACATGTGCTTAACTCTAGTTTACACTTCTAGCCTGAACATTCATCTTTCACATCCTTGATTGCTTAAAACATGTAATGGCTTCAATTTTTATGAGTAAATCAACTTTATAACATCATTTAGAAAAAGGGATGCCATTGCCAAGCTCTTAGTGTATTTCCCACCACACTTTTAGTGAAAAATTTTCAAAATAAATGAATGAAATCTAGCTAATGTTTCAATTTAGTTGACTCTCCTATGTTGTAGAAAAATGCTAAAATTTCTTTGGGCTGATTTCACTTTAATACCCCATAAAAGATAGATAAACTTCCCACATATCATGCTAGCCTGGTGTTAGTCTTATCTAGCCACAATGGTTAGGTGGTATGTCTTAAAAGAGGGTAAAAATACCCCAATTGGCACTCCACATGTGCATAAGCCTACATTAGTAGCAGAGTGTCGGAACCCGTAATCCATTGTCATATTATTTTTAGGAAAGGAGAGTAAAACCAAAATTGTTAATTTTAACTAAGATTTCATTTTTTGTGTCCTTAATAGTTGAGAGTTTGAGTTGCACATCCACTAATTGTTTGGCTTGGTCATCTAAATTCTACATAGTTCTGTTTAATTTATTGATTCATTTGATTGTGACCATCCCTAACAAACTAAAAAATCTCTTTATTGGGAATTTAAGTTGAATCGATGGCTATGAGTATAAACTTGTTGATCATGGTTGATTTGGCCTTATAAACATCTTTCATTTAATTTGATTTATGAATCAACTTGACAATCCTTTCATTTGTGTTTCTATGCTCTTTTTGCTTGAGGACAAGTAATGGTTTAAGCTTAGGGGGATTTGATGTGTGTATTTTATATCATCTTTTGGACCACTTTTGGTTGCATTTCCAAATCATTTTTACCCAATAATCACTCTTGATCATGCTATATCTTCTACTTTATTGTTATCTTTACTTGCTCTATTTTTTGGTTTGTAGATTGACATCCAAATGGATAGAAAATGTCATGATAACATCCATCGATATATTCTCCAGTCATCTAGACATTCAGAAAATCAATGTTGTTGAAACTGATAAAGACACCCCATGTCTTATTAAAGACACCCCGTGTCCCAATCCAGAAATTGAACCCAGAACTCCCAAATTTATAGCAACATGTCATGTCTTATTAAATGCACATTGTGACTTCCCAGAACTTGATCCAGAATTCAGTTATCATCAAACACGTCGTGTTGGCCATCCGGCACGCTGTGTGACCTGTAGATTTCATTCAAACATGAATTTAACTGTCTCACACTTATATATACGATTCCAATCCATCTTGGGACAGTTATCACAGACTATTTCAGACCTTTTGGAGCAGGACTCAGGAAAGGGAGAGCAAGGGGGTGTTAGAGGCATTCCAAGGGAGAAAAGTTGGTTTCTCAATAGGGAAACTTTTTCTTCCTCCCTCTTCTCCAACAATTACATCAAGGATCTTTGTCGTTCTCTTCTCTCCACTCTAAAATGAAGCTTTCTGGAGAGTTTCTGGTAGCAAGGATGGATTTGTGACGACTTGATTGGATTTCTATTTTTATCTTCCTTTTTCCATCGGTATTCAAGTTTATTTCCCTCTATTATGATATCTAGCCCTACTTTCTAACATTTTTATCTACTTTCTACAGTCATGGACGAGTAGATCTCTTATTCTTAGGCATGGGAGAGTAACTCCCATGTCATAATATTTTTAATATGAATTTCATATATAATGATAGTTGTTGTTGTTCTAAGGTTCATCATAGTTTACTTCTTCTCACATATTTTGTTGGCCACTTTGTATGTTTGATTTCTTCTCTTTGTATAATCTATGAAGATATGCATAAGAGTAAGGAGATGTGCTTTAGTTGCACTACCTTGACCATCGAGTGGTTGGGATGTGTAGGGGAGTAAAGGTTTGTAGTCTGAAACTTAGTATATCCACGGGAGTGGTAGACAAAGTTAGGACTGTTCTACACTACCGGGAGGTGGGTGTAGGATATAAACCTCCCTTGTTTCATTTCTATAATTGTCGATCGTCGTCATTATTCATTTTATGATATGGATGTGATACCTTATTCTCAAGAATCCACAATCCAATTTGATCATTAAAACAAGTAATTTATCTTCTGGATCGTTTCCTTTTGATTTCTTAGTTAACTAATTAAAATCTCTCTTGTTAAAAAGATCTAGATTTTTTAAGTTTAATACTCCTGAGCCTAATAATACCCTGCTCCTTGGACGACCTAGAAAATATTACATGCACCCATATACTTGTGGGGTAGTGTTCAAGTTTATAAATATTAAAACTTGCACACACAACCAACACTAGGTGTTATCCAAAAATTAGAAACTGCTCATCAAGGTGTCTGCATCGAACTCGAATCCAAGTTTGATCATCTACTTCACCTCCACTTGGGGCATACACCAACATGACTCCACCATGAATGTATTACAACTTCCATTTCATCTATGCAAGCAATTTCAATAATCATAAGTATCCTTACGAGATGCTTGTTGGTATGTATGCTCAGAGAGCCAATCATATGATGAATGTAATGGCATATCTTGTAAATTGTGGTATTGGTAGCAAAAGGCAATCTTCCAATTTATTATGTTATTCATTTATGATATAATTATGTAATATAATAAATGTCTAAAGAAATATATTACTCGATTACGTATGTCTTTGGGTTGAGGACTTGAATGATGATATCATACAGATGTCAAGAGTATATGCATTCTTGTTATGTCCCTAGTAGGATGTTATTGTGGAAGGCTAAATAGATAGCAATAACATATATGACTAGAGTTGTGTTGGTGATGACATAATCTCATTAGTCATGATATGTGATATTAAACCAAACACATAGATACTTGTTAAGTATAGTATATCGAAAAAACCCACCTTGAGAGTGACACATGGAAACCATGATTGGTAGTCAGAGTCATCTCTCATAGTAAGGTGGTGATTGTTATTCTTAGATTGGAAATCATTATACTCATCACATGTTGCTCGGGGTGTTTTGACGTCATTCATCGTGATCCTAAATAAGGGTTGTTGTAAAGGTGATGCTCGTGTGCACTGTGACACATGGGAATGAATGTGAGTGATGTATATGGGATTTATCCCTCCATAGGAGTTTGATATCCTAGCCACTTGATAAGTGAGAATGAGAAATGCATGGCCATGCTGATGTGAGTCGATATGTGATATTGAGATTACACATATCTCAGACATTCTACACTAGTTCAAGGAACATGGATTGAACATTGAAGAGGATGATGATGTCATGCCTCGAGTTCAATACAAATATCAGAGACAAAGGAACTATGCAATCATTGTAACACCAGTCACAGATGATAGGTTAAGTTGTTCTCCAACTTCTTCAATTACTTTGGTAGCAATGAAGTCTTTCTAGATATCAATCATTGCTTGTGAAATCATAATATGATAATGAATATCACTTCCAACATAATTTGAAGCCTACCAGGTCACACACATAGGATGTATTGGAATATGAGTATAATTGTGGACATGATCGGAAATGTTTGAATCAAGTTGGTTTCTAAAACGTTTAGTAATATACTAAATAATATTGGAATACAATTTGAATTAATTGGTTAAAATGTTTAACCCACTTAATTAGATATAAGTTGTTAAGTCGGTTGGTTAATATCAGATGATTGACATGAGTCAGATGATAAAATTAGTTAAACAATTAATGAAATTAATTGGATAATTAATCAATTTTAGAATATCCTTTTAATGGTCCATGAGCGACTTGTTTTATATGTTGTCGTAGCCTTTTGTTTTCTTAAGCTCCTGTTTGGTTCGGGACTGGCCTGACTTAAGCCTGCCTGGCTTGGACGGGCTTAGGCCTGCTGGAGTCTGATTCTGTTTGGCAAACCAGTCTGATTCTGTTTGGCAAACCAATCTCAATCTGGGGGGCTGGACTCGTTTCAGACTCGTTTCAAGCTGATTCTGTTTGGCTGTGCAGGCTGGGTTTAGTCTGATTCTGTTTGGCAACTGTAGGCAGGATTAGCTGAATCTGTCCTATTCTCGCAGAACTGTTGCTAGAAATGTGACTTTGTGACGCCGTTTAAACAGAAGTTTTTAAACTGAAAAAAGTAACCGAATAATAACTTAATTTTTTTCAATATCACTTTGTTTTAAGAACTCTCATTTTGTTGTTGAGATGTGAGTCAGGTGTGTTACCCTTTTGTGGGGTGTTTGTGTGGGTGTTTTGGTTGTTTCCTTGAGGTTGAATATGCCTAACATGCTATGTTTAATACCCCAAGATATGAGGTAACCCCGTCAGACCAACAAACACGTTCTAAAAATAGCCAAACAGCCCAACAAAACGTTCCAAAAATAGCCAAACATGAACATCATTTTTAAAGTAAAGCATATTCATCTACTGAAGACTAAATATAAATTTCCTTAGTGGGCAGGCACCCATAACAAGCCTGTAATGTATATAAACATCATAAAGATAATAAATAAAACAAAAAACTAAATATTGTTTGATCCAACTGATTGAACATCAGTTTCATCATCACTAGACGAGATCAAGACTGGTGCTTGGTGGCAATCTCTGACAAACAAGGCATCCGCCGAGTCCGAAGTAGATGATATGTAACCATCTGGTCTCGGGAAAATAAGCCTTAGCAAATCAGAGTTGTCACCTTCAAAATAAATCCATAACAAAAAACATGTAGGACGACTGTCGTCCTTGGGTTTGGGTTGTAGGGTCACGGTCCAGGCTGGTGTGGCTCTGAGGCTGTCTAACATTTCCGTCCAACCTTCATCTATGATTAAATATTTACTTTTCTTGTTCCATTTACTTTCTTCAGGTGCAGACCACCTGATCTGTACGTCAAAACTGATTCTCCCTACCTCCACCATTGCATAGCCAGGACTTATCATGTATGGCTCGCACCTCCAGGTAAGGGGAAGGGGGACGCGTCTCATGAACTCCCTGTTTGAGAGATCGTACTCCTTCACAAGGAAACGAGATCCCATGCTGCCTGTAATAAACAAGAAGAACAACAACAACAAGAACATAAGAAGAAGAACAGAAGAAGAAAAATAACAAGATAAGAAGAACAAAATTTAAAATAAGATAAGAAGAACAAAAACAAAAACAAGAACAATAATAACTCTTATGTTCACCTAAGTTCACTACTATCATGTATTAGGTTTATTATCATTTTATGATTTTGCCTCCATCGAACCCTCTGTCGTATACACTCCATCAACACACCTTCGTATACACTCCATCATATCATGCTCCGAACAACACACAAAATGAGGAGGCGTCGAATGACTAAGCATATTAGTTAATATGTAAGTTCCAAACAACAGAGCATTGAATATCCTTTTTTTAAAAACAATCAACAACACTTAACACAGCAACTTCCAAACAACAACACTAAAATGGAAAACCGATGACGCGAATGAAAGGTATGGCCGGCATTCCACGTTACGGCGTCGTCGGGGGTGAAGGAGTGTCCAACAGAAGCCTATATTGGTCCTCCAGTTCTTCTACATAGCGTTCTAGATACTCATGCTCATACTTTTTTTTGGTGTAAACATCATGGTGGTTGTGATGAATTTCAACAAAATCTTTAAAGTTCATTGTCTGACCCCACAATGACTTGCACTCTAGCGTGAGTAACGCAATCTCTGCTTTCAGAGAATCAATTGTAGGACTGCGATCGATTGCCCAGCAAAAGTAACTGCATCGATCTTTTCCCTAAAAAATATTATGAAGTTTACGTTAATGACAATGAATGTGTAACGTACACAGTGGCTACATAATATGTGTACAAGCGCACCTCGCGAGAAGGACATATGTAATACGTTTCACCTGGTCTTTCACTGAGAATTCCAAAGTCATACAACCATGCATCGTCAGTGTTAAGTCGCAAGCCTGCCTCTAACCCACAGTCACACCGCACAACTTCAGTTGTATTAATAGACATCTACACCATGCATTTGAATCAGTCAAACGATTTATGGCAATGGAGTTAGATTGAAAATCAAAACAATAACATACAAGCCAGACCTCATAATAATTGTTAAATCTATTACAGATAAACTTATGTTATGAATGTTGGACAGACATCATTGATGTTATACATCTATGATGTATTGTAACCGTCCTCATTGGAAGTGTTGTCGTCGCTAGTTATGTGAAGACGTTGGCGAAGATATTGGGACCGCGATCGTAGTTCGGTAATTTCTACTTGTAGCCTATCAGTGTCTGCTCTGCTGGAACAGACAAAGGCACACTGGGAAGACCATAGTTGACGTTCACTGCGTACATATGCAAGTTGTGAAAGCATTGCAGCCCTAACGGCGGTTAGTGTGGCAATTGTGGGTACAACCCGTTGCGCGGGCAACCTCATATGACATCTATTTTGATTTTGAAGACTACCGCATGTAAAATATGGCATGTGTGGGTTCTTGTCTTCAAAACGTCCGTTTTGTGCATCCTTGGCATCCATGTAAACGCGTACAGTGGATTGAAGGCCGCATTGACAACGAGGCATTCCGTTCTCCATTTGAAGACAACCTATATTGACACAATGTGTTGATTCTGATCAGGTTCGAAATAAACAATTCGGAAATCAATCTATTACAGATACTCTACTAACGAGTTTCCCAAATGAGATTAGCAATGGATTCACGTAACACTTCGCCCTCCCTTGAATCGGCCTGAGTTGAACCTTGACCTGAACTGGGGGGAACTGCGCCTGGGGGAATGGCAGACGATGAATTCTCATCTGGGAGTTCATCCATTATGGTGTCGCCGTCATTTTGCCGTCGGATGAAATTGTGTAGGATACAACAAGCAAGTACGATGCGACACTGCGAATGAATAGGATATGTCGGCCCCTTCTTAAGGTATGCAAACTGTCTCTTCAGCACCCCAAATGCTCTTTCTACAATATTACGTAGTTGAGCATGTCTGTGGTTGAACATCTCTTTCTTGCTGGTGTAGGCATGTCTGTTTCCTCGGTACTCAGCAATATGGTATGCTGTGTTGCGATAGGGTGCAACAAATTCACGAGTGTTGGCATACCCTGCATCTACCAGGTAAAACTTCCCCGGCGGAACTGTAAACCCGCTATGGTTCCTTTCCGATTGCAGGACCCTTTGGTCGGCAGCCGACCCCTCCCACCCAGTGAGGACATATGTAAAATTCATGGAGAAGTCTACTACAGCCATGACATTGAGAGAGACATTCCCTTTTCTGTCACGGTATCGATTTTGTTTGTCTCTGCTGACCAAGACAAGGATGTGTGTTCCGTCAATAGCCCCTATGGCATTCTATACACCAAAATAATGTTGTAAACATACACAATGTTTGAAAAAAAATTACATTTATTAGGGGGTTAACTATTACCTTGAAGTATGGGTAGAACCTTGCGTTATGTAAAATGCGAGTATGTGTTGATGTGCATGTAGTTGCGGTTTGCATGACAATGTATTCACGGGTCAACGCACAAACAGCATCCAACACTTCGTTGAACTTTCTGCTAATGGTCTCACCGGAGTGAATGTAGTCCTCCGCCAAAGCACGATTTGTGTGTCCATGGCCAACCATCTGCAGGAAATAGCATACGGCCTCAACTGAGCTGACGCCTCTAGTACCTCGCAACAAGCCACGACTCTCAAGCTTGTCGACAAAGGTCATTATAGTTTGTGGACGCATCCGGTATAGGTCATAAGCCCTTTGTTCGTGACCGGTCAATATTTCTAAAACCTTTATGTGGCCACTCCTGATGCTAACTGACCTAGGGATACGAGGTGGTGTGGAGGCATCAACGTCTACTGCGTCCATGATTGAGTATGCAATAGAGTCGGTAATTAAATCACCAACGTGAATCACTGGCCACAACAAGGAATCTAATAAAAGGTTGTTGAGCATGTCTTCTGATTGCGGTTGGTCATTGCTAGACATGATGCCTACATGTATAATGCGAACAACTACATAATAATTGCTACAACATAAGACAATCCAATTAACGTGCGAAAAATAAATTATTACAACACTCAATCAAATGAAATTGTACGGATATGTAATGTGTGTGCGGAAAGTAAATTATTACAACAGTCAATGAAATATAAATGTTTGGACGGAAAATAATTAACTTCAAATGCATACAAAATAACCCCTGCAATTATGTTCCCGATGGGCCAGCATCACTGGATGAAGGAAACCACATCGGTGGCACGCCTGGGAAGTTGGGTGGCGGGATAAATGGTGGCTGAGACGATGTGCCTGGGAAGTTGGGTGAAGAGGAAGACGACATAAATGGTGGCTGAGACGATGTGCCTGGGAAGTTGGGTGAAGAGGAAGACGACATAAATGGTGGCGGAGACGGGAAATAATATGAAGGCATTGGAGGTACAGATGTGGCAAAACCGAATTGTGACCTTTGACAAAGGTCGTTTAACCACAAGGTTATCTTTGAAGGGGTGTTTTGGAGGCCAAGGTAGATGTTGCGGTTGGTAGAGTCCTTGATGGCGTTCACAAGTGTAGTAAAAATGGAGGTGGGGGCATCGGGGAAATTGGCATTAAAATGTTGTAAAATGTTTGACAACTCTTCCTTTTCATAGGATTTGGTCATCATGGATGTCCCTAACTCGTGAACCTTTGTGTAAACCTGTGTGAACTCAGCCAGAACTTCATTGGAAAGACTACATCGCTCTTGCGACGTTGATTGGCGTTTCCTGCGCGTATGGGTAGAATGACTCCTGCCCCCAACTGACGGGTTATCCGTTCGCACAGGCCGCGCACTTTCACCCTCACTTTGCCCGGTAGTTGCGGGTACGCTACGCTCGTCTGTTGCCGAGTGTGTGTACATGGGTGTATCAGGCGCGCCTAGGTCGACACTTACATCATCCTTAGACGCAACATCTGCATGAATCTGAGTGTCCGTCGAAGACATTGCATGGTGTCCTCTAGCAATGTTCCTCCCCGCCATTAGCTCTATGTCGTAGTAGTGGGGAAACGGGCGCCTGAGCAACCTTGTCAGGTCCCTGTCTGCCTACGCTTAAAAAAAATGTGGTTGGCGATAATCATGTTTATATGTTTACATTTGTTAGGATAAAAGTTATGTATAGTGTGCGTACCGCAATGGCCTCTTTCCACTCAGGGGTGTCCGGTACAATGGGCTTGTGTCGGAGTTCATCCCATCCAACGCCACTCTTGTTGGTCAAACCCTTCAAATGGACGTAGTCCCTTTTAAGGTTCTTCCAGCGACATCTTATTTGGTCTAACTTAAACACGACGGCAACCCTATTATTGACATCAGAAGTTATTTCCCTCCAAGAGTCCCTAGTAAAATTACCATCAATACACCTGCCTAGGTCATATTGTCTACGCAATGCTGTCACCACAGCGACATCATACTCGCTTGTCCATACCATACGGTTGTTAGGGTCGACGGGAGGCATACTCGTGTAGTTGCTGCAATATTTGATGACATAATCAGTGTAAATGTTTAATTAAATTCAGTCACAACAGAAACCATTTATGTTTAATCAATACACAAACTGCATTGATTAACACCGAAAAACAAATAATGAAACACCAACGAGCATATAGGCAAGTTACAAATTATTATTGGCCCCAAGTTTTAGTTAAACAAGTTTTAAATCTGCCGTTATTTCCCCTATTAACCTAACCTAGACCTCACACTGATTTAGTTAAACAAGTTTTAAATCTGCTGTTATTTCCCCTATTACCCTAACCTAGACCTCACACTGATTTAGTTTCACACTGATTTAGATAAACAAGTTTTGAATCTGCTGTTATTTCCCCCATTAACTGATATTGGAGGATTAATAATGGTTACTCTAAATACAACATAGAGAGGAAAGTAAAACCAATGAAAGCTGAAATCCATAGCTGAAATCAATGAATGATATTTCCCAGAATACCAATTTCTATATCCAATTTCCAGATTTATGAAAGCCATAGCTGCTGCTATTATGATATCATAATAGTATCACAAAAAACATAACATCAAAATACAGAACATTAAAACAGAACAAATATTAGGCAGAGCAGCAGCAGCAGCAAAGACATTGCCATTAAAATAGAACAAATACAGAACATTAAAACAGAACAAATATTAGGCAGAGCAGCAGCAGCAGCAAAATGATATTTCCCAATGCTGCTTTTAAATCTGCTGTTGTTTTAAACCCTATTAACCTATGACTGACTCATTTGGCAGAGCAGCAGCAAAGACATTGCCATTAGAAGAACTGAAAGATGAGTTATAAATGTTGTTGTCCTCTTCAGGAATAGTGTGCACAATATTATAAGTGGATGATGATGATGGATTATCAGCAGTAGCAAAAAGAAATTCACAAAAAGTAGATAAATCACAAAAAGTAGATAAATCACGCAAGCAGGGAAAGCAAAGACAACCAAAGCTTCTTAGAGACACATAATTAGGTGTTTTGTTATATAGGGTAGCCAGTGGAGACTTGTATTCTCTATTTTTAGAGGGCAGACAGTTTAAATGAGAAACAATCAAATTAGTAGCATTTAATTCTTCAGTCTTTCCAATTGATTATCCAATTGCATATAAATGTTGGCAAGGATCTTGTTTATTTTATTCAGATAGAAGTAGGCTTTCAATATGGTTATAGAGCTTAGGAGAAGAGATAAAAACTCACCTAAGATTCCAAGCACCTTAAAAATGTCTCATATAATCTAAATTTCTACAAATCCAACCAAACCACGAGGATTGTATCCATTTCTTGCTCTTTTCAAAGAAGAAACCCTAGAAAAGGAGAATAAAAGATTCCAGTACTAGTAAGCACAGAAGATCCCTAACACTTGCTTTGAGTATTTCCAGATGGAATATGCATCAAAGATCCAAGAGCAGCTGCTACTTGTAGCTCAGTATGTGACTGACTAGAGTTAGGATTGTTAGAAGACAGATTGATGAGAAGGTTTGGCGAGGTAGTGTTATCATCAGAGGTAGTAGAAGGATCTGAGGCATGTTGGAGTTAGTAGAAATCTCCCCACCATTGTCAGTAACACATGCCTTCTCACCAGAGGTTAGAGAAATGCTATCAGTAATATCTTTAGCTGACTCATATATGACTGACTCATTTGGCAGAGCAGCAGCAAAGACATTGCCATTAGAAGAACTGAAAGATGAGTTATAAATGTTGTTGTTCTCTTCAGGAATAGTGTGCACAATATTATAAGTGGATGATGATGATGGATTATCATCAGTAGCAAAAAGAAATTCACAAAAAAGTTGATAAATCACAAGTAGGAATTTGAGATGACACTCTATTTTTGTAGGGAAACATATGTGACAATCCCTCCCAAATATGCCAAGTAAATCCTAGGTCAATACGATCAAATGAAATTGGATTAAATCCTAGGTCAAACAATATTCAAATCTTTCTCCAATTAATTGGAGGGTCAAACATAGGCCAAATGAGCTCAAATTTCACCCATAGGTTAATGACGTGCACTAAAACATAATTAATTAATTAATTTTGTCTTTTAACCCACCATCACTCCTAATTAAACAAAACACATTCAAATCTTTTCCAATTTAATTGGGGGATCAAACAAGGTCATAATGGGTTCAAATTTGAACCATAGGTACATTAGAGGGTCTAGAATATTCTCATACAATTGGATTTTATGCTTGTACTCGTTTTAGGCCTAAAATAACAAAAACCCTTATGTGTACTTAATTGACCATGATAAAAGCAAATAAAGCAATTAATTCTTCAAATAAGAATTACAAAATATGAAAATGTGCACTTCAACATAATTTCTTTTCAACTAACAATATGGAGGCCATTAATCAAGAAGTTAAACATGTAAATCAGTAATAATCATATGAGAGAAAAATTTGGACATTAAAACATTTATTCCCATTTTTCTTCAACAAAAGGGCATAGATATACATGAAGACATTTTCTTTAAATAAAACAAGTATAATAGGGCAATTGAACACAATAAGTGATTTTGCAAAACTAATTATGGGAAAATTGCATTTGAGTCCTCAACAATTATCTAAATTATCTAAATTGCATAAAAAGATTGGGATGTTACAATACTACCCACCTTAAATAAGATTGGGAAATTTTGCATAAAAAGATTTGAGTCCTCTACTTCTATTTCTACATCCTAGGGTGACTTGCATGAATCCTTATTGTTGCCTTAGTGGTCATCTATTTCTTTCTCTGATGCCATTAATGTAACACCCCTCCCTAGGGTTTCTTACGAAAGCAGAGGAAGCACAGCCTAATCCCCAACATTATCCATAATGTGGGGTACTTGGCATATTTGGGAGGGATTGTCACATACATGACCTCATAACAAGAAACAAATAACACTTGGCAGTATGTGACTGACTAGAGTTAGGATTGTTAGAAGACAGATTGATGAGAAGGATATTTTTGTAGGGAAACATATCTTCATTGAAAACAACATGTCGGGAAAAGTAAATTCTCCCACATGAGATGTGCAAACAACGATATCCTTTGTAAGCTTTGATGTATCCCAGAAAAACACAAGGCAGAGACCTTGGTTCAAGTTTATGCTTATTATAATCACGCAAGCAGGGAAAGCAAAGACAACCAAAGCTTCTTAGAGACACATAATTAGGTGTTTTGTTATATAGGGTAGCCAGTGGAGACTTGTATTCTCTATTTTTAGAGGGCAGACAGTTTATAATATGAACAACAGAGGAAAAAGCTTCAACCCAAAAGAATGTAGGTACACCACTATCGAACAGCATGGTCAAGCCAATTTCAACAATATGACAGTGCTTTCTTTCAACCAAACCAACTTAAGCATGTGTGTGAGGACAAGCTAGTTGATGGACAATACCTTCTGCTAACACAAACTCCTGCATTGCATGATTAACAAACTCACCACCACCATCAGTAACCACAACCTGAACTTTCATAGCAAATGGTCAAGCAACCATTTTACAGAAGAAAACAAACTATGGAAAGAAATCTGACTTTACAGAGGATAGAACCAGCAAAATCCAGACCATTCATCGACAAAAAGAGCATAGTACAGAAACCCATCTAGAATATTCTCTTGTAGCCGATCTCTTGTACAAAAACCCATTTAGTACAGAAGAAGCTCGCCCAAAAACCAGAAATCTCTTGTCCATCGACAAAAAGAGCATAGTACAGAAACCCATTTAGTACAAAAACCAGAAATCTCTTGTCCAAACGGTACTTGACATATATTATGGTTTTTAGAGTAAGGTAGCCGATGGCTTTTGCCAAGCATACAACAACTATTGCAGAAATGAAGAGATTTATTACAACTAAAGCACCGTCTACCCTAATTTGTGACAAACCTGATGAGAAGGGGGCGAGAACGAAGACAGAGTGTGGAAGCGGAGGTCTGGGCAGGGCCGCCGGAGCCGCCGGAGCACGATTGAGGAGCACAACTCAGCAACAGACGACCACCAGCTTCTGTGAACAGCTCCTCCAAAAGGCGTATGTGGAAGTGAACAACCTCGCAGCAGAAGGAGAGGAATAAGAAGGCACACGGACTAGGGTTTCTTCTTGCCTTGGACGAGCTAGGGTTCCTTCTGTGCATCGACAAGACAATTCAATGTCAAAGCAGGTAGTACAAAATACCAGGGTAGGGCATGGGTACCTTGCTTTCGAGGGAGCTAGCCGCCCAGGTAGACCGGCGTTGGCAGGCGGCAGCATTGATGATGGTCCACGCTTCTCCACAGGTCGACTGGTGCACTTCATCTGCGACCTCGAGCAGCTTTCGCTTTTACTTCTCACGGACAAACAGTAGTGAAGATGCGCCGAGAGAAGATGGGCGAGAGCTCGTCTGGCGAGGAGGAGAGGGAGGGTTGCGGGGTTGCGAGGGGAGGGTTGCGGGGTTGCGAGGGACCAGGGAGGGTTTTCGGGCCAAACCGGATTGGAAATCCCAATCCTGCCTCGATGGGGATTGACTTAAACCTGATATTGGGATTCCGTTAGGCCAAAACGGGGCTCAGACTGGTCCGCTAGCCAAACACATTTCTTGCCCAAGCCGGACCGGATTGGGCCGCCGTGGAGCAAAACGACACCGCCCAATCCCGGTCCAGGCCGGAACCAAACAGGGGCTAAGGGTTTTGGGAAACCCTGCTTCCTTTCTTCTTCTATTTATAGGGGAATGACATTCGAATTTAGTGGAGACGTTCTGACATGCTCACATACATGAACCCTAGCCATCATCGTCCCTAAGTAAGAGAGAAGGAGAGAGATTTTGATGATAGCACGTCATCAAGTAGAAGGTTGTTCCTTCCCGTAGGCTTAGGAAACGTAGTGTAGAGTTCCATTCTATCTGTGTTGACAAAGTAGAGATGTAGATGCTGATTTGCCTACATTTGGAGGATGAACAAGGACCATCTGTGCACATGAGGAGTGACACACATTAGTGGATGAAGGGGCATTATCGAACTTTCTCCAGGATGAGGTATATCCCTATTCCTAATACATTGTTGTCAATGAGATATTCTTGTAAGGTACATGTAGAAAAAAATATTGCTTCCACTGCACATGTTGCCTCTATGAAACATAACAATGTTGGCCACATCAGAAAGGAGGCTTTTCCTTCAATAGTACTAGTCCTTCCATTTTTTTCATCTTCTTTTCAAATAATGAAGTTCGAATCTAATGGGCACTTAAGGCTTTGTGAATGGTGGGGATACCCAATTGGGTGGGTCTCCACTGTCTATATCTTTGTTGATTACACATTTATACTATTGGAAGACTATGACTTCCCAACTATGTGTGGGAACAATGGCATCTTCTTGGTCGACTTGAAGGATCAATTCAACTTCCCAAAGGGAACCATCAATGGGTATTTTAGACCACAGAATGACCCAATTCTCGAGTTTTACTACAAGGAAACTACTTCATTGACATGTAAGTCAACAATATTGCACAAATTCTTGGATCTTCATGATGTTGACTATTTTCAATTTTGCCACTTTTTGCCTCTTACCAATGCAGCTAACAGAATAACAGAAGAAGCATGTACGAAAGAATGCTTGAAGACTTGTTCCTACAAAGCAGTTGTGTTTCATCAGAATGCCACATGTGGGTATTGTTACCTACCTACAAAGTTTTTTTCATTAACAACTAATAACCCACTTCAAAACTATTACAATTCCACCACGTTTCTTAAGGTCCAGGCACCTGAAGGGGTCAATTTGACACAAAATCCCAATGTATTGCTTAATTCAATGGAAACTAGGAAGGCTAAACCATTACCAACAAACGCAGTCGTTGGATTGGCAGTTGGATCATTTGTGGTCTTGGTTCTGATTACCCTACTTGGTATTGCTTGGTTGAAGATGAAGAAGAAAGCAGAAGCAGAAGGCAATAATGACGAAGCAAATGGATTTCACTAGTTGCCCAGAATGCCCACAAAGTTCTCTTACCATGAGCTAGAAGATGCCACAGACAACTTCACTTGTATTCTCAGCAAAGGTGGGTTTGCAACTGTATTCCAGGGAGTTCTACCCAGTGAATTAAAAGTTGCAGTAAAGCAGCTGGAAGGTGTGCAATGAATTATGACAGAGTTTCTAGCAGTGATCCAAATCATCATGTGTGTCCACCACGTCAACTTGGTAGGTTTGGTGGGGTTCTACATCAAGAAATCTCATAGAATTTTGTTGTATTAATACATGAGCAGTGGGTCCTTGGGTAGATGGATCTTTCATGGGGAAAGGGAGAGAAGTGACCTTAGCTGGGAGATCCGCAAGAAGGTTGTCTGCCAAGTAGCAAGAGGATTGTTCTACCTCCATGAGGAGTGCAGTTCTAGGATTTTCCATTTAGATATTAAACCTCAAAACATAGTATTGTATGATGATTTTGCCGCTAAAGTCTTTGATTTGGGACTCTCTAAATTCGTTGATGGCGGGAAGAGCTTTCCATGACTACTATGAGAGGCACTCCTACATACCTAGATCTATAGTGGTTTCTTACTTCAAAAATAGTGCACAAGGTATATGTCTATAGCTTTGGGGTTCTGATTATTGAAGTTATTTTTTAGAGGAGAAATCTATACACCACCCAGACATGTGACACTAACCATATCCTGAAACTATAGAATAATATGGCACGATAAGTGCCACTGATGCACTTTGTCTATGGCTATTGTCACAGTGTACAGAGTCATCAAATTGGAGGCAACTAAGATGCTGAAACTTGCTATCCGGTGCCTACAAAGTGATGCAAATGAAAGGCCAATAGTGTTAGTGGCTGTTAAAGTGTTAGAATAAACAATAAAGGTACCAGATTTGGAGATGAACTTCTTATCACTTACAAATGGATCAAAATGGTCTAGTATGTATATTCTAGCTCCTTAGGTCCACTAGTGGCATCATCTCTATCTGACCCATGTTGAACATTTATTTTTGGCGATAATTGCCTTTGTTTCTACTACATGCAATTATTTTTGTAAAATATGTATTTTATTTCCAATTTAGTTTTTGTCCACAAATACATAGAGTTATGATCACTCATAGTGGTAATAAGCATTTATCGCCTTCTTTCACAATAATAAATGATTGTCTTTGTTTTGGTTTTTCCTGCATAACTTTCTATTTATATAGTCAATAATATGCATGAAAAATCCTACTAGCTACAAGTATTTGATAATTTGATGTATTTCCTTGAATAATTAAACATTTGGATCCTGAAATGAAGTCCAAATGAGAATATATATGGTTAATATAGATTTTAGTTGAGGTTTGTTTTCTCAATTCTCTTTGTTGACTTAGATGGATGGAGTTACTTAAGATTTATCTTAGCTTAAGTTTGATTTATATGGATGGGTACCTAGATCCATAGTGGTTTTGTCTATATATTAGGTATTGTCCTATGGAATTTGTTGCCAACATATAAATTTGGAAGAAAAAAAACAAATGGGAAATGTGATCCATCTTCTGAAACTGCTAAATACAATCATGGAGAATGGGTGAAGGATTTTGTTTCTAGCTCTTGGCATGGTGTAGAGAATCATGAAGTACTAGAAGCTATTGAGATGTTGAAACATGCTATTTGGTGCCTAGAAAGTGATTCATAAGAAAGCTCATCCATGTTTGTGGTGATTAAAGTGTTAAGAAAAACAACCAAGGTACTTGACATGGAGCTAAACTTCTTATCACCTGCAAATAGATTGGAATTGCTACATGAAATAGATTCTATCTCCTCATCTCTAGTAATGATATAAGTGCCATGTGGGCCACATTGAAACTAGCTAGTGGAGTATTTGCTTCTGGCCATCACTTTGTTGGTTTGTTCTTCACTCACTTGTGTTATTGAAATTTGTACTCAACTTGCAATATTGTATGGACCTCAGATTTATAAAGTTACCATCTACTGTAGATGTTTTAGAATTTTCTTGTCCCATGTTTACACAGGGTATCCTACACTCCCTACTGGATTAAATCCACATGTCTCTACCATTTAATCTGAATCACCAAATTTAATTGCTTTTACACATGTCGAAAGATAAACAAAGGTGTAGCATACATTGTATTCATACTGGGAGTAGCAACTCTGAACTCGCGATAGTTGTCGTAGAATTCTTATTTTCATTGGTAGTAAGTACTATATTACTGCCTTTTTCTACCATAGGGTTAATAGTGAAATATGTATACCATTGATATTATTATCTTATAGAAAAATAGAATTTTTCAAGAAAATTGAAGATATACAAATGGCTCTAGTAATGAATTGGTGGTACTGCTGATCCAAAAAAGCTAGTAAGGAATTGGTGGTACTGCTTTCTTATCCTGCTACTGGCGCAGATCGTGCAACACCAAGCTGCTAGCATATACTCTAATGCAATTTTTGGCACCTCAGCCATTTACCCAACTGCTAATTTGTCCACCACTTGGACCATCGACCACAACGGCCCCTATAACTAGGGATGAGCATAGGAAAGGCATGAACATAGGACCGGGTCATCTAGGGTTTTTCCAAGACCATGCTCAAACTCATATTTTTAATTGGGTTGCGGGTCGAGTTTAGGTTCGGATAATGTTTAGAAAACTTGATTCATACCTGACCCATATAATAGAGTTGGGTTCTGGAACAGACGCGGGCCGGCCCAAATAAAATATTAAATGAAGATATTACCAACATATACATAGAATAAATTCGAAAATAGTTTTGTGGTGTATCACTAGGTATATGAATAAAGTTAAGTTTCGAGACAGTTTCAGGCCGATCCAAATAAAATATTACATGAAGTATTTTCAACATATACTTAAAACAAATTCTAACATAATTTTGTGGTGTATTGCTAGGTATATGTACTCCATATATATCCTCTCATAAATTCATATACTTAAAAATTATTACATACTCGAACATATGAAAAGAATAGAATCTAGATATCATATGTTTAAAATTACAGTCATGTTCCATTTATTTATAATATAGCTAAAACCATCCAACCATTAAAGGTAACTCTACCATTTACATTGAAAAGCTAGTTTGGTTGGATGTAGTAGGGTGTAGTTGTGTGAGTTTGTAACATAAAAATCTACATCAAACACACACTTTGCGATCTGACTACACCCTGCCAAACATGCCTTGATTGGAAGATGTGTGTTTGTATAATGAATAGTCTAGTAATGTCCCACAAAGGTGATTTTTGAAACACATCCAATGTAAGCAAGGTTAATCCAATATTTAATAATTATACTTTTTGTGAATTACTACAAAAACATTAAAAATAAAATACTTGCATATACCTTAGATGTGCATTGCCCTTTTAGTATTATTTATATAATTGACTAAATATGTTTTAGACCAAATGTATTTTAAAACTTTGTAGTCAAATGTATCTTACAAAAGATACATATTTTATACCAACATGTGGTTATGTATATACAGGTATATAGATAATATGGCATCTGGTCTTTGGTCCTGGGATTACCTTGGCCATGACCCAGCCTATATAAAAATTTGGGTCAAAATCTTAAGTCCGACCCAGCCATATAATTTACATGGATCGGGTCTGGCTCGGGTTATGCATGTTGAGACATGGATTGAGTCAGGCCGGCCCGATTTGATGATCATCCCTACCTACAACCTCTCACTCCTCTCCAATGACATCTTCCAAAATCCCATTCTCCACCACCTATGACAACGGCCCCTATAATCAATGACGGATGTCATACCGAGTTTTGTGTGTGGCTTCTACTGTAATGGTGGGGGAAGGGGTGGGTGTAACGACTTCCACTTTGTGGTTTTCTCCATCTGTGAGTCGTATAACGGTAATATATTTGTAGGTAAGGGATGCAATCTAGAAGTCGTGTGGTCTACAAATAGGGACCTAACACTGTGAGTCGGCGCGATGATGGAGTTCACCGGAGAGAAACTGGACATGTGGCTCGTGAATGACAGAGGTGCAACGGTGTGGCAGTCGTTCGACTATGCCACCAACATTCTAGTCTCTGTCCAGGTGATGTACATATTTTATATCATCTTTTAGACCATTTTTGGTTGCATTTCCAAATCATTTTCACCGAATAATCACTCTCAATCATGTTATATTTTTTACTTTATTATTATCTTTACTTGCTCTATGGCTTGGTTTGTAAGTACAACAATTTGGCATCAAAATGGGGATAAAACCCCATGATAACATCCATCAACACATTCTCCAATCATCTAGACATTCGGAAAATCAATATTGTTGAAATCGATAAAGACACCACATGTCTTAATAAATACAACTTATGTCTTATTAAAGACATGACGTGTCTTATGAAAGACACCTTTTGTCCCAGTCCAGAAATTGAACCAAGAACTTCCAAATTTGCAGCAACACATCATGTCTTATTAAAGACATTTTGGGTCTAATTAAAGACATGTCGTGTGACTTTCCAGAACTCGATTCAGACTTCATTTATCACATCAAACATGTCGTATTGGGCATCCAACATGTTGTGTGACCTAAAAATTTCAGTCAAACGTGAATTAAACTATCTCACGCTTTTATATATGACCCCAAGCCGTCTCGGGATAGTTATCACCGAAAAGTTCCTTTTGGAGTGGGACTCAAGCAAGGGAGATCCATGTCGAGTTGGAGGCATTCTAAGGGAGAAAAGTTGGTTTCTCAGGAGGGGAACTTCTTCTTCTTCCTTCTTCTCCAATAACTACAACAAGGATATCCATCATTCTCTTCTCTCCACTCCAAAGTGAAGCTTTCTGAAGAGTTTCCAGCAACAAGGACAGATTTATGACTCCTTGATCATAGTTCCAAGTCTATCTTCCTTCTTCCACGGGCATCCAAGTTTATTTCCTTTTATTATGATGTCTAGAACTACTTTCTATTTCTTGTATCTACTTTGTACGGTCATGGACGAATATATCTCTTGTTCTTGGGTATGGGGGAGTAACTCCCACGTAATAACATTGTTGAACACAAATTTCATATATAATACTAGTTGTTTTGTTGTTCTAAGGTTCATCAGTGTTTAATTCTTCTCACATACTTTGTTGGCCACTTTGTATGTTTGATTTCTGCTATTTGTATAATATGTGAAGATATGTATAAGAGTAAGGAGATGTGTTTTAGCTGCAATACTTTGATCACAGGAGTGGCTGGGTTGTGTAGGGGAGTGAAGGTTTGTGGTCCAAAACTTATTAGTGGTAGACAAAGTTAGGATTATTCTACACTATCGGGAGGTGGTTGTAAACCTCTCTTGTGTCATTTATAGCATTGTCGATCATCATTGTTCTTCATGTTATGATACAGATGTGAAACCTTATTCTCAAGAATACCCAATCCAATTTGATCATTAATACAAGTGTTGTATGTTCTAGTTCATTTTCTTTTGATTGCTTAGTTAACTAAACAAAACATATCTTGTTGAAAAGATCTAGATTGTTGAAGTTTAACACTCTTGCGCCTAACAATACCATACTCCTTAGACGGCCTCAATAATACTAGACGCACCCGTATACTTGTGGGATAGTGTATGAGTTTACAAATATTAAAACTTACACACACAGTCAACAAGTTTTTGGCGTAGTTTTCGGGGAGCACTGATATTTTTGTTAGAGTAAGAAGTGTTAAATTGTAAGTGAGACTAGATCACACCACCACGTGTCATATCCACCATTATTTTTTACCTTTCATCATAATCATCATCATTATCATATTTTTATATCTTTCATTCTCATTTTTGTACTTCACTCACCTTTGTTATTTGCAAGACAATATAAGGCGATCCAAAAGGGGTCTTGAACCTTCCACATTTCTAGACCCCAAAATTGAGCACACTATTAGAAACCTTTCAAAAATATGGATTGAACCTCAATCAGATTTGGAGGACTCATAGACATCATCACCAACATCTTCACCACCATCCTCACCATCCCAACAAGAAGAACAAATCATGGACGATGATTGTCCCCTAAAGGCCTTTATTGTTCCAGCTACTGCAAAAATGAATGGGCTATCACTAACCCAAAAATTGAGGGAAATGCCTTTTCTATCAATCCCATAATTATACATATCATACAGAAGAACTAGTTTGGAGGGATGCCAATAGAGGATGCAAACCTCCACATTGCTGAATTTCTACAGCATCCTAGCACTTTCAAGATAGATGGTGTTCCTACTGATGCATTTTGTCTTCTTCATTTCTCATTCTCTTTGAGAGATAGAGCCAAGGCATGGCTCTATTCTTTACCAAGAAAATTCATCCACATCTGGGATGAACTCCTCAAAGTTTTCTTAGCCAAATACTTTCCATCAAGCAAGACTACACAATTGAGGAGTTAGCTCATCAATTTTTCTCAACATGGAGAGATCTTGTATGACACATGGGAAAGGTTCAAAGACCTTCAACATCTTTGTCTACACCATGGTTTAAGCAACTGGCTTCTATTGCAAACTTTAAATAATGGCTTATTCTACAATACAAGGATGTCTATTAATGTTGTTGCAAATGGTGCTTCAATGAACAAATCATACAAGGATGTCTAAGCCATTATTGAAGACATGGCAATTAATCATTTCCAGTGGAGCAATCCATCTTCTTCTTCATGCTCTATTTTTCAAAATCAAGTCGTTGAAGTAATTTGTGATGTATGTGGAGCGGCGGCACACACTCCTTCATGTTTTTCCACACCATCACAGTTTGAAGAGACACCAGAGCTCAACAACAATATCAGCTGCAATTTCATCCAGTACCAACAATATTTGCAACCCAAGCTGAGTTTGGTGTCCATGCTTGAGACCTTTGTCTCAACTCAAATTTAGCAAAATGATGAGTTTCACCGATAAAGGGAGCCTCTAAAGGATGATATTTCAAAAATTTCTTCTAAGGTAGATGAAATTGTCACTCATACTAGGATGTTGGAAAATAAAATTGTTCAACAAGCTCTTTCCAATCAAAAAGCACCCTTTGGTTCCTTGCATAATCAACCACAAATAGATTCAAGGGAGACATTCACATTATTTGCCATGAGGATTGGACCTTCTATAGAAGAACCTTCTTTACCATCACATACAATATCATATGAAGTTGTTGACTCCAATGTCGGCAATGATATTGAAGCTCAAAGAAAGAAATATGCATATGCTCCTAAGGATGATTTTTCAGACAAGACAAGTTCCCCCTCTCAACACATCTTTGATATAATGCTTGGTGATGACAAAATTCTCTTTGAATCGGATGTTGATTATTTTGAAGAAGAGAATGAAGGGGCATACAACATTTAAATCCAGCTGATTATTCCTATTACAAATCACAAGCGTCGATCTTTAGGCCAAATAAAAGATATATTGACAAAGAGGCATAGATCCTTGGCACAACAATTTCCAGCCTCAAATCAAAGTAGATGCCTCCATCTTCATCATTCACCGTGATAGGTATCCGGTTGCAATCCTCTCGAGTTTATTATATGCAGTGAAGACACTACAAATTTCAAGCTTAGGGGAGAGCAACTGGTCGGTAGTGTAGTGTAGTTTTATTTCCCTTTTATCATCATTTTCTTAGTTGTTATTTCCAATTCTGTTATTCTTGTGGCAAATCCAGTATGATATGTGGCTTATCTTTTGTATGTGGATTGAACTGATATGCTTAATTGGTTGTCCTCTTTTGGTGAGAAATATCAGTTGTGGAGATTGTAAAAGGCATGCTTTAATCAAATGAAACTTTTTAGCCATCAACATGTGCTTAACTCTGGTTGACACTTCTAGCCTGAACATTCATCTTTCACATCCTTGATTGCTTAAAACATGTAATGGCTTCAATTTTTATGAGTAAGTCAACTATACAACATCATTTAGAATACGAGATGCCATTTCCAAGCTCTTAGTGTATTTCCCACTACACTTTTAGTGAAAAATTTTCAAAATAAATGAATGAAATCTAGCTAATGTTTCAATTTAGTTGACTCTCCTATGTTGTAGAAAAATGCTAAAATTTCTTTGGGCTGATTTCACTTTAATACCCCATAAAAGATAGCAAAACTTCCCACATATTATGCTAGCCTGGTGTTAGTCTGATCTAGCCACAATAGTTAGGTGGTATGTCTTAAAAGAGGGTAAAAATACTCCAATTGGCACTCCACATGTGCATAACCCTACATTAGTAGCCGAGTGTCGGAACCCGTAATCCATTGTCATATTATTTTTAGGAAAGGAGAGTAAAACCAAAATTGTTAATTTTAACTAAGATTTCATTTTTTGTGTCCTTATTAGTTAAGAGTTTGAGTTGCACATCCACTAATTGTTTGGCTTGGTCATCTAAATTCTACATAGTGTTGTTTAATTTATTGATTCATTTGATTGTGACCATCCCTAACAAACTAAAAATCTCTTTATTGGGAATTTAAGTTGAATTGATGGCTATGAGTATAAACTTGTTGATCATGGTTGATTTGTCCTTATAAACATCTTTCATTTAATTTTATTTATGAATCAACTTGACAATCCTTTCATTTGTGTTTCTATGCTCTTTTTGCTTGAGGACAAGTAATGGTTTAAGCTTAGGGGGATTTGATGTGTGTATTTTATATCATCTTTTGGACCACTTTTGGTTGCATTTCCAAATCATTTTTACCCAATAATCACTCTTGATCATGCTATATCTTCTACTTTATTGTTATCTTTACTTGCTCTATTGTTTGGTTTCTAGGTTAACATCCAAATGGATAGAAAATGTCATGATAACATCCATCAATATATTCTCCAGTCATCTAGAAATTCAGAAAATCAATGTTGTTGAAACTGATAAAGACACCCCATGTCTTATTAAAGACACCCCGTGTCCCAATCCAAAAATTGAACCCAAAACTCTCAAATTTACAGCAACATGTCATGTCTTATTAAATGCACATTGTGACTTCCCAGAACTTGATCCAGAATTCAGTTATCATCAAACACGTCTTGTTGGCCATCCGGCACGCTGTGTGACCTGTAGATTTCATTCAAACATGAATTTAACTGTCTAACACTTATATATATGATCCCAATCCATCTTGGGACAGTTATCACAGACTATTTCAGACCTTTTGGAGAAGGACTCAGGAAAGAGAGAGCAAGGGGGTGTTGGAGGCATTCCAAGGGAGAAAAGTTGGTTTCTCAAAAGGGAAACTTTTTCTTCCTCCCTCTTCTCCAACAATTACATCAAGGATCTTTGTCGTTCTCTTCTCTCCACTCTAAAATGAAGCTTTCTGGAGAGTTTCTGGCAGCAAGGATGGATTTGTGACGACTTGCACTACTACAGAAACGGCTTTTGGCGTCGGTCGTTTAACCCCATTTGGCGTCGGTTTCCGACCGACGCCTATGTGGGCGCCGCTAAAGGTCGAACACTTCGGCGTCGGTTTTTTAACCGACGCCTATTTAATCTATAGGCGTCGGTCGTTTAGTAGATAACCGATGCCAAAAGGGTTCGCGCCACTAAAAACGGAATCATCTAGGGCACTTTCTGCGTCGGTTATTTACTGAAAAACCGACGCCTATATGGAATATAGCATCGGTCTTTTAGTAGATAACCGACGCATAAAGTGCCCTAGATGACGCCATTTTCTGTGGCGCGAACACTTTTGGCGTCGGTTATATACCAAAAGACCGACGCCTATAGATTAAATAGGCGTCGGTTTGATACGAATATCCGACGCCATTTCCAGGACTTCTTTGGCCACATCAGGCGTCGGTTTTTTGAAAAAAAACCGACGTTGTAGGTCTTTGCTGACGGTTTTCTATAAATAATCGACGCCTATTTCCAGGACTGCTTTGGCCACATTAGGCGTCAGTTTTTTGAAAAAAACCGACGTTGTAGGTCTTTGCTGACGGTTTTCTATAAATAACCGACGCCTATTTCTATTTTTTTTCATATCAGTTTGCAGGCCTGCTGTGGCTGGTCAGCAGGATGAGAACCTGCAGTTCAATTTTCTGAACTGCAGGTTTACGATATCCATTGATATCAGCCTACAAACAGGCCGCAAACCTGCAAAAGTCACAAGGAAAATTTCACACAAGTACATACATTCAGACATCAATTCAATTCTCACATTCACACATATAGAAACATTCAAATACATGTATTAACATTCAGAAATATTCATTTACAAAGTATCATTCATTATCGCTATCAACATCCCAATTATATCTTACAGTTGCCACTGCTTGTATGGCTTTTGCCCATTCTTCTCTTACTTCATTTAATGCTTCCATCGTATATGGAGCATGTATATTTTTTAAGTGTTTACCTATAGTGTGGTCAGTTTTAAACACCTGCAAAGAGAATGATGTATATAAATAAGTAATAATATAAAAATAAGATTGATATATTTCATACTAACTAATGAGACTATATATAATACCTCATGTATGCTATCGATGTCCAATGCGGCATGTTTGATAATCATCTGCATAAATCGCATCACATAGTATGCGCATGCTCAGCCATTGTCTTGTGTAGCACACTATAAATTGAAACATACAAAATAATACAACTAAGCACAATTCACATCAATAATATATATATTCGAGTCGGGACCTTACTTGTACGTTCTGCCAATTTATTGGCTGGTTCTTTTTCCTTGGGACCGTTCCTCCAGCCTTTTTGAATGCATCTAATCCCCTACATGTTAATATAACACAATAAATTGCATAAGTAAATAGTAATGTAATAAAAGATGTTAACGGATATAAAAATGAAATATTTCTCACCAGAATAATGGCATTCTCATTACCTGTCCAATTTTAGTGTTCAATGTACTCCCCATAGGATTTAGATAATAAACAGTGAATGTCCCGGGGACAATAACTAGTAACTCCCAATGTCTACCGCTAGAGGTAAGAAGTTAACAATTAATAACTCAAAATGCAAAATAAAAATGGAATTTTCTTAAGTCCAAATTATATCAGGGTATTATTATTTGAGTCCAATAAAAATGTCAAGTAAACTTACTTGACATTGAATGGAGATATTATTATCGTCTTCTTTTGCTGACCAAAAATTGTAAAAGCATCTATACAGTATTATTGAACATTATCAGGGTCTTTAGCTACCAAACTAATCAATAATGGAATCAAAAATCCCACATGATCAAATGCAAATTGTTTGCAATGATCTTTGACTAAGTAGCTGCAAAACATATAGGCGTATGCATTAATATATAAGAAACCAGATCACCGGATCTTACACAAGGTATATGGATGTATAAACAAGATCTCACCTTATCCATGTCTCTATCATTGATGTATTCAGCCAATCATACATAAACAACTCAATAATATCTTGTATAAATAAAGAGATATCGTATGATTGACCTGCATAATCTGCATCTAAAGAAACTATTATAGGGCAATGTATATTATGTGCCCGTAGCCAACATGCCATTCCCCTACAAGAAGGACCTAACGGGTATGTTAGGTCAGTTGGAACCCAATTTGGTAATGCGGGAAGTGGAGGTGGAGGCCTAGGTGCTCCTGGTGTCTTCTTTTTAACCTGTATATATAATTTCAGATCAGTTGACATCATATATACACATTAACAGTCTAAATCAATGTAAATTTATCTTACAATTTCAGTCGTGTAAATACATTAACACACTGAATTAGCCCAATATAGAAATATAGGATATATGACATAACTAGAAGATAATGAATTTTATAGAAATACAGAATATGTTTTTAGAACTTACATTGGTATCCTCGCCATGCTCGTCATGGACAGCATGCTCATCATGGACTTCATGCTCATCATGGACATCATGCTCATCATGGTCAGCCATCTGAAAATGTCATTAAAAAGGCAAACATTTAGCATTTGTATTAACTAGAAAAAGGCAAACATTTAGCATTTGTATTAACTAGAAAAAGGCAAACATTTAGCATTTGTATAAACATACATGTCTCTAAAATTGTGATCTTTTATCAATTAACAATCCTTCATTGTGATCTCCGCGCACATATAAGTCATCATTAGCTTCAATATTTTGTGGAGTTGGCAACCCAACTGAGAATGGACTGGAGTCATCATACTTATCATAGTACTCTTCTTCATCTATAGGATCTTCAATGAATTGTCTTTTACCATGAAGAACAACCGACCATTTATCATTCGCAGGATCATCGATATAGAATATTTGTTTCGCCTGTGATGCCAATATGAATGGTTCACCCTTCTCGCCAATCTTTTCAAAGTTCACCAAAGTGAAACCCAATTCATCCACTATAACTCCTTTGGTGTTATCAACCCAATTACATTTAAAGAGCGGAATTTTGAAATCTATGTAGTCAAACTCCCAAATGTCCTCAATGACACCGTAATATGACATTTTAGCTTCACGTGGACTCTTATCCTTTGCACTTGCAAAGTACATAGTCGACGCTTGAAGAGTGACCCCACTATTTTGGACGACACTCTTATCATCTTGGCGCTTTGTGTAATATGTGAATCCATTAATGTCAAACCCTTCATAAGACATAACATTCGGTTTTGGTTTAAAGGCGAGGCATTTGATAGTTTCTGTAATATCATTTGGTGTTTGAGATAGTTGATGTAAGACTTTATCTTCAAACCACTTAGTAAAAGTCTTATTATGCTCTCTAGCAAGCCACATTGAACTTGCTCGAGGATGTTGTCTCTTTATGAAATTGGTATGTTCCTCGATATAAACACTCACTTCGTCCATATTGTGTAAAATATACAAGTGAGCTTGTTCCAACTGCTCACGGATGATTACTTTCACCCGTGATCCCAAAATTCCTTTGCCCTCCTCAATATTCTTGTCATTATCAGGAGTGTCATTACCACTGAGAAAGTCATTGCAAAAATCCATAACCTCTCTCGCCACATAACCTTCAATAATACTCCCTTCAGGCCGATAACGGTTTCGAACATCACCTTTAAAAACGCTCATGTATCGTTCAAAGGGATACATCCAATGCAAGAAAACTGGTCCCAACATTTTCACTTCCCTAGTCAAGTGGACAACAAGATGTACCATGATATCAAAGAACGAAGGAGGGAAATACATCTCAAGCTGACATAGGGTAACAACCACTTCTCTTTGCAAATTATCGAGAGTATCAGGGTCAATAACTTTACTGCATAGACTGTTGAAAAAGAAACAAAGTCTGGTAATTGCAAACCTTACATGCTTCGGCAATATAGATCGAATTGCCACGGGTAATATTTGTTGCATTAGAGTGTGACAATCATGAGATTTAAGACCTATCAACTTCAGATCTTTCATTGATACCAATCTACGGATGTTGGATGAGTAACCATGTGGCACCTTAACATTTACCAAGCATTCACAAAAAGTTTTCTTCTCCTTTCTAGATAACGTGTAACAAGCGGGAGGTAAGTATGTTCTTTTACTACCCATTTCACATAATTCTGTTAATTCTGACCTTATTCCCATTTCACGTAGGTCCAGTCTGGATTTTATCCCATCTTTAGTCTTACCTGGTATATTTAACAGAGTACCAATGATGCTATCACAGACATTTTTCTCAACGTGCATTACATCGATACAATGCCTGACTGTCAAAGAACTCCAATAAGGAAGATCCCAAAATATTGACTTCTTCTTGAATGAAGAATTGACACTCCGTGTGGCCATACTACATTGTGATTTCTTACCAAATTTATTGACAATGTCTTTTACTCTTTCATAAACAACATCCCCTGGTATAGGTTTAGGTGCACTCCGTTCATCATTCCATCCATTGAATGCTTTGCGCTTCCTACGATACGGATGGAATTTTGAAAGAAACCTTCGATGACCAAGATATACAGTCTTGCCGCCATGTTTTAGTCTTATTGAATCAGTGTTTTCTTCACATATAGGACACGCTTTAGCTCCTTTGACACTATATCCAGACAAATTCCCATATGCTGGAAAGTCATTAATAGTGCAAAACAACATAGCGTGCAAACGAAATGTCTCTCTTACTAAAGCATCATAGGTCATCACACCTTCAGCCCAAAGTTTCTTTAAGTCATCAATCAAAGGTTCAAGATAAACATCGATATCATTTCCGGGTTGTTTAGGGCCCGATATCAACAATGACAACATAACGTACTTATTTTTCATACACATCCAGGGAGGAAGATTGTATATAACAAGCATGATTGGCCAAGTGCTATGTTGGCTGCTCAATGTCTCGTACGGATTCATCCCATCTGTACAAAGCCCAAGTCTTAGATTCCTATCTTCTTCACCAAATTTGGGGTACAATAGATCAATCTTCTTCCACTGTGGGGAATCAGACGCATGTCGCAGGATCCCATCATTATTTTTCTTAACATCTGCATGCCACCTCAAATTCTTCGCATCTTTCGGATTTGCAAACAAGCATTGAAACCATGATATTATAGGTAGATACCACAACACCTTGGCATGAGAACCAGTTTTGGACTCCCCCAAAGTCGTCAATTTATACCGTGACGCACCACATTTTGGACAATCTTTCAAATCTACATAGTCCTTTTGAAATAATACACAATCATTCGGGCATGTGTGTATCTTCTTGGCCTCCATTCCCATTGGGCACAACATTTTCTTTACCTGGTATGTTGAGATTGGCAGCTCGTTTCCTTTAGGAAGCATTTCTTTCAACAAAGTCAACAATGAAGTGAAGCTTTTGTCACTCCATCTATTGTTAGCTTTCAACTTATACAATCTCAACACAGCGCTAAGCTTCGTAAACTTAGCACAGACTGTGTATAACGGTATCTCAGCATCATGCACAATGTTTCTAAAGATAGGAGGTGGATCGGTGTGCTCTACCCTACAACTATCCAGCATCACATCAACGATGTCTGCTGGAACTGGTTCGTTCACATTTACGTCATCGGAGGCAATTTCTTCTTCCACCCAAGCACTGCTATCGACATCTACTGGCTTCGATTTTGAAATCTCTCCATGCCAGTGCCATTCTGTATAGCCTTGTACAATCCCGTTGCACATGACATGACTTTTGATTTCCTCACCAGTGTTGACTTTCAAGTTGTTACCGCAATGCCTACATGGACAGTAGAACCTATCTGTAGGTTTTTTCCTATGTTCCTCGGCAAATCTAATAAACTGATCAAGACCAGATATAAACTCTGGGGTGCAACGATTACGAATGGACATCCATGATCTATCCATTCTATGATCAGAGAAAACAAGTATATATTAGGAAACAAGTATATATTAGGAAAAGATTAGGGTATACACTTACATCCTAAGTGTATAATGTGATGTCATTCTTATATATAATAAATGTGTACCACCTATCCCATCCTTGAACACCTAATCTCACTAGTAAGTGTATAATGTGTATTGGGTTTTCAAGAAAATTTCGGCAGCATTTCCCCGCTGTTCTCTAAGTACATATGTACTTAGAGAACAAACGGGGAAATGCTACCGAAATTTTCTCGAAAACCCAATACACATTATACACTTACATCCTAAGTGAGATTAGGTGTTCAAGAACAGTCCCAAACCGGGGACTATCCAAGATTTACTCCTAATGAGTCAATCTTGGACGGGTTTCTAGGCCAACAAACACATTTGATATCATTCTTATATATAATAAATGTGTACCACCTATCCCATCCTTGAACACCTAATCTCACTAGTAAGTGTATAATGTGTATTGGGTTTTCAAGAAAATTTCGGCAGCATTTCCCCGATGTTCTCTAAGTACATATGTACTTAGAGAACAAATGGGGAAATGCTACTGAAATTTTCTCGAAAACCCAATACACATTATACACTTACATCCTAAGTGAGATTAGGTGTTCAAGAACAGTCCCAAACCGGGGACTATCCAAGATTTACTCCTAATGAGTCAATCTTGGACGGGTTTCTAGGCCAACAAACACAATAATAGATATCTACAATGAAGCCGGACTCCATACAAACAGTATATAATTTAGTGATCATTGTTCATTCTAATTTATACCAATGTACAAGTAATATAAAGAACAATGTGGATTATATGGGACATAAATTCATTGTTCATTGTCCAACATTAGGTTCAACACTTGAAACATACATTCATTTACAACATAAAAAATTTGTATCATTAGGGTGCAACATGTGGATTATATGGGACATACACATCAAGGTGGTCATAAGGGAGTATATTTCCTTATTTATGAGTAAGCGATATAAGATTAAGATCCATATAAAAATTAGGGCAGAAGGAAGAAATAAATCTTCTTTAGGATACAATAGACCCTTATGGATGTATTTAGGGTCATAGGTACCATCATAGAACAAAAGGGGTACACTCTAGGATTTAAGATCACACTACATCATGTATTTTATACAAAATTACATGTATGTGTATATAAAAAATATATTTATAAGGAACTTCTATACATATCAGTATCTCTAATCATTAAAATCGGCAGGCAGATCAGTAATTGTAAATAACAAACTACGAATTGTTGAATTAAAGTAATCACTAAAGTAATACTAACCAGTAGTACCAATCATTAATCACTGAAAGCAGCAAGGAAATCAGTAAAACTAATCATGCATTACTAGTATAATAGAGCAATAGGATATTTACTTCGATGTATTACAGCAGTACCCAGTTATTTCAGCTTACATACCTTTCGTTAGCGGCGGCGGACAAGTAGGCGAGCTCCCAGCAGTGGTGGTCGAAGCAGGAAGAAGGGGGGCGGCGCTGGGCGTGAGCAGGGAGGAAGGAGCTATGGCGGCGGGCGGCACTGGACAAAGTAGGAAGAAGCTAGGGCAGTGACGCTGGAAGAAGCTACAACGGCGGGCGACGCTGGAAGAAGCTACAGCGGCGGGCGACGCTGGAAGAAGCTAGGGCGGCGACGCACAGCAGCAACACCGGCAGCGTTGGCGAGGCGAGGAGCACAGGTGGAGGAGAAGGAGCAGCGACACGTCAGTGAGCAGCAGCACAGGAGAAGGGGGCGCGACAGAGAAGGGGGCGCGGAGAAAAAGAAGAAGGCAGCAGCAGTGGCGGTGCGGCGGCGCTGTTGTGGAGAAGAAGGAGCAGAGAAAAAGGGAAATCGGCGGCGACAGCAGAGAAAAAGGGCAATCGGCTCGCAATGAAACAGAAGAAAGGGGAAGAGTCGGGCGATCGCGGGATATTAAGTTCCCAAATAGCGTCGGTTGTTTAAAACAACCGACGCCTAAACATCTTTAGCGTTGGTTGTTTGAAACAACCGACGTCCAATTGGACGATATTTTCACGAAATTATTTGACGGGAAACACTTTCTGCGTCGGTTATAAAAGGATAACCGACGCTGAAAGTGACACTTTTCGCGCAAATTTCCATCGCACATACGCGTCGGTTTTTATCTACATAACCGATGCTGAAAGTGACACTGTTTTTTTTGCTCAAAAATTGGATTTCGCGGGCAACTTTAAGCGTCGGTTGTTTATAAACAACCGACGTTGTATTCAAAGCGGTACCCGTGTCTGGTTGGTCTTCGAATATAGACATCGGTTTGCCTAAATAACTGACGTCTAATATTATAGGCGTCGGTTTTCCTAAAGAACCGACGCCCAGAAAAGCGACACTGAATGTTGTTTCTGTAGTAGTGTTGATTGGATTTCTAATTCTATCTTCCTTTTTCCACAGGTATTCAAGTTTATTTCCCTGTATTATGATATCTAGCCCTACTTTCTAACATTTGTATCTATTTTCTACAGTCATGGACGAGTAGATCTCTTATTCTTAGGCATGGGAGAGTAACTCCCATGTCATAATATTTTTAATACGAATTTCATATATAATGATAATTGTTTGTTGTTCTAAGGTTCATCAGTGTTTACTTCTTCTCACATATTTTGTTGGCCACTTTGTATGTTTGATTTCTTCTCTTTGTATAATCTATGAAGATATGCATAAGAGTAAGGAGATGTGCTTTAGTTGCACTACCTTGACCATCGAGTGGTTGGGATGTGTAGGGGAGTAAAGGTTTGTAGTCTGAAACTTAGTATATCCACGGGAGTGGTAGACAAAGTTAGGACTGTTCTACACTACCGGGAGGTGGGTGTAGGATATAAACCTCCCTTGTTTCATTTCTATAATTGTTGATCATCGTCATTATTCATTTTATGATATGGATGTGAAACCTTATTCTCAAGAATCCACAATCCAATTTGATCATTAAAACAAGTAATTTATCTTCTGGATCGTTTCCTTTTGATTTCTTAGTTAACTAGTTAAAATCTCTCTTGTTAAAAAGATCTAGATTTTTGAAGATTAATACTCTTGAGCCTAATAATACCTTGCTCCTTGGACGACCTAGAAAATATTACATGCACCCGTATACTTGTGGGGTAGTGTTCAAGTTTATAAATATTAAAACTTGCACACACAGCCAACACTAGGTGCTATCCAAAAATTAGAAACTGCTCATCGAGGTGTCTGCATCGAACTTGAATCCAAGTTTGATCATCTACTTCACCTCCACTTGGGGCATACACCAACATGACTCCACCATGAATGTATTACAACTTCCATTTCATCTATGAGAGCAATTTCAATAATCATAAGTATCCCTACGAGATGCTTGTTGGTATGTATGCCCAGAGAGCCAATCATATGATGAATGTAATGGCATATCTTGTAAATTGTGGTATTGGTAGCAAAAGGCAATCTTCCAATTTATTATGTTATTCAGTTATGAGATAATGATGTAATATAATAAATGTCTAAAGAAATATATTACTCGATTACGTATGTCTTTGGGTTGAGGACTTGAATGATGATATCATACATATGTCAAGAGTATATGTATTCTTGTTATGTCCCTAGTAGGATGTTATTGTGGAAGGCTAAATAGATAGCAATAACATATATGACTAGAGTTGTGTTGGTGATGACATAATCTCATTAGTCATGATATGTGATATTAAACCAAACATATAGATACTTGTTAAGTATAGTATATTGAACAAACCCACCTTGAGAGTGACACATGGAAACCATGATTGGTAGTCAGAGTCATCTCTCATAGTAAGGTGGTGATTGTTATTCTTAGACCAGAAATCATTATACTCATCACATGTTGCTCGGGGTGTTTTGACATCATTCATCGTGATCCTAAATAAGGGTTGTTGTAAAGGTGATGCTCGTGTGCACTGTGACACATGGGAATGAATGTGAGTGATGTAGATGGGATTTATCCCTCCATAAGAGTTTGATATCCTATCCACTTGATAAGTGAGAATGAGAAATGCATGGCCATGCTGATGTGAGTCGATATGTGATATTGAGATTACACATATCTCAGACATTCTACTCTAGTTCAAGGAACATGGATTGAACATTGAAGAGGATGACGATTTCATGCCTCGAGTTCAATACAAATATCAGAGACAAAGGAACTATGCAATCATTGTAACACCAGTCACATATGATAGGTTAAGTTGTTCTCCAACTTCTTCAATTACTTTGGTAGCAATGAAGTCTTTCTCGATATCAATGATTGCTTGTGAAATCATAATATGATAATGAATATCACTTCCAACGTAATTTGAAGCCTACCGGGTCACACACATAGGATGTATTGGAATATGAGTATAATTGTGGACATGATCGGAAATGTTTGAATCAAGTTGGTTTCTAAAACATTTAGTAATATACTAAATAATATTGGAATACAATTTGAATTAATTGGTTAAAATGTTTAAGCCACTTAATTAGATATAAGTTGTTAAGTCGGTTGGTTAATATCAGATGATTGACAAGAGCCGGATGACAAAATTAGTTAATCAATTAATGAAATTAATTGGATAAATAATCAATTTTAGAATATCCTTTTAATGGTCCATGAGTGACTTGTTTTATATGTTGTCGTAGCCTTTTGTTTTCTTAAGGGTTTTGGGAAACCCTGCTTCCTTTCTTCTTCTATTTATAGGGGAATGACATTCGAATTTAGTAGAGACGTTCTGACATGCTCACATACATGAACCCTAGCCATCATCGTCCCTAAGTAAGAGAGAAGGAGAGAGATTGTGATGATAGCACGTCATCAAGTAGAAGGTTGTTCCTTCCCGTAGGCTTAGGAAACGTAGTGTAGAGTTCCATTCTATCTGTGTTGACAAAGTAGAGACGTAGATGCCGATTTTCCTACATTTGGAGGATGGACAAGGACCATCTGTGCGCATGAGGAGTGACACACATTAGTGGATGAAGGGGCATTATCGAACTTTCTCTAGGATGAGGTATATCCCTATTCCTAATACATTGTTGTAAATGAGATCTTCTTGTAAGGTACATGTAGAAAAAAAATTATTGCTTCCACTGCACATGTTGCCTCTATGAAACATAACAATGTTGGCCACATCAGAAAGGAGGCTTCTCCTTCAATAGTACTAGTCCTTCCATTTTTTTCATCTTCTTTTCAAATAATGAAGTTCGAATCTAATGGGCACTTAAGGCTTTGTGAATGGTGGTGATACCCAATTGGGTGGGTCTCCACTGTCTATGTCTTTGTTGATTACACATTTATACTATTGGAAGACTATGACTTCCCAACTATGTGTGGGAACAATGGCATCTTCTTGGTCGACATGAAGGATCAATTCAACTTCCCAAAGGGAACCATCAATGGGTATTTCAGACCACAGAATGACCCAATTCTCGAGTTTTACTACAAGGAAACTACTTCATTGACATGTAAGTCAACAATATTGCACAAATTCTTGGATCTTCATGATGTTGACTATTTTCAATTTTGCCACTTTTTGCCTCTTACCAATGCAGCTAACAGAATAACAGAAGAAGCATGTACGAAAGAATGCTTGAAGACTTGTTCCTACAAAGCATTTGTGTTTCATCAGAATGCCACATGTGGGTATTGTTACCTACCTACAAAGTTTTTTTCATTAACAACTAATAACCCACTTCAAAACTATTACAATTCCACCACGTTTCTTAAGGTCCAGGCACTTGAAGGGGTCAATTTGACACAAAATCCCAATGTATTGCTTAATTCAATGGAAACTAGGAAGGCTAAACCATTACCAACAAACGCAGTCGTTGGATTGGCAGTTGGATCATTTGTGGTCTTGGTTCTGATTACCCTACTTGGTATTGCTTGGTTGAAGATGAAGAAGAAAGCAGAAGCAGAAGGCAACGATGACGAAGCAAATGGATTTCACTAGTTGCCCAGAATGCCCACCAAGTTCTCTTACCATGAGCTAGAAGATGCCACATACAACTTCACTCGTATTCTCGGCAAAGGTGGGTTTGCAACTGTATTCCAGGGAGTTCTACCCAGTGAATTAAAAGTTGTAGTGAAGCAGCTGGAAGGTGTGCAATGAATTATGAAAGAGTTTCTAGCAGTGATCCAAATCATCATGTGTGTCCACCACGTCAACTTGGTAGGTTTGGTGGGGTTCTACATCAAGAAATATCATAGAATTTTGTTGTATCAATACATGAGCAGTGGGTCCTTGGGTAGATGGATCTTTCATGGGGAAAAGGAGAGAAGTGACCTTAGCTGGGAGATCTGCAAGAAGGTTTTCTTCCAAGTAGCAAGAGGATTGTTCTACTTCCATGAGGAGTGTAGTTCTAGGATTTTCCATTTAGATATTAAACCTCAAAACATAGTATTGTATGATGATTTTGCCGCTAAAGTCTTTGATTTGGGACTCTCAAAATTCGTTGATGGCGGGCAGAGCTTGCCATGACTACTATGAGAGGCACTCCTACATGCATAGATCTATAGTGGTTGCTTACTTCAAAAATAATGCACAAGGTGGATGTCTATAGCTTTGGGGTTCTGATTATTGAAGTTATTTTTTAGAGGAGAAATCTATACACCACCCAGACATGTGACACTAACCATATCCTGAAACTATAGAATAATATGGCACAATAAGTGCCAATGATGCACTTTGTCTATGGCTATTGTCACAGCGTATAGAGTCATCAAATTGGAGGCAACTAAGATGCTGAAACTTGCTATCTGGTGCCTACAAAGTGATGCAAATGAAAGGCCAATAGTGTTAGTGGTGGTTAAAGTGTTAGAGTAAACAATAAAGGTACCAAATTTTGAGATGAACTTCTTATCACTTACAAATGGATCAAAATGGTCTAGTATGTATATTCTAGCTCCTTAGGTCCACTAGTGGCATCATCTCTATCTGACCCATGTCGAACATTTATTTCTGGCGATAATTGCCTTTGTTTCTACTACATGCAATTATTTTTGTAAAATATGGATTTTTATTTCCAATTTAGTTTTTGTCCACAAATACATAGAGTTATGATCACTCATAGTGGTAATAAGCATTTATCGCCTTCTTTCACAATAATAAATGATTGTCTTTGTTTTGGCTTTTCCTGCATAACTTTCTATTTATATAATCAATAGTATGCATGAAAAATCCTACTAGCTACAAGTATTTGATAATTTGATGCATTTCCTTGAATAATTAAACATTTGGATCCCGAAATGAAGTCCAAATGGGAATATATATCGTTAATATAGACTTTAGTTGAGGTTTGTTTTCTCAATTCCCTTTGTTGACTTAGATGGATGGAGTTACTTAAGATTTATCTTAGCTTAAGTTTGATTTATATGGATGGGTACCTAGATCCATAGTGGTTTTGTCTATATCTTAGGTATTGTCCTATGGAATTTTTTGCCAACATATAAATTTGGAAGAAAAAAACAAATGGGAAATGTGATCCATCTTCTGAAACTACTAAATACAATCATGGAGAATGGGTGAAGGATTTTGTTTCCAGCTCCTGGCATGGTGTAGAGAATCATGAAGTACTAGTAAGCTATTGAGATGTTGAAACATGCTATTTGGTGCCTAGAAAGTGATTCATAAGAAAGCTCATCCATGTTTGTGGTGATTAAAGTGTTAAGAAAAACAACCAAGGTACTTGACATGGAGTTAAACTTCTTATCACCTGCAAATAGATTGGAATTGCTACATGAAATAGATTCTATCTCCTCATCTCTAGTAATGATATAAGTGCCATGTGGGCCACATTGAAACTAGCTAGTGGAGTATTTGCTTCTGGTCATCACTTTGTTGGTTTGTTCTTCACTCACTTGTGTTATTGAAATTTGTACTCAACTTGCAGTATTGTATGGACCTCATATTTATAAAGTTACCATCTACTGTAGATGTTTTAGAATTTTCTTGTCTCATGTGAACACAGGGTAACCTACACTCCCTACTGGATTAAAGCCACATGTCTCTACCATTTAATATGAATCAACAAATTTAATTGATTTTACACATGTCGAAAGATAAACAAAGGTGTAGCATACATTGTATTCACACTGGGAGTAGCAACTCTGAACTCGCGATAGTTGTCGTAGAATTCTTATTTTCATTGGTAGTAAGTACTATATTACTGCCTTTTTCTACCATAGGGTTAATAGTGAAATATGTATACCATTGATATTATTATCTTATAGAAAAATAGAATTTTTCAAGAAAATTGAATATATACAAATGGCTCTTGTAATGAATTGGTGGTACTGCTGATCCAAAAAAGCTAGTAATGAATTGGTGGTACTGCTTTCTTATCCTGCTGATCAAGGGGGCACAATGATACATTGCCTTTTGTGAAAGTTTAATATGACACTCAATTTGTAAAAGAGTGAAATCACCCCTTTACTAAAATTTGAAATATAAAGCATCTATCCCAAACATACTCAAAAGGTATGCTGAAACATGTGTAAAATTTTCTAAATCTTTATATAATGGTACATAAAAGACCAAAGTGTATAGAAGTGAAACAAAAATCATGACTATATTAAATTTTCATAAAAGATTACAAAATTCCATCATATCTCCCATATAGGGTTTACAAAAACAAAAAATATATAGATAGAGGGAAATCTAAACTACTTCAAGTCTTGTCTCCAAATCTAGGTCCATGCTAAAAGCTATGTCCTCCGTGATCATGTTCAACACCTTGACCAAACCCTGGGTGATTGGGAAAGCACCCAGCAAAAGAGAGAAGCAAGGTATGTGTTAGAGATAAAGAAAAATAAATAAAGATAAGAACAACAATGAAACATAAAGATATAGATTCATCATAAGATGATAGGGCCAAGAGTATGAGGCATATAAAAAAGATTCTTGCCATAACAAATAAATAATAAGAAGTAGCATGCATGATATTTATTGGACTACATTAACTAAGTAGGGTTGAGGCACCTACTGGACCCCAACCAAATAGATGAGGGAAGAGTAATCACATTCCCATTCACCTATCAAATATTTTATATTGGGGAGAAATAACACATGCCCCAGGGCAAAATAACACATGCCCTAAACTATGGGTGGTTGTACATAAGTACCACTACTATAGCTAAATAGACAAATAAACCATCATCCTTAAGAAATAGTAAAGTGGCAAGATAAATCATCATACAATTGCAACATGGCAGTGGGGTTTCAAGACCCAAGAAATAATATATCACATCTGGTTTTGAGGCAATTAAAATAAGAGAAACAATGATAGGGTTCAATTAATGCCTCATTAAGGAAAATAGGATTTAGTTAAAATAATCTCAACTTAGGGTGTAAGGAATGCGCATACCTCTCTTATTAAGTTGAATTGTCAACTTTCACCACTTTAGATGATTCCAAGTTCAACTTTTCCTATTTTCAATGTATAATCATGAATTAGGGTTTTACATATGCATTAGTGTAAAGAAAACCCTAGTTTTGGACTTTTCCCACAAAATTTCAATTTAGACTCTGAAACTCTCAACATTGATTTTATTAGGTTCTCCTGATTAAGAAAACATATAATTTTATCTATTTTGGAGTTATTATGATTAAAGTGTATTTTTGACGAATTTTAAGCATTAAAACCATTTTTAGAAAACACCTCTCGACAAAACTCAAAACCAAACCATGAAAGTATTTTTATTAGAAATTTGATTCCAAAATATATTTTTACTTAATTTTTGGTCAAGTGAATCAAAAGAAATGAATTTTACAATATCGGCCAATCATATTTTGCCACATCATCAAAATAGGTGAGAGAGAGGAAGAGTGGGTCTGGGGCCTGCTGACTTGGCCCTATCAGAGGCTGCCCTGTCAGTAGGTCAATGGTTCACTTTGGCTCGTCCAAGGCAAACAAAAGTGAATGCAAAATTACCACAATACCCTTAGTGAGAAAACAAAGAAGAGAATAAAGAGGAGGGTAGGAATGTGTTTCTCTGGGGGAATCATCCCCTACACCTATCCACGCCATGAGAGCAGTTGGGCGTGAGCAGTTCTTGGCCAAAATTGGGGAAAACTCGTCCTGCTTTGCTTTCGTGAAAGAAACAAGAAAAAAAGATCGCAATGAGGTCTAGAAGCGTACATCCCAAGCTATTGTGCGATGGTGGCACAATCAAGGCGCAATGGTGTTTGAAGGATTAGGGTGAAGGACCCTCCAGCGGTTAGCAAACACTTACCTTGCAATGAAATTGGAACAATGAAACTATTGTGAGAGGTGAGATGAAGCCTTGGGTATGGCCGAATATATAGGGCTTGGTATAAGGGCTTCCATGTGTGGGAGCTTTGAGAACATGGAGAGAAAAAATGGGAAAATCACAAAAAAAAGGAATCCAGGGTGTGAGTAATGGCTCATTATGTGTGGAATCATCCCATGAATCTGTAGTGAAAAAGCACGAGAAAAGTTTGAGAAATGAGGTAGTAAATCACAAAATACCAGTGCACATGCATTGTTCACGGGAGGGTCTTTCCTACCTGAAGTAGGAGAAGATTTTGGCGCCATCACATGGAAATCTGACGGTCCACAATCCATTCCAATACAAGAAAGGAGTGCTACATTTAATCTTAAACCAAATATGATTTCGAATAAAGTGTGAATGCAATTATTTCTCTTTTTCTCTCTCTTCATTTGAGGGTACAAATGGATCCCAAATTAAATGAAATTTGACACCCAACCTATTTTGGACATGAGGAATCTGAATATGCAATTAGATTTTCCTTTTAAGAACTTTTTATGTGTTAAATAAATCAAATCTTATTTTCTCTTTCCTCCTTCATTAATGGCTCTAAGATTCTTCAAAATTTTTAAATCGTCACCCATAAACATTAAGTGTCTTATATACGAATTTGCTATTAGTTTTACATTTTGGAGTTGTTTGTACAATTATTTAATATTTAAAAGTTATACACACTTTCTCTCTCCTAACTTCACATGAATATTAAAGATTATCCAAATTACATGAAAATTCACCTAAAGGCTATTTTTAATGCGTAGGTTACAAATATAGGATTATTTTACTCTTTTAGAGTCATTGAGTATTTTATTTCATATTTTGGAGAAAACTCACCTTTTCTTTTCAAAATAAAGGAGATATAGTTATTAACATCCCAAAATTATGAAACTTGTCCTCCAAGCCAAATCAAACCCAAAGAAAATGAATCTCAAGTTATTTTTAACCAGTTCATCTTCCTTTAATGAATTTTATCCCATTAACCATTATTTTTTATATTTCACATATTAAATAATTCAATAACACATTAACATGTTTAAAGCAATATTAAGAATTCCTTCTTCTTTTCCTTGCTCCAGAAGGCTAAGGCATGATCTAGAACGAATTTATTTTATCATTAACTCAAATAGGTGGTAAATTTGCATTTTAGACCCTTACTAAAAATATTTACTGAGGTATATGTGCATAAACCCATATGTTGACATAAATGGTGATCAAATTCACCCCAAACCGCTATTATTTACACAAACCAAAAAAAAGATAGAAATGAAAAGAAAAGCTTAGAAAGAGGGTCAAAAATATAATATGCCTAAGTTTTAGTATGTTATAGCACACCACCCCTTAAAGAGGATTTTGTCCCCAAAATCACAAGCAATGAGGGAAGGGTGAGTGTGCAACATCTGAAGACTATCTTCAGGTTGTTCCTTCAACCATGAAACTTCCACCAAAACTTTCATTAACTCAAATTCCTTTCAACTATTTATCTTGGGAGTCAAGAATCTTCACATGTAAATTCTCAACAGTTAGATTCTCATGGGTCACTAAAGGTTCCACTATTAAGACTTCCTTTTAGCATTTTTGGCTTTTCAGCAATATATTCATTATGATATTACATTATCATTATTATTCTATTAATTATGTCATATTATATTCACATTTTTTCCAAAAGAGTTGCATTTTATTATTAAGTGTGAAACCCTATATATTCTTTACTTACCTCATTAAGATTTTTAGCACAATTAGAGTTATACTCAATTATTTCAATGTCTATTAATACATTTGACTATTATCCTTACTAGTTTGGATTTAAAATCCATTATACTCATGTTATCACCATATTGAATTATAACAAATTATTTTGCATGAAATAAGACATTTTATCCATTTTTTATTAAGTCTACAGTTAATCCAAATAATGTCACATTAATCACTTATATCTATATTACACATTGTCACATTACCTTTCTTGCTCCCATTAATGTCATCATTAATCATTTTTTCATATTTATTCACTTCTTATTATTGATTATGTACATTTGTCTGAATCCAATTACTTCTTATCAGTATTTGATTCATTATATGATTTTAGTGAACAAGATGGGACATATTACATATTAATGAATTGGTTTAAATACCAAGTATGATTACATAATTAATTAGGTGTGTAATATAGAATAAGATTATATGCATTAAATATTGATAACTTGATTAATACATATATCATGTATATGTATCAACGTATGTTATCTAATTATGACACCTAATGTTACTAATGTATCATGAATGTCATTAAGGATGCATATATCGGGGTTAGATGATTACAACTTAGGGTTTAGGTCACCATAATAATTATACTTTACTTATTCCTTCTTAGCATGCATTAAGTCTAAAATTTGGTTACAATTATTTCACTCATCATATCATTAGGGTTTATTGGTTCATGACATGGTCAACATCATGTGTATCTGCTACTCGTATTAATATGTGAGTTACTCTTATTATGTGTTTATCAGGGTTCAAACATATGAATTATTCATTAAATGACCATTATATGTTCATTAGTATATAAACAAGCATGTTAGGGGATAAGTTTAACCTTGTTTAGTCAAAACTAAGGATCCAAGCACACTATCCTTCTATTCATGGAGTTAGGGTTTCTAAAGCCATGCAGCTAGATCTCAGTATGTAACAAGGCTCCATCCCCCACAAAAAAGGATATCATCCTCGAAATATAACTACCCAAGCATCATAAAACCAACTACTCTCCACCACTTAAAAGGTTTGACCTACCAATCCAAACTATCTAGAGGTAAAAGGGTTAATATAACTAAACCATGTATGAGTTCCATCAAGCTTCCAATGTGCACTCTAATAGCTTACTAAACACCAAACCTCAAAGTCTAGGTTCTAGGATTAGGTTGACCAAACATGTGATCTTAAGAGACATAAGATAACTATATTGGGTATCCATACTCAAAATAAGTCACAAGGTGAACATATCAAGGTTCCCAAAGATATCCAACATAGACATCTAAGGTTACTATTGCCTTAAAGCATGCTATTTTGGAAATTTTGTATCAAGCTCAAGCCAGGCAGGTATCATATAGATTCGGGAGTCCTCATAAACCAAGCTAGTGGTGCGGAGGAAAATCTTACCAGTCCCTGAACCCTAATCCTTTCTAGACACCTTTGCTTTCAACTTCACATCCTAGTAGCTACCTAAAGGCAAATCTAAACAACCTCAAGTTACTGTGGTTACTTACATCTTTTAAATGTAAATATTTTAGGGGGTTTATTCATCATGATTCGAATGTGAAACTCATAGGATCCTAAATCAACCTTTCATCATCAATAGATAAACTCTAGGCCAAACATGTCCCTAAAAGGGGAAACTATGTACGACAAGGTTTCTAATCAGGGAGACAATATTGAAATAGTCAGATTCTGACTACCGTGGGCTCTGATACCATGTTGTAAAAGAGTGAAATCACCCCTTTACTAAAGATTTGAAAAATTAAACATCTATCACAAACATACTTAAAAGGTATGCTGAAAAAAGTGTAAATTTTTCCAAATATTTATATTATGGTACACAATAGACCAAAGTATACAACGACAGAATAAAAACCATAACTATATTCAATTTTCATAAAAGATTATAAAATTCCATCATATCTTCCATATAGGGTTTACAACAACAAAAGGATCTAGATAGAGGGAAGTCTAAACTACTTCAAGTCTTGTCTCCAAAGCTAGGTCCATGCCAAAAGCTATGCTCTCCTTAATCTTGTTCAACCCATTGATCAAACCCTGGGTGGTTGGGAAAGCACCCAGGAAAAGAGAGAAGTAAGGTATGTGTAAGAGATAATGAACAAGAAACAAAGATAAGAACAACAATGAAACATAAGGATAGAGATTCATCATAAGATGAGAGGGCCAAAACAATGAGGCATATAACAATGCCATAACAAATAAAAAATAAGAAGTAGCATGCTTGATATTAATTGGACTACATTAACTAAGTAGGGTTGAGGCACCTACCGGACCCCAACCAAATAGATGAGGGGAGAGTAATCACATTCCCACTCACCTATCAAATATTTTATATCAGGGAGAAATAACAATAATAGGGTTCAATTAGTTCCTCATTAAGGAAAATAGGGTTTAGTTGCAATTATCCCAACTTAGGGTGTAAGGAATGCACATACCTCTCTTATTGAGTTCAATTATCATCTTTCATCACTTTAGATGATTCCAAGTTCAGCTTTTCCTATTTTTAATGTATAATCATGAATCAGGATTTTGCATATACATTAATGTAAAGAAAAACCTAGTTTTGGACTTTTTGTACAAAACTCTAATTTAGACTCTGAAACTATCACCATCGATCTCATTAGGTTCTCCTGATTAATAAAACATATAATTTTATCTATTTTCGAGTTATGATCATTAAAGTATATTTTTGATGAATTTTAAGCACTAACACCATTTTAAAAAAAAAACATCTCTCGACAAAACTCAAAACCAAACCTTGAAAGTATTAGAAAAATCACAATTTCCAATTCTAAAACATATTTTTACTTAATTTTTGGACAGGCAAAACAAAAGATATGAATTTTACAATATCGGCTAATCATATTTTGCCACATCATCAATACAGGCGAGAGAGAGGAAGAGTGGGGGCCCTTCTAACTTGGCCCTATTAAAGGTCACCATGTCAGCAGGTCAATGGTTCACTTTGACTCGTCCAAGGGAAATAAAAGTGGATGTGTAATGACTATAATACCCTTAGTGGTAAAACCAAGAAAAGAATAAAGAGGAGGGTAGGAATGAGATTCTCTCTGGGAATCATCTCCAACACCCATTCATGCCATGAGAGTAGTTGGGTGTGAGTAGGTCTCGGCCAAGATTGGGAAAAACGCATCCTGCTTTGTTTTTGTGAAAGAAACTGGACAAAAACGACCGCAATGAGGTTTAGAAGCGTACCTCCCAAGCTATTTTGCGATGGTGGCACAATCAAGGTGCAATGGCGTTTGGAGGATCAGGGTGAAAGACCCTCCAACATTGAGCAAACTCTTTCCCTACGGTGAAATTGGAACCATGAAACTATTGCGCTAGGTGAGACAAAACCTTGGATATGGTCGAATATATATAGGGCTTGCTATAAGGGATTCCATGTGTGGGAGATTTGAGAAAAAGTAATCCAGAGCGTGAGTAATGGATCATTATGTGTGGAATCATCCCACAAATCTGTAGCAAGAAAAAACATGAGAAATGATCGAGAAATGAGGTAGAAAACCGCAAAATACCAGTGCACATTCATTGTTCATGGTGGGTCTTTCCTACCCGAGGTAGGAGAAGATCTCGACACCATCCAATGGAGATCGGATGGTCTACAATTTGTGCCAAAACAAGAAATGAGTGTGGCATTTAATCTTAAACCAAATATGATTTCGACTAAAGTGTGAATGCAATTATTTCTCTTTTTCTCTCCCTTCATTTGAGGGTGCAAATGAATCCCAAATTAAATGAAACTTGACACCCAACCTATTTTGGACATGAGGAATACAAATATGCAATTAGATTTTCCTTTTGAGAACTTTTTGTTTGTTAAATAAATCAAATATTTTCCCCCTTCATTAATGGCTCTAAGATTCTCCAAATTTTATGAATCTTCACCCACAAGTCAAATTAAGTGCCTTAGATACAAATTTTCTATTAATTTTACATGTTGGAGTTTTTTGTACAATTATTTAATATTTTTAAGGTTCTACATACTTTTTCTTTCCTTACTTCACATGTTTATTAAAGATTATCTAAATTACATGAAAATTCACCCAAAGGCTATTCTTAATGTGTAGATTACTAACCAAAGATTATTTAACACTTTTGGAGTCATTAAGCATTTTATTTCATATTTTTGAGAAAACTCACCTTTTCTTTTCAAAACAAAGGATATATAGTTATTAACATCCCAAAATTAGAAAACTTGGCCTCCAAGCCAAACTGAACCCAAGGAAAACGAATCTCAAGTTATTTTTAACCAATTCATCTTCCTTTTATGAATTTTAACCCATTAACCATTATTTCCAATATTTCACATATTAAATAATTCAATAACACATTAACATGTTTAAAGTGATATTATTCATTCCTTTTTATCTTCCTTGCTCCAAAAGTCTAAGGAATGATCTAGAACAAATTTATTTTATAATTATCTTGCATATGTGATAAATTTGCATAATACACCATTACTAAAAATATTTATGAGGTATTTGTGCATAAACCCATATGTTGACATAAATGGTGATCAAATTCACCCCAAACCACTATTATTTCCACAAACCAAAATAGGATAGAAATGAAAGAAAAAGCTTAGAAAGATGGTCAAAAAGATAATATGCCCAAGTTTCAATATGTTATAACACTCCACTCCTTAAAGAGGCTTTAATCCCCAAAATCACAAGCAAAGAGGGAAGGGTGAGTGTGCAACATCTCAACACTATCTTCAGGTTGTTCCTCCAACCGTGAAACTTCCACTTAAACTTTCATTAACTCAAACTCCTTATTATTCAACTATCTATCTTGGGAGTCAAGAATCTTCACATGTAACTTCTCAATGGTTAGATTCTCATGGGTCATTAAAGGTTCCACTATTAAGGTTTCCTTTTAGCATTTTTGGCTTTTTAGCACTATATTCATTATGATACTACATTATCATTATTATTCTATTAATCATGCCATATTATCTTCACATTGTTGCCTAAAGAGTTTCATTTCATTATTAAGTATGAGACCCTATATATTCTTTACTTACCTCATTAAGAGTTTTAGCATAATTAGAGTTATACTCGATTATTTCAATGTCTATTAATATATTTGACCATTATCCTTAGTATTTTGGATTTAAACTCCACTATACTCATGTTATCGCAATATTGAATTATAACAAATTATTTTGCATGAAATAAGACATTTTATCCAATTTTTTGTTAAGTCTACAATTAATCCAAATATCATCACATTAATCACTTATATTTGTATTACACATTGTCACATTACTTTCTTTCTCCCATTAATGTCATCATTAATCATTTTCTCATATTTATTCACTTCTTATTATTGATTATGTACAGTTGTGTGAATCCAATTACTTCTTATCAGTATTTGAGTCATTATATGATTTTAGTGAACAAAATGGGACATATTACATATTAATGAATTGATTTACATACCAAGTTGTGATTAGATAATTAATTAGGTGTGTATTATAGAACAAGGTGATATGTGTAACATATTGATAACTTGATTAATCCATACATCATTTATGTCTATCAATATATGTTATATGATTATGACACCTATTGTTACTAATGTATCATGAATGTCATTAAGGATGCATATATCAATGTTAGATGATTACAACTTAGGGTTTAGGTCAACATAATAATTATACTTATAACTTCTTAGCATGCATTAAGTCCAAGATTAGGTTACAATTATTTCACACATCATATCATTAGGGTTTATTGGTTCATGACATGGTCAGCATCATGTGTATCCACTATTCGTATTAATATGTGAGTTACTCTTATTATGTGTTTATTAGGGTTCAAACATATGAATTATTCATTATATGACCATTATATGTTCATTAGTATATAAACAAGCATGTTAGGGGATAAGTATAACCTTGTCTAGTAAAAACTAAGGATCCAAGCACACTATCCTCCTATTCATGGAGTTAGGGTTTCTAAAGCAATGTAGCTAGATCTCAGTATGGCACAAGGCTCCATCCCCCATAAAAAGGATTTCGTCCTCAAAATATAACTACCCAAACATCATAAAACCATCTACTCATCACCCCTTGAAAGGTTTGACCTACCAAGCCAAACTATCTAGAGGTAAAAGGGTTAATCTAACTAAACCATGTATAAGATTCATCACGCTTTTACTGCGCACTGTGATAGATTACTAAACACCAAACTTCAAAGTCTAGGTTCTAGGGTTAGGCTGACCAAACATGTGATCCTAAGGGACATAAAAGAATTCTATTGGGTATCCATCCTCAAAACAAGTCACAAGATCAACATATCAAGGTTCCCAAAGATATCCAACATAGACATCTAAGGTTACTATTGCCTAAAAGCATGTTATTTTGGACAATCTGTATCAAGCTCAAGCCCAACACATATCATATGGATCTGGGAGTCCTCATAAACCAAGCTAGTAGTGTAGAGGAAAATCTTACCATCCCCCAAATCATGATCCTTTCTAGACACCTTTGCTTTCAACTTCATATCCTAGTAACTACCTAAAGGAAAATCTAAACAACCTCAGGTTACTATGGTTACTTACATCTTTTAATTGTCAATATTTTAGGGGGTTTATTCATCATGATTCTAATGCAAAACTCATAGAACCCCAAATCAACCTTTTATCAAAAAAAGATCAATTCTACGGAAAACATGTCACTAAAAGGGGAAACTATGTAAGGCAAGGTTTCTAATTAGGGAGTCAAATTTGAAATATTCAGATTCTGACTACCATGGGATCCGATACCATGTTGTAAAAGAGTGAAATCACCCCTTTACTAAAAGTTTGAAAAATAAAACATATATCCCAAACATACTCAAAAGGTATGCTAAAAAGGTGTAAAATTTTCCAAATCTTTATATAATGGTACATAAAAAACCAAAGAGTATAGCAGTTGAATAAAAATCATGACTATCTTCAATTTTCATAAAAGACTACAAAACTCCATCATATCTCCCATATAGGGTTTACAACAAAAAAAGGATCTAGATAGAGGGAAGTCTAAATTACTTCAATTTTTGTCTCCAAATCTAGTTCCATGCCAAAAGTTATGTTCTCCTTGATCTTGTTCAACTCCTTGATCAAACCCTGAGTGGTTGGAAAATCACCCAACAAAATAGAGAAGCAAGGTATGTGTCAAAGATAATGAACAAGAAACAAAGATAAGAACAACAATGAAACATAAGGATATAGTTCATCATAAGATGAGAGGGCCAATAGAATGAGGCATATAACAAAATATTCTTTCCATAACAAATAAATAATAAGAAGTAGTTTGCATGATAATATTTGGACTACATCAACTAAGTAGGGTTGAGGCACCTACAGGACCCCAACCAAATAGATGAGGGGACAGTAATCACATTCACAGACACCTATCAATTATTTTATATTTGAGAGAAATAACACATTCCCCAGGGGGAGAGCAAACGCATTCCCCAGGGTGAAATAACACATGCCCTAATCTATGGGTGGTTGTACATAAGAACCACTACTATAGATAAATAGCCAAATTAACCATCATTCTCAATAAATAGTAAAGTGTCAAGATAAATTATCATATAATTGCAACATGGCAGTGGGGTTCCAAGACCCAAGAAATAATCTATCAAATCTAATTTTGAGGCAATTAAAATAAGAGAAACAATGATAGGGTTCAATTAATGCCTCATTAAGGAAAATAGGTTTTAGTTGCAGCTATCCCAAATTAGGGTGTAATGAATGCACATACCTCTCTTATTGAGTTCAATTATCAACTTTCACCACTTTAGATGATTCCAAGTTCAACTTTTCATATTTTCAATGTATAATCATGAATTAGGGCTTTACATACGCATTAATGTAAAGAAAATCCTAGTTTTGGACTTTTCACACAAAACTCCAATTTAGACTCTAAAACTATCACCATTGATCTTACTAGGTTCTCCTGATTAAGAAAACATATAACTTTATCTATTTTGGAGTTATGATGATTAAAGTGTATTTTTGATGAATTTTAAGCATTAAAATCATTTTTAGAAAACACCTCTCAACAAAACTCAAAACCAAACCTTGAAAGTATTTTTTTAGAAATATCACATTATTTTTATTCCAAAACATATTTTACTTCATTTTTGGACAAACGATTCAAAAGATATGGATTTTATAATATCGACCAATCATATTTTGCCACGTCATCAAAATAGGTGAGAAAGAGGAAGAGCGGGGTCGGGCCCTGATGGCTTGGCCCTATCAGAGGTCGCCATGTCAGTAGGTCAATTGTTCAATTTGACTCATCAAAGGCAAAGAAAAGTGGATGTAAAATTACTGTAATACCCTTAGAGAAAAAATAAAGAAAAGAATAAAGAGGAGGATAGGAACAAGATTATGTTTGGGGGAATCATCTCCTACACATGTCCATTCCATAAGAGTAGTTGGGTGCAAGTAGGTCTCGGCCAAGATTGGGCAAAACTCGTCCTGCTTTTTTTCATGAAAGAAACTAGACAAAAACGAACACAGTGAGGTCTAGAAGTTTACCTCCCAAGCTATTGTGTGATGGTGGCACGATCAAGGCGCAATGGTGTTCATAAAATCAAGGTGAGGGACCCTCTAGTAGTGAGCAAACACCTGCCCTGCGATGAATTTGGAACCATGAAACTATTGTGCTAGGTGAGATGAAGCATTGGGTATGGTCGGATATGTATAGGGCTTGCTATTAGGGCTTCCATGTGTGGGAGCTTCAAGAACATGGAGAGAAACATTGCGTAAATTGTGAAAAAAGGAAACCAAAGTGTGAGTAATGGCTCATTATGTGTGGAATCATCCCACGGATCTATAGCAATAAAAATCATGAGAAAACATTAAGAAATGAGGTAGTAAATTGTGAAATACCAATGCACATGCATTGTTCACGGCGGGTCTTTCCTACCCGAGGTAGGAGAAGATCTCGACTCCGTCATATGGAGATCAATCGGTCCACAATCCGTGCTAAAATAAGAAAAGAGTGTGGCATTTAATCGTATACCAAATATGGTTTAGACTAAAGTGTGAATGTAATTATTTCTCTTTTTCTCTCTTCACTTGAGGGTGTAAATGAATCCCAAATTAAATGACATGTGACAATCAACCTATTTTGGACATGTCTGAATATGCAATTATATTTGCTTTTTGAGAACTTTTTATGTGTTAACTAAATCAAATCTTATTTTATTTTTCCTCCTTCATTAATGGCTCTAGGATTCTCAAACAGTAATGGAACTTCACCCACAAGTCACATTAAGTTCCTTAGATACGAATTTTCTATTAATTTTACATGTTGGAGTTGTTTATACAATTATTTAATATTTTGAAGGTTCTACATACTTTCTCTCTCCTAACTTCACATGTATATTAAAGATTGTCCAAATTACATGAAAATTCACCCAAAATATATATCTAAGATTATTTTCCACTTTTGGAGTCATTAACTGTTTTAATTCATATTTTGGAGAAAACTCACCTTTTCTTTTCAAAATAAAGGAGATATAGTTATTAACATCCCAAAATTATGAAACTTGACCTCCAAGCCAAATCAAACCCAAGGAAAACGAATCTCAAGTTATTTTTAACCAATTCATCTTCCTTTTATGAATTTTAGTCCATCAACCATTATTTCCAATATTTCACATATTAAATAATTCAATAACATGTTAACATGTTTAAAGCAATAAGTTTTATTCCTTTTTCTCTTCCTTGCTCCAAAAGGCTAAGGAATGATCTAGAATGAATTTATTTTATCATTATCTCATGTGTGTGGTAAATTTGCATATTAGACTCTGATTACAAATATTTAATGAGGTATTTGTGCATAAACCCATATGTTGAGACAAATGGTGATCAAATTCACCCCAAACCACTATTATTTCTACAAACTAAAAAAGGATAGAAATGAAAGGAAAAGCTTAGAAATAGATTCAAAAAGATAATATTCCCAAGTTTCGGTATGTTATACGATTAGTATTTATAAAAGGGAGATGTCAGTTAAGACCCAGATCATGTTTATCCACCTCAGACCCATATAGGGAATAGTAAGGATGATATTTTCACCAATGCTCACCGATGAGTGGACCACACAGCCAAATGTATATGATGAAACAAGCAAACATATATTCCATAATAAAACCATGGTCATATTACAAAGGGGCCTCAAGGCAATTCCAAAGAAGAAAAGTACATAAGACGAATAGAAAGAAAGGATCCTAAACTAGAAGTCTCATTTAACTTCTAGTCCCACATAGCTCCAATTATTGGGACAACTGTTAGCAACATGAACATCATATGTATAGAATCCTTTAGTACCTAATATATTGAAATGAATAAATGTCAATACAATTGTGTTGAGTACACATCACAAAGTTTGTTAAGCATTATGCGGTATAATTTGGTTGTAGTAGTACAAAATAACAATAAAACAACTTTTTATTAAGAAATAAAAGCACCTTTTGAGCACATCCCATTATGCAAATATAGAATTATCAACCTGAGGGGTAAATTCTTAGTCGCATCCTATTGTGGAGTCAAGACATTAATGTCATATATGAAATTCCTATGAGATAGGAAACTGGCGATTTACCGAGTGAAAATAATAAAAAGCATTGTGCTACCTGAGAAATATATGTATCACCTGTTTAAGCATAATGATTTATATCCATTTATGTACCTCATTATGGTATATGCCTTTGGTGCAATCAACAACTTAGGAAATCCATTTTAGTGAACCAAAAAGATGCCATCGGGGTTTACAATCTCATATTTGTCATCTTGAAAGAAACTATTGTCCTAATTTCTACCTTCACACACATTTGCATCTCCGAACGACCTTGGCTTGTTGTAACCACATGGTCATTTTAGAGGAACGATCATTTCTTATAGAAATTGTTGGTTGTCAAAATTTAGAGTGTTGTTAAGATTGGACATAATGGAACTTGAGGATTCAGTATCTCTTCCACACACTCCAACATAGATCAATTCCATGCACACTATATGGATTCTCAAACTAGAGGGATCTCCTTCCACATCAAGTTGTTTCCCTTTCGACCAACTGTAAGGATCTCCTTCCCTTGAGGGTAATTACCCCTACCATGAACAACGCCCATGTGATGCTCATGATCTCTTCTAGAATCAATTTGATTTCCATGATCGCCCGAAGAAGTTTCCACTCCACTCTTCATCAATGTCACTAGAAAATGGATCATTTTATTAATATTAATAATTTTGTAAAAATATATTTTTATGGTAAGAATATAAAGATAAAATAGAAAAAGAGAAGTAAAAGGTCTAGATTGAGTTTCCTCCCAAAAGTATTGTATTTGGGTTCATCTTGACAATATTGGAGCTCATTCTACTTGTTTTGGTTCTTCCAGTTCAGTACTCAACTTTTGTCAAAGATCATCTTTTATGTAATACTTCTTCAACATACACCCATTGACTTGAAATGTAGTACGCTCATGCATATATAGATCCTTCGGGCATGCGGTTTGTTCTTTATGGATTTCAGAGCATTGATAATCTTTTAGGCACAATTCTTCCAAGTAATGAAGTTGTAATATAACCAATTTCTCCGACTTTAATTAGGTCAAACTTAATATTCTTGACAGTCTAGTCATCTTAGTGTTCTTGATCAAAAGGAAGATGACAAGACTTCTAGTAGACATGAAGACATAGTGTATATATATTTTTATATGGTGTATAAGGTCATTGGAATTGTCGGTTAACTATAGTATTGAACATGTTTAGGTAGTATAACTATAAGTGGGTTTGCATATTAATTTAGAATTAGGTTCATATCAAGTTGGAAAGTCAATAAATTTCTAAGATTGAGTTAATATCATGTTGCTTGAGTGATTCTGATTTGAATTTGAGTTGAATCAATAAGAAAAATTGGTTTAATTTGCTAAACTTGAACTGCTTCACTGAAGTTTCTTCCTTCATAGAATACAATAAAATGTCTAAAAGATTGTTAAGGAAATGAGAATCAAGAAACAAAAAATTGGTTGATGTGCTTGATGAATGGTAATGATGTATGAAAAAAGAAGGTCATAATTGGTCATGTGACACAAGGTTAAAATCTACAGGCCCCTACCCGTTAATTTGTTAAAATTTGTTTAGATGATGAAAAATATCCAACCCGAACCTACATATTTAGTTAGCTAGTTTTAAATGTGACTTCCTAGACACCTGCAGGTGACCTATTATATATATATATATATATATATATATATATATATATATATATATATATAGAGAGAGAGAGAGAGAGAGAGAGAGAGAGAGAGAGTCAGGCTAGTGTACACTCGAGTGTACCGGAGGCACCGTACACCTCATTCATTTTTGAAGATGCAGTAAATTTTTGAAAAATCTAAACCGTTGACCTTCTTTATTATCATAAGAACATACTATATAATAAATTTTAGCTCATTTGGACACTTATAGGTCGTGCATCCAAAGGAGGCAAAAATCATGTATTTCAAATTAGTTTTGTACGTCGATTTTGTTGTCCTTGGATGAGAGACTTACACTCATCCAAATGAGTTCAAATTTTGTATGTGACCTATTATTATTGTAACCATGAAAATCAATGGATTAGATTTTGGAAAAACATGGTCTAGATTGGCAAACACCATTGGGGTGTACGGCATGATCTGTACACTCGAGTGTATTCTAATCTGACTATATATATATATATATATATATATATATATATATATATATATATATATATATATATATATATATATGTATATATTGCGTTTTTAATACCCGCGCGGTATTGTAACAATTGCTATCTGCTATGAAATTGGCAGATCACTTTACCCGATTAGTCTGCAAATCATGGATCTCGTATCTTCACTGGTCTTGTCTGATCTTCCGCCACCGAACAACCTACGACATTGCACATTGGGACACCGGCCCTCAAAATTCCTAATCTGTGGCCTCTGATCAGGAAGTCATCCAGCCCAGGTGTTCCTGGAAAAATCAGAGGGGGTGAAGGAGCTCCAATGGCAGACACCCCTCTTCTTCGTCATGGACAGTGGGTTGTGAGCACAAGACGTCAACCCAATCCGGGCCCCTTGGAGCAGATGTCACCGTCGACACGAAAGAAGTGGCGGATAGGGGTGGGAAGAGTTTAGTGGATGCAGGCAAGGTGCTGTGGTGGCTGGATGAGTGTCCCAGAGGGTCTATGGTGTAAGCGTACTTCGGGAGCCAGGTAGTGCTACGGTCTCTGTAGATTGAGGCCATCGCAGCTACCATGGAGCGGAGCGAGGTTTGTGTGGGTCGTCAAGCAGGAACATAAGCAGCAATGCTCATAGGGAGAGTCAGATGTCTTAGAGGAGTTCGAACGGAGGACGGTGGGGACAGGGCTCATGATCCGTGGGTGGGCGTCGTAGGTTGTGATCCTTAGCCACCTGGCAGTAGGGTGGTTTCTGAGCCACTGTGGCTGGAACTCATTGCTGGAGACTGTGATAGCAGGCGTGGCAGTGCTGGCGTGGCCCACGACCGCCGACCAGTACTTCAACACCAGGTTGCTCATAGACGAGCTCGGCGTTGCTGTGAGAGCGTGCGAGGGCTCGTACGTCGTGCCCGATGCTGATGCCTTGGCGCAGCTCTTCAAGGATGCTGCTGGAGGCGACTCAGAATGGTTTCGACAGCGCCGCCATTGCGGCGTACACAGGAATAAGAGAAAAGGCACTACTGTTGAGCGAGATGGCCTGTGAGTCAGTGTGACGAGGAGGAAGTTCTAACAGAGATTTGTACGGATTGGTCAAGGAGTTGTGGAAGCTTAAGCTAAGCTCTTGAGACGGCGCCGATTTGTTAGAATGTAAATTATTTATTTAGTTTGTATGTAAAAAGTGATAATTCAAGCTATCACGATTAGGGCTGTAAATGGACATGGGTATACCCGCATACCCTCAAACCCATATCCTCTAAACCCGTCATGGGTGTAAGTTTTTATAACCATATAACCGCTTACCCTAATACCCACATATTTGTCTCTTATTGGGTAAGGTTATGGTTATGTATGTACCCATACCATGTATACCCATATATTCATTTAAATATATTTTATATACAAAATTTATACTAGAATGTAATGGTGCATATTTTAGCACTCAAAATTTGTAAGTATACATATCTTAAAATAGTAAAAATTTATATTAGAATGTAATGATCCATATTCCAAGCAAGCCAACATGATGTCTAAGATCAATTATTGACTTTATTATTCTATTAATACTATAGTCAAACTCTGTAATATTCCCCAGTAGAGTCAATAGTCATCATTTCTTTTTATATTTTAATTTAGTTGTATCAACATGTTACTCTTGGTTGTCCATTATACAATGACATATTATATACTTATCAATTATTATATGCACACGATATATAATGTATTTGATGTCTTACTAGTATCGATATCGCCTAATTTGTCCGGTGTTTGTTATACCCAAAGTTTATATTGTGTTATTGTAGCAAGTCTATTCATAACCATATACCCAGTTACCCATCCTATACCCATTGGTTATGTGGGTATGGGTATGGTGCGGGTATATCTTTTGAAAAAGTGGGTATATACCCATACCCATACCCGCTTAACTAAATGGTTAAGGTTATGGATATGACCATAACCGCACCATACCCTACCCATTTACACCCCTAATCACGATTCCATTCTCCTGTAACTTGTGGGCCTGAATAGCGATGAATTAATGATAAACCATTTTGTCATGTCTCCTCCAACCAGCCAAAAATTATAGTACTAGAGGCATGTTAAGCTTTTTCTTTAGGTCGATGGCCAATAAGAAACCGACAACAAATATTCGAACTTGGCCTCTAAAAACTATCTTCAAATCAGCTGTTTTTAAGAGCATGTAGCTCAGTGCTTAAATTTATACTAAATTAATGCTCGTTGTATTATTTGGAATATACAACTTAAATGGTGTAAGGTTATACAAGAATGTAATTATGTGGAATTAAAAGTAACTAAATGTATTGAAAAGAAACTATTTTGCATAAATAATAATCATTATTCTCCAAAATAATGATTAAATTATGAAAATATACAAGAAATGACTTGTATTATTTTTTCTCTTTTGTATTTTAAATATAATACATGGATGTTTGTGACCAAGTCTTTTTCATTCTTGGCATTCCTATTCTCGATCATGTGAGTAGCATGAGAGTCAGGAGAGTTTTGACACTGAGTTACTCAAGAAACCATTAATGCACTACTTCCAATGGTCTAGATAGAGAATGGTGACTCTTCTTGGTTGAAAAACACGGTCATCACACAAAAACTAACATCATGGCACGAAAAGTAACTATCTGAAATTAAAAATAACATCGTGATACAAAAAGTAACTATCTAACACTGAAAGTAACACCAGTTTATAAAAAGTAACTATATGGTAAGAAAAGTAACTATCTGACACTAAAAGTAACACAAGGACACAAAAAGTAACCATCGGACACTAAAAGTAACACCAGGACATAAAAAGTAACTATATGGTATGAAAAGTAATTGTCTGACATTAAAAGTAACATCAAGACACAAAAGTAACTATATGGTACGAAAAGTAACTATCTAACACTAAAAATAACATCATGACATAAAAAGTAACTATTTGATACCTAAAGTAACACTAGGACACGAAAAACAACTATATGATAAATTTTATGTGTGAAATGTGACACTAAAAATAACATCATGACATAAAAAGTAAATATTTGGTTCTAAAATTTCTTTTCCATTCCCAGCTGCCAGTTTGGGCACAGAAGTTAGGAAGTGGAAATTTCCTTTCTTCTCCCCTGCTTTTGAGGCTCCAATTTAAGGATTCTGGCATTCCTATATTTCCTCTTACACCTTCGACTGGTAGGGAAAACTAGTCAGATCTCCTCCTCCTCTACTCCTATTGTTGTATTATGCTACTGTCGGCTGTAGGATAAGAGCACGGTCTTCTTCATCCCAAGCCACTGACCCATCGGTACGTGCAATAGTTAGTTGATGCTCCAACTTCTTGGTTCATTGATTCATTCCTCGATGCTTATCCTGGTGAAATGCGAATACGGCCTTCCCCAGTAGACCACACATAGAGTTACCCTGGAGTTGCTATAGTTTGGCTAGCAGTTTGGGTCTTATGGTCCATTCCATTCTCTTTCGAACAACGGATGTGGCACAGGGGGACGTTATTGAATGCACTAGTACAAAGATGGATGGATACATACTATTGTAGTCATGTTCCATCCACGCGGTGCAGCAATTCAGCCAAGTTGGGGATATCAAATTGCAGCTACCATTGTGGTAGTATTTGGCTAGCAACATAAGAAAAATATCATTGGGTGACAAACTTCATGAACCCATGTATATGATCTTATTTGGGGACAAATGCCAGCCGCAAACATGGGTCACTATATGAAAAGTAACTATCCAACACTACAAGTACAAGGACACAAAAAGTAACTATCCAATACAAGAAGTAACACAAGACACAAAAAGTAACTATCCAATACTGAAAGTAACACAAGGACACCAAATGTAACTATATGGTATGAAAGGTAACTATTTGACACAAAAATTAACATCATGACTCAAAAAGTAACTATATGACACAAAAAGTAACACTAGTACACACAAAGTAATTATATGGTACAAAAAGTAAGTAGTTGCATTAAAAATAACATCATGACAAAAAAAAGTAACTACTTGACACTGAAAATTACACCAGGACACAAAAAGTAACTATATGATAAGAAAAGTAACTAACCGACACTTAAAGTAACACCAGGACATAAAAAGTAATTATCGAACATTGAAAGTAACATCACAAGATAGAAAGTAACTACATTGTTCAAAAAGTAACTGCATTGTAAAGTAAGTAACTACATTGTACAAAATTACATCAATACTGACCTAAACATCAGAAAAAGTAATTGCATTGTATAAAAAGTAACTATTTGGCATGAAAAGTAACTATTATGTATAAGAAGTAATCACTTGGCACAAAGAGTAACCATTTGACAAAAAAAGTAACAGTCATCAAAAGTAACAAGTCAATTATTAAAAATAATATGAATATTACATGATGTAAAAAAAAAGATAATCATTAAAATTAAGTCAATAAGATGAAGAGAAGGCCATAGACATGAATCAGGTTATGTATACCACAATGTTTGACGGTCGTGTTATTCCTGTTGACTTGTTTAAATAGGGTTTGCGATGAATGTCAGGAAAGAATTGTATATTGTCATTTATTGTATACCAAAAGTTATTCATTCTATATTCTACATTACGACGAACATCTGTCGTGCATGTCCTAACTATGAATATACAAAAAATGAAAATACCAACGTGTTTCTCAATGAAATCAGGGGACGGTCAATGAACACCTACTATGAATATCAGGAGTCATAGTGCCACTGAACCCGTTATAGGCAACATCAATGATCTGTGCACTGGGGAACCCCCCCCCACCCCATCCAGAATCCTCCCTTCAAGTTTGTTCTGGCTAATCTGCAACCGGATCAGGCCCTTACACTAAGCATACTCTGTCGGGAACTCTCTGGAGAAACCGTTTTTAAGGGCTAACAAGTACTGCAAATTGTCATTTCGGCACAGGAACCGTGGGAACGGGCTCGTGAATGCATTCTCAGAGATATCAAGCAGTGTGAGTGGCGAGTACATGCCCATACCTTGTGTTTACTAACCAAAGAAGGTGTTCTTGTAGATGGAGAATTCCATCAGGAATCGGAGCTCGTTGAGTGTCTGAGGGATCTCACTGATGAAATTGTTCATGAACAGATGGACTGTCGTGAGTTGATGGAGGTTGCCAAACCCGGGTGGGAGTCGACCTCTGATCTGGTTGTGCGAGAGGTTGAGCTCGTGGAGCAAGGTGAGGTTACCAAAATCTAGAGGCATTTCACCTATAAGGGTGTTCCTATACAACTCTAGCTTCCAGAGGTTTCGAAGCCTGGTGATGGAACCGGGGAAATCACTTGTGAGCTTGTTGCGAGATAGGTCAAGAACTCCAAGGTAACCTAGGCTGAACATGGACTTAGGTATGGTCCCCATCCGGTTGCACTTGCCCATGAACAACAGCGTCAGGTTCCCGAACTCCCCGAGGGTGTCTGGTACAGGCCCGGCGTCAAATAGGTTCTCGCCTATGGACAGCTGGATGAGCCCTTGAGACAACCCCACCACCCATTCCATCAGTGGGTCGGTGAACCCATTCGTCGACACACTGAGTATCTGCAGGTCCTTGAGCACTGATAGGTCTGGAAGAGCGTCGGGGAGAGCGTTGTTGGAGATGTTGAGCCAAGTGGGGCTCGTACAGTTGGCAATGTCTGCTGGCAGGGGGCGTGGAAGCCATTGAGGTCGATGGAGACGTTGCGGATGTGAGGCAGGCAGAATGGTGTGGGTGAGATTGTGCCAGAGAGGGAGAGGTTTTTGAGTGCCACGCATGTGACGGGGCCGTCAGGTGTGTCGCAGGAGATGTCGGTGAACCAAGGGCATTTACTTAGATCCATGATAATTGTGGCAAGCGATGGGCTTGGAGCGGAGGAACGTTTTTGTCATCTTCTTCTCAAAGGGCAAATTCCTCTAGATCTTCCGGAGATTAGGAACCCTACTAATTTGGGAAATGGGCGAAGTTGCGACTACAGAGAGACGAGAGTCACTCGTACTAGTGAATGCACACATGCACATGCACGTGACATATAAAAGTTGTTGGAATTGTAATAGAAAAATACTATAATATTAATATTGTTAAATAAGAAATTTTGGACTATTGCTTTCATAAATAATAAAAATACATATTCATTTTGTAATTGAAAGTTCATTATGTGGAAAAATTCTGCAGGTGATGTGACACATCTATTTTTCCATCCAAAATTGAAGTTTAATGAGTTCATCCTCATACGAACAATCAAAGAGAGGTGGACACCTGATATGAGAAGAAAATATGAGTTTAATTATTTAATAAGAAACATGAAATAAATAAATAATAAATATTATAGTATTATATCTCACTTATTATCAATGTATGCGATCACTTTCTGGTGATTTAATCCTAAAGATTTTATAATTTTATTTCGAACCTTTCACATATGAAAAAATAATTAGTGTAAATATTCAGAAAATTTAATAGTATAATCATATATGCAGTCAAAATACTTACAGTTCTAGTGATTATTTTGGCAAAATGTTATGTTCCTACTATAATTATTGATGATTTTGTATTTATTGTCACACGAAGCTTTGGAATGATTTTTGATGTAAGTATATACAAATAACAATCATAAAAAGATTGATCGTAAAATACAATTGGGAATATAAATTATATGGAAAATAAAAGTACCAATTCAGATTTTAAGATAGATACAAAATAAAATCAAAAAGTAATGTTGCATTTGATGTCAAATAAAAGAATCATACATTCTTGCTTAATATCTAAGGGAACTACATCTAAGACTTTAGCCATTTGCTTCATTGTTGTTGGTGACCCTTATGATTCTTGAAAAAATGGTTGGGTATCTTGTGCTTTGACATGAAAAAGCAATTGATTCCATTCTTCTGCTCCCTTCTAATAGCACTTCATCCCGGCAGCGTAGTACTGCCCAACCCCCTCTCTGCTTCCTACCCTAATCGCAGCGGCGATTCTTCTGCTCAGATCCTCTCACTCCCCAACCCCCTCTCTGCTTCATGCCCTATCGCAGTGGCAATTCTTCTGCTCCCTTCTGACAGCGCTTCATCCCGGCAGCATAGCACTGCCCGACCCCCTCTCTTCTCTGTTCCCTAATCATTGTGAACTCATTCATCCGGTCGTATTTCCTCATTGTGTTCTCATCCAACCGGTCAGATTTCCTCACTGTGTTCTCATCTTCCTTCCTTGAATATCTTCTTCAAGATGAAACCATAGGTACTGGAGAAGGAGGAGCTCGGGCTTTCTACAATAGTACAACAGTCAAATTGTTTATGTTGTCAAAATATAACAATTATCCTGACTTGAACTACACCTGATCAACCCTAAGTTAACCTAACTTGGTCTAACTTGGTCACAGCCTTGGATTTCCCACTTGTATCTTATGGTGGACGTAATTGTCACACTTGCTAATAACAATTATCCTGACTTGAACTACACCTGATCAACCCTAAGTTAGCCTAACTTGGTCTAACTTGGTCACAATTTTTCTTGGATTTCCCTAATGTAGCTTATGTTGGACGTAATTGAAGAGTCGTATGTTTACTAAGTTGTTTGAACGACTCATTTTGATGTTGCTTATGGACAAAGAAAGCAATTTGATCTGAACTTGGTTATTTTTTGACCTAATGCTTGATTTTCTCATGTATAGGTCCTATATATATTTGTATGCAGAGGTATCATGCTACCTGACATTTAGTAATCTAGAAACCACTTACAGAAACTCACCCGAAGATTTGATGCGAAATGGCTAATCCTCATGCAGGTGGAGGTAAAAGCTAGAGGAAGCAAGAGGAAGTACAGAAAGTTGTATTTTTCTTGACTATTACTATGATCATATTTTATATCCTTGTACTTTGAATATCAATCGAGTATGGTTAGTCTAAATCTTACACATTTCATCTCAGTCGAGTTTGTTTATTCTAAATCTTACACATTTCATCTCAGTCGAGTTTGGTTATTCTAAATCTTACACATGGTTAGATACCACCATCGGAAAATCATTTAACAATTACATCCTTTTTAGTAGTAGATAGCCTCATATACAATCTAATTTTCAATATTATTATATAAAAATATATGTATAGTTTACTAAAGTCTCAAGGCACTAAATAAGACTTTGATCACTGTATTCTAAAGTTGCCCTAATTTCACTAAGTTTTCTATGCAAAACGATATTAAACTTCTAAAAATAATACATTATTGTGAGTTGTAAACTATGCCGATGATTCTTTTTAAGTTACAACTGATAGAAGAAATCAGGTTGGTTCTTTATTTATATGACAAATAAAGTAAAATGCACATTATATTTGGTCTGACTTCAATGCTAATATGGTGTTATGAAATTTGTTTCTGATTGTAATAAGTTGCCATATATCATGGGTGGTTCTTTACTGATAGACCAAATGAGGTATGGCTTAAAAAATTATATTAATATTATGTCCTCTATGTTGTATCTAGTTCTAGATTGAGGTACATAAGGGTATTTTCTTCTATTATCTCACATTTTTCTGATCGTTGTTATACCTAGAATGCTAAAACATGGATAGTGTTTACATGTGATTAGTGTGTCCTTTAGAGGCTTTTAATTTGTATCTTGGTTATTAATTGAGTTCTATAACTATGACCTATTTCTTGATGCAAGTAGGGCCCCCCTTCATTTATAACCTCCTGTTGGTCGTTGATTGATTCTTGATAGACCAAATTAGGTTGGTTTTTTGTTTGTATGACAAATAAAGTAACATGCACATTATATTAGGTCTGACTTCAATGCTAATATGGATTTGAGTCCATGCTATGCATTATACTTAGCCATATGCAAGGTTTATTAGAAATATTTGTCTATGCTTGGTTGATTAAGCATAGAACAACATTCAAGGATATTAAAAATATTATTCTATGTCTCTATTATGTCAATTATTAATAGGAGTTTTGCTCTCTACTTCCATACTGATTACACATGAAAATATTGGATTGCAGTGCATTCCAGTCTCTTGTGAGATTGAGGTACATAAGGGTATCTTCTTCTATTATCTAACATTTTTCCGATCCTTGTTATACCTAGCCTACAAAATGGTGTCAATAGCGAATTACAGTGTATGTTAGTCTCTTGTAAGATTGAGGTATGTAAGGGTCTATTCTTCCATAACCATTCATACCTTTATGATTCATGTTATACATATCCTATATTATGCAAGGATGAATAGAAATATATGTCTGTGCAAATATGTTATACTTGGGGTGTGTTATGCAAGCATCTATGTTTTTGTTATGTATGTCAAATCAATTTATATATCATTTGTAGGTCTAATTTGTGAAAAAAATGGCTGATCTAGGTGAAAACATGTCTTGTTTGAACTTTATGATTCATGTTATACATATCCTATATTATGCAAGGATGAATAGAAATATATGTAGGTCTAATTTGTGAAAAAACGACTGATCTAGGTGAAAACATGTCTTGTTTGACCTTTATGATTCATGTTATACATAGCCAATATTATGCAAGGATGAATAGAAATATGTGTCTGTGCAAATATGTTATACTTGGGATGTGTTATGCAAGCATCTGTGGCCTTATGAAACTTGTTTCATATTGCAGCCAGTTGCTAGATTTCATGGGTGGGTCATGTTATTCAAATGGGAGAGGGAGGCAGGAGGGTAGAAGCTAGAAGTCAATATGAAACATCAAGAAACATGTTGCAGTGCATGCCAGTCTCTAGTGAGATTGAGGTACATAAGGGTATGTTCTTCTATTATCTCAATTTTTCTGATCGTTGTTATACCTAGAATGCTAAATTCTAATTTGTATCTTGGTTACTAATTGAGTTCTATAACTAGGACATATTTCTTGATGCAAGTAGGGGCCCCCCTTCATGTATAAATGCATGTTGGTCGTTGATAGATTCTTGATAGACCAAATCAGGTTGGTTCTTTGTTTATATGACAAATAAAGTAACATGCACATTATATTAGGTCTGACTTCAATGCTAATATGGCCTTTTGAAATTTGTTTCATATTGCAGTCAGTTTCCAGATTCCATGGGTGGGTCATGTTATTCAAATGGGAGAGGGAGGCGGGAGGGTAGAAGCTGGAAGTCAATATGAATTTGCACATAAAGGTAAGTCTAGATTCAACTAAATCTTTGTACATAAAGGTAAGTCTAGATTCAACTCTTTACCTTTATTGTGTATGTTCATATGCAGACAGAAAATGGTCTGGTAGAGGCAGTTGCTAGATTTCATGGATGAGTCATGTTATTCAAAACAGTTGTTCATTTCAAATGGGAGAGGCAAATGGGAGAGGGAGGCGGGAGGGTAGCAGCTGGAAGTCAATATGAATTTGCACATAAAGATAAGTCTAGATTCAACTAAATCTTTGCCAAAATTATATATCTTCTTATTTTGATAATTTGCTTGCTTTGAGTTTGCTATATGACCTTATGAAATTTGTTTCTGATTCAACTCTGTTGTATTTGCTTTTAGGACTTTTACTTACTACTTGGTTACCGATTGTATTTTATTTGTATAGATGATACTGGAATATCTGGATAATTTGGTTGCTTTGTCTTTGCTATATGACTTTTACTTGCTACTTGGTTATATGATTCTTTATCAATACATCGATATTTATTAAACGTGAGATATGAGTATTTGAGTGGGTTTCAATTTAATTAAGTAATTAGTTTTCATGTATATTAATGACACTTTGAGTATGTTCATAAATGTTTGAGAAAGAAAACCTTTTACGTTAGTATAGCTCAACATATCTCTATAATGAAATTATTTTTTCACTATAAGACTGGATTTATTAGAAAGAAAGGAGTGGAAGGATAACCATGTGAAAAAAATATAATTGAATTCGATAAAGAGAAAAAGGAGAAGAGGTTAGATAGTATGGATTAGAGTTGGAAAGACTGATCGACAATCGAGCCAAAGAGAGAAAAACATTTCAATAATATCTAAGAATTAATTGTATCTTATCATATTATACAACTTATTTGTATTTACATGTGAATATAAAGTGGTTAAGAATTTTGTAGTACAATACTTAGTCTTATAATTAGAGTGGTGGAAGAAGAGAGAGTGTTAGTTACTAATTGATTTTGCGCTGGCTTTTTCTTGAAAAACATAGAAGCAAACAGTAAAATCGTGGGAATAGAATCGTGTTTGAGAAAGCAAACTTTTAAATAGAGAGTGTTGGTTACTAATTGTATTTTATTTGTATACATGAATCCAAAGATATTTTCTAAATGATATATTTTCTTTTGATTGTATTATATAAGAATCTAGGTATATATATTTGGAAGAGACGTGTATATGAAATATTCTAAGGCCTTTACTTCAAAAAAAGATTGATGAAATACATTTATTAATACTAAATCTAACCACGATTTTTTTCTTCTAAAAGTTGCCTTTCTGGATTGAAACTGATGCGATTGTATGTGATGTTTATATCACTGCATTAGGTTTCCATGATGATGCAAACAGTAAAATCGTGGCAGTAGAATCATGTTTGAGAAAGCAAACTTTTAAATAGAGAGTGTTGGTTACTGACTGTATTTTATTTGTATACATGAATCTGAAAGCATTTTCTAAATGATATATTTTCTTTCGGTTGTATTGTATAAGAATCTAGGTATATATATTTGGAAGAGACGTGTATATGAAATATTCTTAGGCCTTTACTTCAAAAAAAGATTGACGAAATACATCTGTTAATACTAAATCTGACCTCAATTTTTTTCTTCTAAAAGTTGCCTTTCTGGATTGAATCTGCTGCGATTGTATGTGTTGTTTATATCACTGCATTAGGTGAATACTAAATCTGACCTCAATTATTTTTTCTTCTAAAAGTTGCCTTTCTGGATTGAATCTGCTGCGATTATATGTGTTGTTTATATCACTGCATTAGGTTTCCATGATGATGTTAGAACTCTAATATACATTAAGTATGAAGAGTAAAATATACATTAGTACTATTATCTTATCTGCTGGTGTAACTTTTTGCTTATAGTGAGGCAAGAAACCAGGAGGTGTGAACTCGATGAACAACAACACAGTATCTACTGAATGTGTAAGAAATTAGGAGGTGTGAAAACATGGAATAAATGGTAGGAGCTTATGGTAGGAGTAAATGGCTAGATCTCACATGATGTTTGCTTTAGGCTGTAGTGACCTAAACCTTTTCTTCTGACATCATTTGGAAACTGGAGGGACACAATGCGCTGGTATTAGGGTACAGGCGATGTGGCTTTGTGAGTTAAAAGGAGTGGGTGGTAATGTTGGGATCGTGTTTAACGTGGCTTTAGACGTCCGGTTGGAATTTTTTGCAACAAACTCGATTTTGTATTTGGATTATCAGTAAAGATAATTTTATTCATTGCACAAACTCATTTTGTATTGAATTATCTGTGAATTGTCTAATAAAAATAATTTGTGTTGGCGGGAAATGAGTTTGACTGATGGTTATGGGTGAGAGAGAGAAGGGTGCGGAAAAATAAAATTCAAATGTGAGAGAGTTCAAAAAGAGTGAGTTTTGGTTTTTCAAATGAAATCATTTTTTAAGTAAAAAAAGCTAAAAAAATGTGAGAGCAGCTTGAGTGAAGGAGAGAGTGTAAGCTTTTGCCACATTGGCAAAACTGTGGTATGTGATTGGTCAATATGACTTTGGGCGGGTGTATTTGAACTACTTGCAAAACTCACTCTTTTTATAGTAGTATAGATTAGATCTATTTACCGCACGTGCCACCATGTTTTAGAAGCACGGGTAACGAAATGAAAGTACCTACGCGGGCATTCAAAAATTCCACACACACACAGATATATATATATATATATATATATATATATATATATATATATATATATATACATATATATACATATTTATTCATATATATATTCATATAAATATATACATATATATAAATATATACATATATATACATACATATACATATATATGTATATATACATATATATACATACATATACATATATATACATATATATACATATATATATACATATACATACATATATATATGTATGTTGGTATGTATGCCCTGAGAGCCAATCATGGGATGATTGGTGGGATACATTAAGATTGATTTGATAAACATCAAAGGCAAGCTTCCAATTCTCTCTGGTTCAGTCATATGAGATATTGATAGAACAGATTGAATGTCTAGAGAATGACAGTACTCAATGACGTATGCCTTCAGGTTTAGGACTTGAACGATGAGATCATACGGATGCTCAGAGTTTGTACATTCTTATTATGTCCCTAGTCAGATGTATATATATATATATATATATATATATATATATATATATATATATATATATATATATATATACATATATATACATATATATAGATATATATACATATATATACATTTTTTTCTCGGTAAGCTCCTTACTCTTTATTAGAAAAACCTCAAAATGTTTTGAATAGGTGGAGAAAAGAATGAAAGGAAAGGAAAAAAACCTATACAGCATTATGACTATGCATCTAATCTATACATAGCAATTATATCAACAATGTTGTTCCAGCACTTGTTGTTATCAGTAGGGAGACCTTTGAAGATCTTTGAGTTCCTTTCTTTCCAAATATAGAAGAAGGTCGCTAAACAGAAAAGTTGTTGTCTTCTCAACCTCATCTTTAGGCAATCTGTAGGAAGAATAGGCACATGAGTGATAATTCCACAGCTCACTCCTTTCCCCCACAGGGTTGCAGCAAAAACACACCCAAAGAATAGATGTTCAATGTCCTCAACATCGCTTTCACACAGCACACACCTTGGCGCCATATGAAAACCCATCTTCTGGAGATAATCCAACGTAGGTAGCTTACCCAGAAAGATTTTCCAAGCATTCAAAATCATATTCCTCAGATGATCAAATTTCCAGATCCACATAGCCCAATCAAGAGGTTATTTATCGCCTCTCAGAATGTGCCAGGCTTCTCTAATCTTCAAACTAGACTTGCCATGAATTTTGATTGAGTCCTCAGCAGCAAGCTTAATATCAACGTCTTCAATGCACTTTTTTAACTCTTTAAAACATCTTCTGTCCGGAATAAACCAGTCTTTATCTTTAATGAACTTATTTAGAAAACTATTCATACCACAACCAATTTTAAGGATATTCTTAGAATCAATGCAATCACTTAGAAACAAATTACTCGGCAACCAGGGATCTTTCCAGACCCTAACGCAAGATCCATCCCCAATGTGAATTTTAATCCAGGGAAGAATCATACCCCTTAGACTACAAAGTTGTTTCCACATCCAAGAGTTATACCCATTTGGGTTTACTGGACCAGAAGGAATCATTTTTTAAATATCTACCATCAAGCCATCTAACCCAAAGTGAATCCTTCTTCGAAGCCACATTCCACGCATTAACAATCATAGCAGCTTTATTCGACTCCTCAACTCTTCTAATCCCTAAACCACCCTCACTTTTTGGTTTGAAAACTAGCTCCCATTTAACATAGTGGATCCTCTTCTCAGCAGAAACGCCATCCCAGATAAAATTTTTACAAATGCTATTGATTTCCTTCATGATACTAGAAGGCAACTGAAAGGTGGCAAACCAGTATAAATGAAGGGCGTTCAAGGTAGACATGACCAACTCCACTCTTCCACTAAATGAAAGAGTCTTCATCTTCCAGCTATCAAGCTTCTGTCTCATCTTATCAATCAACGGTAAGCAAAAGGACTTCTTAAGTTTGCCACAAAAAAGTGGAATCTCGAGATACCTCATAGGAAAAGTACCTTTACTTATTTTCAGAATATCAGTAATAGAATCACTATCAACATTCTTGCTGCAAAATGCATTACTCTTCCCGAAATTCATAACCAAACTAGAGACTTTCCCGAAATGATCCATAAGACCCTTAATAGCTCTAGCATTTATAGGGTTTTCTTTAGCAAAAATTATCACATCATCAGCAAAAAGGGTGTGAGAAATAGAAATATTGCCATTACTAAGAGGGGCCAGCAAATTCTTCCTAACAACATTCTCCATCATAGCACTAAAACCTTACATAGCAAGAGCAAACAAAGAGGGGGCTAAAGGATCTCCCTGTCGAATTCCATTTGAGGGAAAGATAGCATCAGAAGTATTACCATTCACAAGCACATGCAGGCTCGTAGTACTCAAAATAGTCTTTATCCAATCAATGAAACAATAGGGGAACTTCATCTTTTCCAGCACCTTAAAAAGAAAAGGCCATTTTACAGAATCATAGGCCTTAGTTAGATCTGCCTTGATACACATTTTATCACCACCATTACTTATGTTGAAGTCACTAATCAGTTCATTCGCAAGAAAAAGAGCCTCTGATATCTTCCTTCCTTTGATGAAAGCAATTTGGTTAGGACTTATGATGGAAGGAAGAATACTTTGCAGCCTATTAGATAAAATTTTAGAGATGATTTTATATAGAAAGTTGCATAAAGCAATCAGCCTCCAGTCCCTAATATTCTCTGCATCTTGAACTTTCGGAATAAGAGTTATATAAGATTTATAAATCTCTCTAAGCATCTTATTACTACTGAAGAAGTTAAGTACAACTTTAGTGACATCATTTCCAATAATGTGCCAGGCAACTTTAAAAAAATGCCCATTAAAGCCGTCCGGCCCTGGAGCTTTGTCTCCATCAGCTTCCTTAATAACCCTATCCACCTCATCTTTAGTGACAACATCTCTAATCATGTTGAATTGTTCTTCAGATAAAGAAGGCACCATCCAATCCAAATCCCAAGCCACATAATCCTCATTAGAAGCCTTGTTGAACATATCATTATAATGACTATGAATGTGTTCAATGATCTTCCCTTCATCATAAGTTTTCCCTCCTTCAATATTCAAACACCTGATACAATTTCTAGCAGCTCTTGATTTGATGGATTTATTGAAGAAAGAAGTGTTATTATCACCTAGCTTCAGCCATTTCACTCTAGACAACTATTTCACATAGGATTCTTCTCTATCCGCAGAATCTTTAGCAACTTTACACTTATCAATAGCATACTCCCTGAGCTTGATATCATCAGGAAACTTATCAGCAGTAGACAACGCTTCAATAGCTTTGAATTCTAGAATTTTAGAAGAGTCTTCAATATTGCCAAAAATCTCCTTATTCCACCTTATAAGTTTAGCTTTAACATTCTTTAGCTTTGTAGTAACTCTAAACATGGGGTTACCATTAACCTCCTCACTCCAGGCTTCCTCCACAACTTTCAAAAAATCAGGGTGGCTAGACCAAGCATTGAAGAACTTGAAATATCTTTTCTTCTTCTTCACCTCACTACCCAATCTGACAACCAGCTGACGATGATCACTGTAGATAGTGTTGTTAATATCCCCCCAAGAGTCCTTGAACACATTTATGAAATTAGCATTATGAATCACCCTATCAATTTTGGACATCACAAATTGATCACCTTTCCTCCTATTATCCCAGGTGAAGAACGCACCCTTAAGATCCATATCAACTAGATCAGAATTAGTAAAGATACTATTGAAATCATCCATAGCTTTGATAGAGTAGAAACCTCTACCCTTCCTCTCATGAGTGAATCGTATGGCATTAAAATCACCAATGAGAATCCAGGGCTCAAACATACTGTGTTGAAGGTTGATAATATAATCCCACAGTTCACATCTTCTTTTTTCCTCATTTTGCCCATAAACTGCAGTAAGGAAAAAACATCCCCTTTATAATCATCCATACAATGAATTACTTGATCAGACTCAAAAATCTTAGTAATCTTCACCACATTACTATCCCACAGAATAAGAATCCTTCCCAAAGGATGCGAGCTATGATTAGAAAACCACATCTTATCACTCCAGCTCTTGTTCACAACTCTAGTATTTTTTTTATGTCTAACTTTAGTTTCTAACAGAATATTTATAGGCAAATCATATTTACAAATGGCCTCTCTAATTTTCTCCTGGTGTCCATTTCTTTTGAGACCATGGACATTCCAGGAAAAAATTCCAAGGTTTTCACCCATTTGACCACTCCTTGGCTGGTTCTCTGCCAACCTCAGTAGATTCAGAGAAATCCTTTGTAGCTTCATCCAAGATTTCAAACATGTTGGTTGAAACTTCCTCCATAATCTTTTTAGCTGTGGTCAAGCACTTATTTGACTTCCTCATAGGAATGCATCATTTCCCAGTAACAAAACAGAATCCCTCCTTATCCAATATCTGCTTCTTCACATTAAGCTTACTGTCAACTAAGCTTCTCGATTTATCAGGTACCTTATACTGTGGTGTAGAAAAAGCATCCTTCACTGGGCCATTTTTTGAAAGGACTCTTCTAGCATCTGTATTATGATTACTATTAACAATCACAGCTCCCATTTCATTATGAAGACTTGCATATAGAACCGGGTCGTCAGCATCAGTTGGGTTAACAAGTAGAGCATGATCTTCTTGACTTCAACCTCCAGAGAGCCCTGGTGAACTATTAATAGAAATGTTATATGTAAGCTCATCCCCTGGCCTCATGACAGCAACCGTATCCTTCTGGTTATTCAACACAGAACTAAAAGCATCATTAACTAGGATCTCTTTAGAAAATACTTTTGCTGATTCTGCATTATGACTATTATCAACAAACACCTCTCCCATCTTGCTATGAGCTTCCCCATTCCTACCTTGACCTCCATTACTAGAGGATGGGACCTTGACAATAGCTGCAACTGGATTAACAAGAATAGCATGATCTTTTTGAGTTTGACCACCAGAGAGCCCTGGTGAACTGTTAAACAAAAGCTCAACCCCTGATCTCGCGTCAACAACCATGTCCTTCTGGTAATTCAACACAGAACCAGCAACAGCCATCTTGCCAACCTCCCCCGTCTCCTTCCCCACCTTTCTCTCATTCCCCACTGGCTTCCAAATTTTCCTTAACTCAACCGGATTACAACTACCAGATTCATGGCCAAAACATTTGCATTTAGAGCACAATTCTGGTAACCATTCATACAAGACTCGGATCTCATCCTTATGTCCCTCATCACTTCGCAGAACAATCTCATTCGGATAGCAACATTCAGAGGATATCAGCACTTGTATACGTGCATAATCCAATCTGGACATAGATTTTGTGGCATAATCAGCACATAGAGGCCTCCCAATGTAACTCCCCAGCACACTAAGCATCTCCTGGTCCAGGAATTCTAATGGAAGATTAGGAAAACGAATCCACACTAGAATTTCCTTCCGTTTCATTTTTTCAAGTGGTTCTCCTATTTCCCATTTCTTCAACAGCAAAGGTTTCCCCCCAACATACCAAGGACCACCCTCCACAGCCGTTTTAAGATCTTCAGCATTCTTGAATTTAATGATGAAAAAACATTTGTTCCTAGGAATTACCTCGAACGCACCCTTAGGTTTCCAGACCGTTTCAAGGTGTCGGACAAGCGTACGGCAATGAGGCTTTAATCCCACTACATATCCCGCAGCAGCATTGCTCCATTTCTTCACGATTTCCACGGCTTTCTCCCTTTTGTACCTCAATTCCCCCTCCAAAATCTCAAGCTGAACAAACTAAAGAATCATGAAATCCTTCTATGCACGATCAGCAAAAAGCTCACTCTATGACTTCATGGAAGCAGCAACTCTAATATCCCCTAGCTCTGGTCAGACTCGCAGCATCGATATATGATTCGCCTTAATCATAGCCGAGGGTTGATTTGCCCTAGAGAATCCTGGGATGGTCGAAGTCGAAACTCCCTGCCCTTCATCCTGGACTCCTTTCGATATCTTCACTCCTGAAGCTTTCTCCCCTGCTCCAGCATTCTCTATGGAGGATTGGACATGCGAGGACACCGGGAATTGATTGGAAGGTCGTCGCCATCGGCCTCCCTGGATCACCTCCACTGTCGCCTCACTAGTCGCCTTCCCCCTTTTCAAACCCGCTCCCGCCATCTCTCTCCTCAGCACATACACATGAACAATAATAAAACCATACAACACATGTTCACCCATACATATATATACATATATACATATACATACACATATATACATATATATACACATATATACATATATATACATATATATATATGTTGGTATGTATGCCCTGAGAGCCAGTCATGGGATGATTGGTGGGATACATTAAGATTTATTTGATAAACATCAAAGGAAAGCTTCCAATTCTCTCTAGTTTAGTCATATGAGATAATGATAGAATAGATTGAATGTCTAGAGAATGACATTACTTAATGACGTATGCCTTCAGGTTTAGGACCTGAACGATGAGATCATACGGATGCTCAGAGTTTGTACATTCTTATTATGTCCCTAGTCATATGTCATTATGGAAGGTAGACAGAAAACAATGACACACAAGACTAGATTATGGTGTTGGTTGATGACAAAATCTCATTAGTCATGATTTGGAGATATCAAACCAAACACATAGGTACTTGTTAGAGAACAAGTTTACCGGACAGACCCACTGTGAGTTTGACACATGGAACCATGACATGGTAGTCACAGTCAGTTCTCACAATGATGGTGGTAAGTGTGATTCTTAGACCTGAAATCACTACACTCAACACATGTCGTTGGGTACACTTTGACATCATCAAACACAGTCCTGAAACATGGGTTGTTATAAAGGTGATGATTGGGTGGCTTTGACACATGGGGCTTTTGAGGGGTGAGTGATAGATGTGGGATTTGTCCCTCCTAAGGGAGTTTGATATCCATGACCACTTGATGAGTAGGATTGAGATAGGTGTGCACACGCATGTGTGAATCAGTATGTGATATTGATGTCATGCATATCTCCTCCAATCTACTCTGAGATCAAGAAAGTGAATGAACGTTGATAGGATGACTGTTCCATGCCTTGAGTTCATTCGGGATATCAGTGACAAAGGAATTATACATTTGCTGTAACACCATTCACGGATTGTAGGATTGAAAGTTGTTCTCTAACTTTCTATTTCACTTGGGTAGCACTAATGTGCGACTAGGCACCGCTCTTTGCTTGTGAAGTCATAAGTGTTATGGACTTTCACTGCCAACGTGAAATGGACGTGCAGGGTCACACACATATGATTTAACCTGGAAGAGGAGTTTATCCACAAATGATATTTAGATTGATTACTAAAGGAGTTTAGTAATTCAATTAAACACTCAATCAATTGATAGCTCAGTATCGTAGTGTTCAAGGTGTTGGACTGATTGATTAGAGTATCAGATTGATTGAAACTGCAATTGACTGATTTGCACAAGTATGCTGCCCCAACTGATCGGCTCATGGGATGAACTGATCGGCTCAGGTTGCTGAACCGATCGGCTCATGTGATGAACTGATCGACTCAAGACAGGATGAGACGACCGGTTTCAGAGTTGAATCGATCGGCTCAACTGGTCTAACCGAGATTGTTTGAAAAGTAAGAAGACTATTATGCAAATATAATTTGTTTCACTTGTACAAATTTGATTTGGACAAGAATTAATATTTGATTAATCAAAAACAAATTTGAAAGTCAATTTGAGTTGGATCAAGACCACGAACCGATCGGCTCAGAAGTGAACCGGTCAGCTCAGGTGCCCCAACCGATTAGTTGGGATGTGAACCGATCGGCTCAACTCCCCAACCGATCATTTCATGCATGAAACGATCGGTTCAGGTGGCGCAGTTGGTTGTTTTGTTGAAAATCTTGAACCCTTCTACTCCTGCATTAATCCCGCATTGCTCTGGATAGAGAACCTTGTCCCATGAACCTCCTATATATAGGGGTAGTGGGGGCTTCTCAGAACAACAACTTAGTGCATCAGTTGCTCTATAAAGTTGTCATTCTCTCTGGTTTTGGTAACCGAGAGAGAGCCCAAGCAAGTGCTACCTGATAAAGGAGGCACAACAAGGGAAAGACAACTATAGAAAGCGATTGGTGGCAGGAGAGTGTGTCGGTGACTAGTACGCCAAAAGGAGGGTGCGACTCCTTCCGATTCTGTGTGGGACAAGGCGATCGGAGTTCCAGGTAGTCCATGTGGACTACTTCAAAGGCGGGAGACTTCTGCCGCTCGGAGGACAGTTGTCAATCCCGATAGTCCTGGTGAGACCAGGAGGTGCCAGTCCCGGTCTGACTAGGAGTTGCTCAGACACCGTCTAAGGCCAGAGGTGAAGTCTGCGCAAGTCGTGAGGTAACGTCGCCGAGCAAGCCTTGGGACAAGGTATGCCTCTACAAACTATCCTTCCTATTGTATAGACGTTGACTCGTTTCCTTTGTTTTGGGTTTGGGAGAAGAAAATTTTTGTTTCCGCTGCCTTCTCTGTCTCCCCTAAAACCCAACAGTGGTATCAGAGTCGCGTCAACTGCTCTATGCTTTAGGATTATCGATATGATCGATTTTGGTTTGTCGCCTTTATTTATTGCATACGATGTGAATAAAATTGGCTTTATGCATGTCCAATCCTAAATCCACAAATCCCAATATGCATATATGATATGTAATATAAATTTACTCGATACACGTCGCCCTTAAATGAGTTTTGTGGTGGATGTATAGTGTGGCTATGGCTGATAAACCCTATGATTGTGTGCTTGTTTGTATGTGGTTGCTTGCATCTCGGTCTGCACACTGATTCCCTACCTCCTTATTCCTGATGTAACTCGAGATTTCTTTCCTACCTTTTCTCCCCCCGAATATAACTCGGGGTTTCCCAATTCAATGTAAAATAGGATATATCTTTTATTTCCTATTATGCCAAAGAACGGCAGACAACTAAGACGATCGGTTCAAGGCGTGAACATATCGGTTGGCAATCCAGATGATCGGTTCATGGAGTGAGACGATCGGGTGGCTGCCATGAGGAGATGCACGATGACCAGGTGAACCGATCGGTTGGAGGAGCCAACTGATCGACTGGTGGCACCCAGATGACCGGCCTGATGGCGAGCCGATCAATCATGGAGATGAGTTGATCAAACCCAGTAAAGGCAAAACACAGACTTCATCTTGTATAGGTTGCATGTGATGTAGACCTAGATGACCGTGATTCCTCTTGGCTTGAGGAATCACATTAGGAAGGCAATAATCATCGCTTTTTATCATTCCGCATGTTTTCTGTGGGATATAGCATGTATATGATACATACTATATATTGTGGTGATTGGATATGTATATGTACCTATAAAAACCAAATCCCTCATTAAATATTAAAGTTTTAGATACCTTCCAAATGCGACACACGTGAAAAGCTTGATCGGCCAAGTGTGGGCATTTCCTAGCTTGGTGCACCATCCATCTCGTGGAAGCGTGAAGGATGAATGTGTGGGTCTGCCCTAGCAGGGTGCATGTTCATCGTGTTGGCTTTGGGTTAGACTTAACAAGGTGACCTAGATAGGATCTAGCACCTTGAGGCATGGAGGTGATCATGGCAAGGAGTTGCATATGACATCTTTCAAGAGTTGTATATGATGAAATTGGCAAAAGTTGCCTACCTAGAAGATCTAAGTTGTGGGTGACAGCCCTAGCTGGTCCATGACTTAGAGGATTTCAGGATCTTGACCCACTAGAAGATTGTACAATGCAATCTTCCAAATTGATGGTGAGGGATATCGATTTGAATAAAATAGTGGGAGCGATAATTAATTAAAGTCCTAATTATATCGTCAACTTTTCAAATCAATCAATTAAGTCAAAATTGAGTTTTGGACTAAATTGCATATATTTCCTTTTATACAATAAATGGCTAATCAATAATAATCACTTTATTTGTGATCGGTCTTTGAGACCAAAAAATTAAATGGGAATAATTCTACGACTGGTTAGGACGTTGAGAAGTGTTCTCAATCGAAGAGTGAAATCTCTAAATCCTAGTTATACCAGAACTAGATGAACTCGATCCCACCACACCAATAGCTTAAAGGATGCTTATGGAAGCATACCGAAGATGCCATTAATGTGGAGTGCTTAATGTTGTGTTCTCTGAACTATGAGCTGCAGAGACAACATGAGACATATGATGTCTCCAAGACACTGTCCTAGTATGTCATGACAGAAGGAGATCCAGTAAGGTATTCACACACTCAATGTGATTGGGTATGTGGAAAAACCTGACTAAGAAGGATTCCCTCTGAGCCAAGAGTTGGCTACTGGTATGATACTACAAATTTTGTGAGAATCATACAGTTCATGATGAACAATGTTGACAAAGTTGTTGGACATGTTGAGGACAGTAGAGGCAAAGATGAAGAAAGACAAACCCTAATCTTTGATGTGATCAATGAAGGGTAAGTCTTAAAGGCAAGGACAAAGGAAAAGCAAAGAAGCGTTCTGATGCTAGCCAGCAATCCAAGTTGTCTTCAGCCTCAAGGCACATAGGGAAAGGGTGTATGAGGGAATTGCCCTCTATATCTGGAAGAACAAAAGAATATGAAGGAGGGGATGGAGATGTCCACCTAAGGTATCATGAAATAAATCGCTTCTGAGGTATATGATACCAAGATGAAGATCTGACATATATGATATGTAAGATCTATAGAGAAGTGATGGCCTTTACGAAACGACCAAGAAAGGAGTACCCATCATTGGAGCAAGTGTTGCTGCCTTAGATAGGAGTACCTCTTAGTTTATTTCAGCCTAAAGGGAACGAAATAGAGTTGAGAACTGATATTTCAATTTGCCAAAGAAACACTTTATTGTTGCATCTTGTAGTGACAAGATGGCTATCAATATAGTTGATGTTTCAAAGATATGATCTTTGTGGCAATGCCTTATTTATCTTGTGGTACTTGGTATGCATAAGATAAAATGATACCTAAAAGTTATTGATAACTCAAATAATTAAATTAGCATAAATCATGAGAAATTCATTTCTAGTTTCCATGTGATGAATAAATCTAGACTCTTTTGGTTAGAGAACCAGTAAGAGACATGAATCTCTTAGACATGATTAATCAATCTTCACTAATGGTAGTGGGAGAATGATTATCCTATTAGGTATATACATGTGATGTATTTACATACCTATTGGACTTAATGCTAGTACTTCAAATGTTATTTAGAGAAATACCAATATGAACATCTTGAAGTGTTCAAGAATATCATAGATGAAGTGCAAATTTGGTGAAGTGTTAATTCTTGATAAGATCAATGAATGACATACTTGAACCAAATGTTTGAGAACCTAGTGAGTGATTATGATAGTATATCATAGTGAGCTCGTGATTAAGGCATGATGATGTCTAAATCAACAATGGGTCATACTCTAAGGAGTTAGAGAATGATAATCAAATAACTAATTTCTTCTTAAATAAAGAATACCCCACACTAATAAAGGACATCAAGAATCACAAGGAGTTGTGAGTTCTTATATCCTTGACAGATATACCTCGATAATCTATGTGATGAGTTGGTCATGTGATGAATCAACTATCTAGATGAATATGAGGAACTGGATTTTGATTTATGGTTTATAACCATTACATCCTAAATGACTTCCATGTGAACCATAAGGTATAACCTTGATGGTAGAACCCATTGGAATAAAATCCATAAGTGCAAATGAGTCTTAAGTGTTAAGACACATGGATAATATTTTGAGAAGGATGATGCTTGTTAATTGCAACTTAATGACTAAGAGATTTGGCATACGGATACTAAAACATCATTCCTATAAGGAATAAAGCAAGGATGTGTACATCACACAACCTATAAGGTTTATGAATCCATTAATGTGAATGAAGTCTATAAGTTACAATGGACTAATCAATGTGATTGATTGAGTACAAGCAACTCAGAGATGGATCTTTACTTTGATAATATAGTCAAAGGGTTTGACTGATATGTCAAAGATAACGAAGGGATTTGTGATTTAGTGGGAGCGTATTCACATTCCACATGTTGATGTGAAATAGAAATGTTCTAGAATGGAAATCCAAAGTGGAAATTATCTTTAAGGAAGATAGAGAAATTTTCTATGTGATAGGAATAGAGATCTATAGAGATAGTTCTCGAAAACCTCTTGACCTGAAAAGAGAAAGCATACAATGGCAATCTATATTGAAGGGTTCAGTATGCACAGATTTAGTGGGAGAAAACTTGTCCATGTTACATGGAGTTGGTATCCCAAGGCCAAGTGTCCAATTCTTATGAAGAATGGGAACACTAAGAATAGATATGGATCTATCATGTATGTAATCATCCCATTATCTTTCATGTATGGACATAGCAAGAATAAAGTGCATTTATCATCTTGTATGTAGGACATGACAATATGATATGCTCATCCTAATAACTCGTATGTGGGACATGACGAGTGGATGTCTGTCTAGTTTCAATAAGGGTTACTGGAATACCAATAGAACTTGATAAGTACTTGAGAAGTACTAGTTCTATGGAAATAAGGAAGGGTTCACTGTAAAGAGTTACACTGATGTGAACTTCCGAAAAGGACAGAAAATAAATCGCAAAATATATACGAGATATATAAAAGTGAATGTTTGTTGATAAATGGAAATGTTTCAATAAAGTCATTTAAAAGGAAAAGCTGAGTATCTGTGTGTTAGAGAACATTAGTGGATACTATATGGATCTAGAAGTTCATTAGATGAACTTATAGATATTCTGGTCATTGATGACAAGTTAGGAGTGCTTGGTCATGCAATGTGGCTAAAGGTTAGCAAAGGAATACTAGATCGCATATTACAGCAACTCCATCTCATATGTATGACGTACAGCGAAGAGATGACAGACATGCAGTTAATACCGACTTTGGCAAGGTGTTGCCATAACTCACTATGTTAGCACTAGAGCACAGTAACATGTGGGACATGTTTGAATATCACTATGAATATGATTCAAGGGTGATTGGCTCACAGTGCAAGTGGGAGTCTGTTGGTATGTATGCCTTGAGAGCCAATCATGGGATGGTTGGTGGGATACATTAAGATTGATTTGATAAACATCAAAGGCAAGCTTCCAATTCTCTCTGGTTCAGTCATATGAGATAATGATAAAACATATTGAATGTCTGGAGAATGACAGTACTCAATGACGTATGCCTTCAGGTTCAGGACCTGAATGATGAGATTATATGAATTCTAAGAGTTTTTACATTCTTATTATGTCCCTAGTCGTATGTAATTATGGAAGATAGATAGACAACACTGACACACAAGACTAGATTGTGGTGTTGATTGATGACAGAATCTCATAAGTCATGATATGGAGATATCAAACCAAACACTTAGGTACTTGTTAGAGAACAAGTTTACCGGACAGACCCACCGTGAGTTTGACACATGTAACCATGACATGGTAGTCACATTCAGTTCTCACAGTGATCGTGGTGAGTGTGATACTTAGACTTGAAATCACTACACTCAACACAAGTCGTTGGGTACACTTTGACATCATCAAACACAGTCCTGAAACATGGGTTGTTATAAAGGTGATGATTGGGTGGCTTTGACACATGGGGCTTTTGAGGGGTGAGTGATAGATATGGGATTTATCCCTCCTGAGGGAGTTTGATATCCATGGCCACTTGATGAGTAGGATTGAGATAGGTGTGCGCACACATGTGTGAATCAGTATGTTATATTGATGTCATATATATCTCCTCCAATCTACTCTGAGATCAAGAAAGTGAATGAACGTTGACAGGATGACTGTTCCATGCCTTGAGTTCATTCGGGATATCAGTGACAAAGGAATTATACATTCACTGTAACACCATTCATGGATTGTAGGATTGAAAGTTGTTCTCCAACTTTCTATTTCACTTGGGTAGCACTGATGTGCGACTAGGCACCTCTCTTTGCTTGTGAAGTCATAAGTGTTATGGACTTTCACTACCAACGTGAAATGGACCTGTAGGGTCACACACATAGGATTTAACCTGGAAGAGGATTTTATCCACAAATGATGTTTAGATTGATTACTAAAGGATTTTAGTAGTTCAATTAAACACTCAATCAATTGATAGCTCAATATCATAGTGTTCAAGGTGTTTGACCAATTGATTAGAGTATCAGATTGATTGAAACTGCAATTGACTGATTTGCACAAGTCTACTGCTCCAACCGATCGGCTCATGGGATAAACCGATCGGCTCAGGTTGCTGAATCGATCGGCTCATGTGATGAACCGATCGGCTCAAGACAGGCTGAGATGATCGGTTCAAGAGTTGAACCGATCGGCTCAACTGGTCTAACCGAGATCATTTGGAAAGTGAGAAGACTATTTTGCAAATACAATTTGTTTCACTTATACAAATTTGATTTGGACAAGGATTAATATTTGATTAATCGGAAACAAATTTGAAAGTCAATTTGAGTTAGATCAGGACCACGAACCGATCGGCTCAGAAGTAAACCGATCGGCTCAGGTTCCCCAACCGATCGGTTGGGATGTGAACCGATCGGCTCAACTCCCCAACCGACCAGTTCATGCATGAAACGATCGGTTCAGGTGGCGCAGTTGGTTGTTTTGTAGAAAATCTCGAACCATTCTACTCCTGCATTAATCCCGCATTGCCCTGGATAGAGAACCCTGTCCCATGACCCTCCTATATATATAGGGGTAGTGGGGGCTTCTCAGAACAACAACTCAGTGCACTAATTGCTCTGTAAAGTTGTCGTTCTCTCTGGTTTTGGTAACCGAGAGAGAGCTCGAGCAAGTGCTACCCGATAAGGGAGGCACGACAAGGGAAAGACAACTACAGAAAGCGACTGGTGGTAGGAGAGTGTGTCGGTGACTAGTATGCCGACAGGAGGGTGCGACTCCTTCCGATTCCTTATGGGACAAGGAGATCAGAGTTCCAGGTGGTCTGTGTAGACTACTTCAGAGGTGGGAGACTTCTGCCGCTCGGAGGACAGCTGTCAATCCTGATAGTCCTGGTGAGACCAGGAGGTGCCATTCCCGGTCCGACTAGGAGCTGCTCAGACATCATCCAAGACTGGAGGTGAAGACCGCGCAAGCCACGAGGTAACGTCGCCGAACAAGCCTCAGGACAAGGTATGTCTCTACAAACCATCCTTCCTATTGTATAGACGTTGACGCGTTTCCTTTATTCTGGATTTGGGAGAAGAAAATTTTTGTTTCCGCTGCCTTCTCTGTCTCCCCTAAAACTCAATAATATATACATATATACATATATATACATATATATATATATATAAATATATATACATATATATAAATATATATACATATATACATACACATATATACATATATATACATATATATATACATATATGTATATACATATGTATATACATATATATATATATGAGTCAGGCTAGAATACACTCGAGTGTACGGATCGCACGAATACACTCAAGTGTGTTTGCATATCAAGACTATTTTTTGCAAAATGTAAACCATTGATCTTCACCGTTGTACTATAACTAGGCTACATACAAATTTTGAGCCCATTTAGATGAGTGTAAGTCACTCATCTAAGGGCAACAAAATCGACGCGTGAAACTAATTTGAAATGCATAATTTTTGCGGTCTTCATAACATGAGCTATACATATCCAAATGTGCTCAAATTTTGCGTATGAGTTGTTCACGAGATGTTTAAGAAGATCAATAGATTAGATTTACAAAAAAAATATTACATCATGAAAAACTACTCGAGTTGTTCACGGGTGTATTCTAGCCTGACTATATATATATATAATGCATGCTTAAGAAATTGCACACGTCTACGGAGCGGGTATTGGATGTATAAGGTATAAAAAAAACAAAGTCATGTTGTCATGAATCTTTTTAGTTATTTATGTTAATAGAAATAATATAGCTATGCTCTGCATTGTTGTTTATGCTAATGAGTATGAATTGTTATTTGTACATGTTTAAAATTTAACCATAGTAATTATACTTTCCTTATTTTTATATTGTCTACGACATAACCATAAGTACATGTTATATCAATAATGTATAATGTTAGATGATAAGATATAATAGTCTTACCATGGTATATAATGCTAATTACAACAGCTATATCATTTCATATATGATTTTACATCAAATTGTCACAGCTGGTTGTTGTCTCTTTTTTCTTTTAGTCTTACTTTAAAATAAAATGATAGGTGTTACATTGTGGCCGATATCAAACATTTGGTGCTCTCTTTTACTTATATCTGTGTAAAAAAAATTACGATTAAGTATTTTTATTTTTATTTTTATTTTCTAACATTAGAATAGCATTTAGTACCATCTTTTGCCATGTACATCGTCATATGGAAGTCGACCCGCTACCTGGTAAGTCGAACTTGAACGTGTTAATATTAACTACTTCAATCTCTACTCACGATAAACCCATAATAAGGGCATGTCTGGTTGGACTGAAAACCAACTCGTGCGGCTGCAACTGTACGGTAGTTTGTTTTCTTGTCGTTTGGTTCAGTGAAGCTCAAACTCGTCAGTTGAAATTGAACCACACGGTCCTTTTCCATTCTATACAAATTCAAGGAAAACCAACCACATGAAAATAGTGCGCGGTGGCAAGTCCATGATTGCTTGTGCGGCCATTAGCTTGTGTGGTCAGGTGAGAATAACGCAAATTCTAGTATCAAAACTGAATACAGCATACGCCTAACCAAATAAAAACAAACTAAAGTATTGAACTAAAACCACATTCAACCAAATGACTGCAGTTGGAGTTTATTTTCGTGTTTTTTGTTTCCTGTTTTTGAATTTCTCATGTGTTGCGGAACCGCACAGAACCAAACTGGCCCTAACTCAATCGAAATCAAACCCACTCGTCAGAGTAAACAACAGACCTAGCGATACTTTTGACGAGCATTATGGTGGAGTTTGTAGGGAATTTATAAAGGGAGCGATTTTCAAAAGTTAGGTGCACTTGTAGAAATAGAAATTTATAATGCCTTATATACGTTTGTATCAATCTTGTACAACACTACAGTTGATGTTGGGTGTTGATTGCTAGTTCGGTGTGCGTACGGACTAAACTAAACTGGTACATTCGGTGTAGCAATGACGTCATCCAGTTAGACCATTCAAACTAGTTCGTTGACCGGCGGATCAACCCGAAGAATTTTGATACTAGCTTGATTTTTAAATCAAACCCAACCAAACGTGTTTGTTGGATGGATTTCACAGGTTGACCCACAGGTGAACCATTTATGTAGCATTTTATAATTTTATAAATAATTGTGTAATGATTTCGAGTAAATATGTAAGAGTTTTTTACAATTCACTTTTTCAGTTTACAATCGCAACACGTGAGAACTTTTTCGAAATAAAATGATAAAATAAATGCAAGGCAATAATGACAATTTCATATTATTTTTCTTCAGATTATAAAATATATTTTCACTTAAAACAGGTTATATGGATAACGAAGATTAGTTAATTGTGACAAAAATAATTGCTTTAAAAAATATACTTTTTTCGCATATTGACCTTACCCACCCGCTTAACAAATGTACACGTAGCCAAAGCAACACCTGAGTGGAAACGCAATCTGATAGTGAAAATGATATGATTGCTGAAAAGTCAATTGCGCGAATGTGGGTTTATATTTTTTAGTTATAAAAAATATATATGTAAGAATATATAAACAACGACTGCTTCTATTCATCTGATCCTCCCGCATAATTTTCTGCAAAGATATATTTAAATTGCGGCGAACATGCTAAAAGACACTGTGGATTCTATGCTCTTCTTCAATTAACTTGATAAAATTGATATATTTATCTTGATAGAAATCTTAATGATATGTATAGATTCGTAAATTTGACCTGGTGGAATCTAGAAAAATTACACATGATTACTATTTTGATAATTTCTGGTCGACTTTGAGTAGGGGTGAACAAGTATCAGATCGGACTGGTCCATTCAGTATGGTCCTATTCCAAAAAGTTACAAATTATGTTTCGTCATCACTCTCTAAATTTTAGAAGTTTGACTTTTGGTCCATCAAGTTGTCCGTTCGACCGAATCGAATCGAAGTTCGATTTATTCATAAATTGTTTTTGTATTGAAAACCAATTAAGTCAAATTCACAAAATTTTCATATATAGATACTACTAGAGTAATTATTTGATATCAATGTTACATTAAGTAACATGATCAATTTTTTGCTATTAAATATGGTAGATAACATAAAACCTAATTATAGTCGGCTACCGATCTGGTCTTATTTTGAAACATTTTAGTCCATTCCTACTTTAGAACAATCGGATCTATCGATGTTTGTTATTTCGGTCATCGCTCTAGTTCGATCTCATCCAGTCTCGTCTGCCTCCGGGCTGATGATCCCCGTGATTCTGGGTTCAAACTGAGTGTCGTCGTTTAGACTATCGGCATTTATGATATTTCTGTGTACACCATTGTCATCCATATTCGATTTTCTCGAAGAGAAAATGACTAAAACACGACCAATGTTTGATTCTAAATATTCAGTACCTTCTGTAAAATACTTAACCAACCATCCATGTGAAAAGAAACCCAAGGTGTGATATTCATAATTTTATTCATAAAATTATGATATTTTCTAATTGCATGTATGACTTGATTTTACACCCAACCAAATCAGCCCTTAAGGGCTCGTTTGGTTCAGCTGAAAACTGTTTCATGCAGTTGTAACCACACATTGAACTCAAATTTTCGCATTTGGTTAGATATGGCCTCAACCCAAGGTGTGAAAAGAAACCACACAATGATCTTAAACTCTGTAGAAAATTGGAGAAGCTAACTACAATTTTTTCGGGCGTGGTTCCTGTAAAGATACTCCAAGTTCAACCACTGTTGTTAATCAATAGAATGACTCTTTGCCTCTCACTACTACACAGAAATAGCTTATAACGTCACATTTACAGGCGTCGGTTGTATCTAAGAAACCGACGCCTAAACCCTACAACGTCGATTAAATACACAAACCGACATATATCTATGAAGAGCGGCCAAACAAGGGTATCGCTTTTTATTTAGCGTCGGTTCTTCAATAACCAACCGACGCCTAAAATCGACCGTCAAATCCAAATTTTCTAGTGAAAAAAAATTGCTCCAAAATTTAACATACGACGTCAGTTGTTACCAAATCAACCGATGACTAAAGGTTTTCGCGAGACAGAAATTGAGCCTATTTTTATCATCGGTTTTCTTACAATAACCGACGTCGATGTGTTTTCACGTGCTGTCCCCGTAAAAATTTTCACCCCCCTTTGACGTCGGTTTTCTACGACAACCGACGACTATGGTCATAATTCGAGAATTTTTTTTTTATCGGCATATGTAGATAGACGTCGGTTTTTCCAGTCGCAACCGACGACTATCATTGAACATAGGTGTCAGTTTGTTTGTAGTGACCGACGTCTATTGTTATAAACGTCGGTTGTTTTTAATAACCGACGCCTATTGTTAACTTAATAGCACCCGCGCGAAGCAGACTCTTCCCCTTTCTCTGTTTCATTGCCGACTCCGCTTAGGTCTGGTGATTCCTGCCGCCGCTCGTCGTCGTTGTTGTTGTGCTCGCCGCCGCTGCTACTGTGCTCGATGCTGCCACTGCTCGCCTGCTCCGGCCGCCGCTCTGCTGTGCTCATCGTCGTTGATGCTGCTGTGCTCGCCGCTGCCGTTGTTGTTGTGCTCGTCGCCGCCGCTGCTGTTGTGCTCGCTCCCGCCGCTACTGATGTGCTCGCTTCCACTGCTATCGTCGCCACTCATCTTCTTCCTCAAAAGGTACCCTTCTTCCTCCTCTCGTTACCAAACAACTATTGAGTATGTTACTTTGTTAGTCTAACAGACATTAATCAACTTAGTCATCTAATGGTCCTTTCCACTCAGTATGCCGATAACAAAGGATCTGATTTTAGTCTTTTGAGCTGACATTATTTGTAGGCTTGATTCCCAGAATTGAAAGCATCTCATTTCCATTGGAGAGAGAGGTTGGATGTTCTGTTTAGGAAACCCAAAAATAGAATAGGATACTTTGATTCAGTCAGTTTGGTTCTATGTGTCTGTATTACACAAAGCTTATGTTGGGCATTTTTATTATTATTTTTAATTAAGTTATTTACTGGTTTTTGTTTATTTATGTATTGATTTTGTTATTATTTAATCATCTACTTATTTAACTTTATTTATCAACTAATTTAACTTTGTTTATCAATTGATCTATATTTATTCATCTACTATTTGTATTTATTTATGTATTGATTCAGGAATTCATTGATCATCTACTGATTTATATTAGTTTATCAATAGATTTGTATTTATTCATCTACTTATTTGTATTTTTTTGTCTACTGTTTTTATTTAGTTATCTAATCATTTGAATTTATTTTTATACTGCTTTTGAAATTAGATAATCATCTAGTGATGTAACTTTATCACTGGCTAATTATGAACCATTAGATCTAGATCTTAGGGTATCTCTACCGTCCCAACTATGAAATTAGTAACTTGTTTCCTTGTTGAGTATATTGAGAATCCTAATCACCCTTCTTGCTTAATGATGAACTCTAATGCACTCACGTGACATGCTTGGAATGTAAATGATAAACTTTGCCCTAGATTGTCAATCATGCTGCTAAAGACATCAATAATCACCCAAACTTGAAGAACTAGGATATGAATGATGAAACTAGGATTGGTGGGGGGATAGGTCATGGTTACCCAGAAGCTGATGGGTGATGGGTTATGGATATGGTTGGGGGATGAAATGTAGGGCCGTAGAAAGAGCCAAAGAGGACGGGAAAGATATCAGTTTGTCCCCTAGTCAAATCACATCCAGACGGCCTGCACAAAGATTAGACCAAGATTTAAACCATCGCTCTTCCATCTGTCCCCGTCCGTCATGGAGTTTGTGAAATATAAAGAAGAGAATGAAGCCTACCAAAGTTTCCTCCACTACATATGTTGTTATGAATAACCTCTGCTCATGCTAGTCGTAGGTTTGGATAAGGGTAAATGCTGATAAGGCTATTACAATGGAAAAATGTTGCTTTTGTTATATATTGGGCATGCTACTTAATTTTCTATGGTATAGCTACCACAAGTTTTGTTACAAATATCTGTTTATTAGGTTAAGGACATGTTTCTGTTGTGATATATTATTCTTTGTGTACCCAAATACCGTGTGAATCATGTATGCGCTCTAAGGTGATTAAATGCCTAAATCTTGACTTGAAATATGACCTAGTATGTATGTTGATATATGAAGCTCTAGTTAAAACTTCAAGATTGACCCCTAATTAATACATTATAATAGAATTGAATCATGTATTTGTGTTGTTACAGGTATTGTTGACTTGTTGTTGATTTGCATATATTTCTTCTTCAGCCATTTACTGTTTAGTATTTACTGACAAGCATGATTAAATGATGTTACACAAAACTTAGGATATGAATGATGAAACTAGAATTGTAGGTATAAGAATGACAACATACATGTATTTGTTGGCCTAGAAACTCGTCCAAGATTTACTCATTAGGAGTAAATCTTAGATAGTCCCCGGTTTGGGACTGTTCTTGAACACTTAATCTCACTTAGGATGTAAGTGTATAACGTGTATTGGATTTTCAAGAAAATTTCGACAGCATTTCCCCGTTGTTCTCCAAGTACCTTGGATAGTCCCCAATTTGAGACTATTCTTGAACACTTAATCTCACTTAGGATGTAAGTGTATAATGTGTATTGGGTTTCAAGAAAATTTTAGTAACATTTCCCCATTTGTTCTCTAAGTACATATGTACTTGGAGAACAGTGGGGAAATACTGTCGAACTTTTCTTGAAAACCCAATACACATTATACACTTACTAGTGAGATTAGGTGTCTAAGAATGGGATAGGTGGTACACATTTATTATATATAAGACCTTATCTTTTAACCCTAAACCCTAATATATACTTGTTTTCTCTTTGATCATATAATGGATAGATCATGGATGTCCATTCTAAATCGCCGCACCCCAGAGTTTATTTCTGGTCTTGATCAATTTATTAGATTTGTTGAGGAATATAGGAAATAACCTGGAGATAGGTTCTACTGTCCATGTAGGCATTGTGGTAACAACTTGAAAGTCAGCACTGGTGACGAAATCAAAAGTCATGTCATGTGCAACGGGATTGTACAAGGCAACACCGAATGGCACTGGCATGGAGAGATTTCAAACCTGAAATCAGTGGATGTCGATAGCAGTGCTTGTGTGGAAGAAGAAATTGCCTCCGATGACGTAGATGTGAACGAACCAGTTCCAATAGACATCATTGATGCGATGCTGGATAGTTGTGGGGTAGAGCACACCGATCCACCTCCCATGTTTAGAAATATTTTGTATGATCCTGAGATACTGTTATATACAATTTGTAAGTTTATGAAGCTTAGCGTTGTGTTGAGATTGTATAAGCTGAAAGCTAACAATAAATGGAGCGACAAAAGCTTCACGTCATTGTTGTCTTTATTGAAAGAAATTCTTCCTGGAGGAAACGAGCTGCCAATCTCAACATACCGGTTAAAGAAATTGTTGTGCCCGATGGGAATGGAGGCCAAGAAGATACACGCATGCCCGAATGATTGTGTATTATTTCAAAAGGACTATGTGGATTTGAAAGATTGTCCAAAATGTGGTGCATCAAGGTATAAATTGATGACTTCGGGAGAGTCCAAAACTAGTTCTCCTGCCAAGGTGATGTGTTATCTACCTATAATACCACGGTTTCAACGCTTGTTTGCCAATTCGATAGATGTGAAGAATTTGAGGTGGCATGCAGATGTTAAGAAAAATAATGATGGGAACCTAGGACATGCGTCTGATTCCCCACAGTAGAAGAAGATTGATTTATTGTACCCTAAATTCGGTGAAGAAGTTAAGAATCTAAGACTTGGGCTTTGTATAGATGAGATGAATCTGTATGGGACTTTGAGCAGCCAACATAGCACTTGGCCAGTTATGCTTGTTATATACAATCTTCCTCCCTGGTTGTGTATGAAAAATAAGTATGTTATGTTGTCGTTGTTGATATCGGGCCCTAAACAACCTAGAAATGATATTGACGTTTATCTTGAACCTCTAATTGATGACTTGAAGAAACTCTGGGGTGAAGGTGTGATGGCCTATGATGCTTCATGAAGAGAGACATTTCATTTACACGCTATGTTGTTTTGTACTGTGAATGACTTTCCAGCATATGGGAATTTGTCTGGATATAGTGTCAAAGGATCTAAAGTGTATCATATATGTGAAGAGAACATTGATTCAATACGACTAAAATACGGCGGCAGGACTGTATATCTTATTCATCGAAGGTTTCTTCCAAAATTCCATCTGTATTGTAGGTTGCGCAAAGCATTCAATGGACGGAATAAGGAACGGAGTGCACCTAAACCTATACCAGGGGAGGATGTTTATGAAAGAGTAAAAGACTTTACCAATAAATTTGATAAGAGATCACAATGTACGATGGCCACACAGAGTGACAAATATTTATTCAAGAAGAAGTCAATATTTTGGGATCTTCCTTATTAGAGTTCTTTGACAGTCAGGCATTGTATCGATGTCATGCACGTTGAGAAAAATATCTGTGATAGCGTCATCGGTACTCTGTTGAATATACCAGGTAAGACTAAACATGGGATAAAATCCAGAATGGACCTACGTGAAATGGGAATAAGGACAGAATTAACAGAAGTAGTTAGTAGCGATCGGAGAACATACTTACCTCCCGCTTGTTACACGTTGTTGAGAAAGGAGAAGAAAGCTTTTTGTGAATGTTTGGTAAATGTTAAGGTGCCACAGGGTTACTCAACCAACATCCGTACATTGGTATCAATGAAAGATTTGAAGTAGATAGGTCTTAAATCTTATGATTGTCACACTCTAATGCAACAAATATTGCATGTGGCAATTCGATCTATATTGTCGAAGCATGTAAGGTTTGCAATCACCAGACTTTATTTCTTTTTCAACAGTCTGTGCAACAAAGTTATTGACCCTGATACTCACGATAAATTGCAAAGAGAAGTGGTTGTTACCCTATGTTAGCTTGAGATATATTTTCATCCTTCATTCTTTGATATCATGGTACATCTTATTGTCCACTTGACTAGGGAAGTGAAAATATTGGGACCAATTTTCTTGCATTGAATGTATCCCTTTGAACGATACATGAGCATTTTTAAAGGTGATGTTCGAAACCATTATCAGCCTAAAGGGAGTATTATTGAGGGTTATGTGGCGAGAGAGGTTATAGATTTTTGCAATGACTTTATGAGTGGTAATGACGCTCTTGTTAATGACAAGAATATTGAGGAGCATTTTGGAAAAGGAATTTTGGGATCACGGATGAAAGTAATCAGCCGTGAGCAGTTGGAACAAGATCACTTGTATATTTTACACAACATTGACGAAGTGAGTGTTTATATCGAGGAACATACCAATTTCATCAAGAGACAATATCCTCGAGTCAATTCAATGTGGCTTGCTAGAGAGCATAACAAGACATTTATTAAGTGGTTTGAAGATAAAGTCTTACATTAATGTATCTCAAATACTAGATAATCTTACTAAAATTATCAAATGTCTCGCCTTTAAACCAAAATTGAATGTTATGTCTTATGAAGGGTTTGACATAAATGGATTCTCATATTATACAAAGCGTCAAGATGATAAGAGTGTCGTCCAAAACAGTGGTGTCACCCTTCAAGCATCTTCATTGTTTTTTGCAAGTGCAAAGGATAAGAGTCCACGTGAAGCTAAAATGTCATATTATGGTGTCATTGAAGACATATGGGAGTTTGACTACGTAGATTTTAGAATTATGTTCTTTAAATGTAATTGGGTTGATAACACCAAAGGAGTTATAGTTGATGAATTGGGTTTCACATTAGTGAACTTTGAAAAGATTGGCTAGAAGGATGAACCATTATATTGGCATCACAGAAGAAACACGTATTTTATATCGATGATCCTGCATATGATAAATGGTCGGTTGTTCTTCATGGTAAAAGATAGTTCATTGAAGATCCTATATATGAAGAATAGTACTATGATAAGTATGATGACTCTAGTCCATTCTCAGTTAGGTTTCCAACATCACCAAATATTGAAGCTAATGATGACTTGTATGTGTGCGGAGATCACAATGAAGGATTGTTAATTGATAAAAAAATTGCAATATTAGAGGCATGCATGTTTATATTTTTTATATGTTTTATTTTTCTGAATGTGAACTTTACAATGTGAACTTTACAATGTGAATGTGAACTTTACAATGTAAATTACTTTACAATGTGAATGTTAACTTTACAATGTGAATTACTTTACAATGTGAACTTTACAATGTGAATGTGAACTTTCATATGGATGAGCATTCTCCTGATGACGGTGTTGATGATTACCATGAGGGTGAGGGCGTCAATGTGCCACCTCACAATGTAAGTTTTAAAAATATATCCCTGAGGTTTCTATCTATATGTTCATTTATAGTTATATCATGTAAGTGTGTTTTTTTGTCAAATTTTAGGTTGGTGATGTACCCCCTGAAGAAATTGGGGTGCTTGATGAGCAAAAAAAAATTGAGAAAGTGAGGGGCATCACAATGATGAACAAGTTACTACAGCAAAGGGGCAATGGACCCAAACTGGTTGTGGATTTCGATCATGCAGGAAATCCAGTTGGAGTGAACCGCAACTCATTTATTTCATATCTTGGGGTTCTTACTCGCAGCCATTATAGTCCTAACGTAGAATCCTGGCATAAAGTTCCTAAGGGGAAGAAAGACTTAGTAGGGAAGGAACTATGCGCAAGTTATTATTATTTGCAATTCTATTTTTGTAGATTACTAATTTTTAGGATACTAGTTAATAGCAATTCTATTTTGCAGAGCATATTTGATCTGGAAGAAAAGTTGCATCGTAAATATGTGATGCAATGTTGTGGGAGGGTCCTAAGGAACTATAGGACCAATATCACCTGAGATTACATGTGCGATGCTGAGAAGAGGTTTTTGATTGATTTCCAATTCTAGACATTGATCATTGTTTGACTAACTCTACACTAATAATTTTTGTTTGTATTCTCTTCAAAAAATAAATTTAGGAAGAAGACAGCAATAGATAAATGGAACTACCTGAACCCCGGAGACTGGGAGGAGTTGTTTACCCAAAGAAAAATGGATGAATTCAAGGTATTAAGTGCAACTCCTAATTTAATTAATATACGTTCTTATGTATTCACCTTTTCAAGATTAACCTTTAGTGTTACTAACCAAATCAATATGTTTACTAACTAGGCTATCAGTGATGCTCAATGAGCAAGGTGTGCATTGAATGTACACGACCACACAATGGGTCCAAGATGATATGCAGGCGTTCGCCAAAGACTACAGGATGAGTCTACTGCTCAGCCTACTGCTACTCAAGAGACTGCAGAGTCCTCTACTACTGCTCCCACACCTCTGCCACGCCATGTTATGTGGATAGATGGGAGGCAAAATAAGAAGGGAGATATAACGAAGCCCGCAAATGCTGAGGTGGCTGCAAAAATGGTAAAAATTGACCCTTAGAGCAATCGATCGATATTGATTATTGTTATGTTTACTTACCAATTTATGTTGATGGCGATTAGCGGGAGCTGCACGAGCAGGGGAAGGAAGGCAAGTTCATCCCTTAGGGCACAAGTGATGAACTTACAGTTGCTCTGGGTAACCCAAAGCATCCTGGATGTGTTAGGGGTGCAGGCACTGGTGTGGGCATGAAAGCATTCTTTGGGCCAACCCAGTGCAAACCTGTCCCAAAAATGAGACTTTTATAAGTTGAGGTAAACTATTCTTTTTTTAGAATGTTATTGCGAAGGAGAATTCAATAATAGATAGCTAGCATTTCTTTTATCCATGTATAGGTAGATGAATTTATTGAGAGGAAAGTCCAAGAAGCAATGGTGAAGTGGCAGGCGTCTCAGACGACCACTCAGAAGGTACCTGTGACGTGTCGTTCTTCTATTACTCCTACTGCAAAGGTTGTGAGTAATCATCTAGACCCACCACCTAGCACTGAAAAACCACTAGAGGGGGGTGAATAGGGTTTTATAAAAAATTTAACAATAATTCAACTCAAACAACCACAATTGAGATAATAAGAAGGAGGCAAGGTGTTTAGAGTGGTTCCACCTTTAGCAAAAACTAAAGGAGTCAGTCCACTACCCAATTGTTTCCAATTGGGATTTTGAAAGTATTTAAATTTTATTACCTCGCAAGGATGTTACATAAAATTACAAATACTTTCACCACCCTTTGGACAGCCTTCACCTTGAAGTAGTCTCACCAATCTTGAAGCAGCCTTCTTTGAAGTAACTTCAAACTCCCCCTTGAAGTAGCCTTCCTCTTGAAGTAGCTTCCCGTTGAGACAGCCTTCTTGAACTAGTCCAAAGTCCTCCTTCTCCTCAGAGAAGATCAAACCCTCTCTAATCCGCAGCCTCCAACCCTAGGAGTAGCAAGGAGAGTACAAGCAATAAGAATGAATAAGAAGGGAAAAAGGAAATTACAATTACCGTTGTAGCACAAGGCTTGATTTCCTATATCAAGCATTTTGATCTCCTAACCAAAGTATATGGAAGTGTAAGTGTTGTGGGTAGGAGATGCTAGCCTATAGGACACGAAATTGTAGAAATGGGAAGGATTTGCAAATGCTAGAGTTTCTCAATTGCTCACAAGAAATGATTGCCAATTGCAAGTAGTATGCTCAAGTTTTGCACAAGTGTGTGTTAGGTGTCCTAAGGCATGTCCAATTTATAGGAATGGCCTATGAGTGCTTAAGAACATTATAGACACTTTCTAGGGGTTTCTTAGTGCTTAACTAGCCGTTAGGTATCCACTGATTGCTTTAGTAACGATTGGTTAATTAATCCTGAAAAGTGTAGACAGAGACAGTCTCGGTCTAGGAATTGTCGACCGAGAGTCTTGTCGGTCGAAGTCTTTTTCAACCGAGGGACAGTCTGGAGCAAGTGTATATAATGTTCGATTCCAACTCCCAACTACCTTGTCTGTTGTATCTAACTGCTATTTGGGTCATTCTCAGTCGAGAAGTTTGTCGACCGAGAGTGTCTCGGTTGAGAAGTTTGTCGACCGAGAATGACTTTGTTTTAATGTTTTAAACTATGTACTAAGTGTGTGTATTAGTGTGTAGCTGTGACACTATTGTAGGGGATGACCTATCTAAGTGTCGTGAATGTCTAGGGAAGATCTAAACACTTGATTTACATGATATCTAAGTACTTGTTCATTATATACTTGTACAAGTTTTTACATTTGATTACAATCATGAAACTAAAACATTTTGAGCATATAGATCTTCCAAAGTTGTGTCATCTACCTAGTTCCTGCAACACTTAAGTAGCACGTTAGATCCACAAGAATGAAATGTTTTTCATTATCAAAACAAAGGGATTTAAATGATGTCCATTTAGCCAATAATCTCCCCTTTTTTTAAGATGACAAACATTTCCAAAATATAAATCAAACAATCTTAAAAATGAGTTGAGTTTCATACCTAAGATTTACCTTGTATATTCCTTCTCTTATTTATGGAATGTGTGTTTATTATTCCCAAAGAAGTATGGAACATAAAATCCAACTCTTAGGGATTATAGAAACTTTTAATGTAAAGACAAGAGATTATGAAACTCATTGATTGAGTATTTAAAATTTACATTATTTCTCCCCCTTTGTCATTTCAAAAAGATATCCGTTAAAATCATGTGTTAAAAACTCCCCCTTAATTTGTTCTCCCCTTAAAACGATAACCATCAAATCATTTGAAAAGATGTCCATTTGAAGCCAAAATGTAAGGATCAGAAAAACCAACCGATTTAAGAAGCACAAATGTCAAAGAAAACATTTTCTAAAGGAGTAATGAGTAGTTGCTTCCTTATTTTATTGAATTGATCTAATAGAAGCGATTTTGTGAAAATATCAGCCAATTGATCTTCTGTATCAACATGATGAAGGGATACATGATTTTTAGAGATATGATCCCTTAGAAAATGATGACGGATTTCAATATGTTTAGCATGACTGTGTAAAATAGGATTATGTGCCAAGTTTATAGTGATTGTATTATCACAAAAGATAGGTGTGGATGAAAATGTAAAACCATAGTCGTTTAAAACTTGTTGCATATAAAGCACTTGAGCACAACAAGATCCGACTACCATATATTCATCTTCAGTTGTAGAGCGGGCAACTATGTTTTGTTTCTTGCTAAACCAAGATACTAAGGCTCTTCCTCACAAGAAACAACTTCTGCTTGTGCTCTTTCGATCAATTCGACAACCAGCATAATCGACATCGGTATAAGCTTTAAAGTCCAAAGATTGTCCTTTAGGATATCATAGACCATAACTTGTAGTACCGGCTAAATATCTTAAAATCCGTTTGACGGCTTGAAAATGAGTTTGCATAGGTTGTGATTGAAATCTAGCATAAATTCCAACAGAAAACATGATGTCCGGTCTAGAAGCGGTTAAGTAAAGCAAGCTACCAATTATGGCCCTATATAAGGAATCATCAATAGGTTCCCCATTTTCATCCTTATCAATTTTAGTAGAGGTAGCCATTGGAGTGGTAGCATGTTTGCAATGTTCCATCTCGAACCGTTTTAAAACTTCATTTGTATACTTCTCTTGGCTTATAAAAATCCTGGCGGGTGTTTGCTTTATTTGAAAACCAAGAAAGAAAGGCAATTCTCCCATGAGACTCATTTCATATTCCTTTTGCATAATATCACTAAATTGTTTGCATAAAGATTCATTTGATGCACCAAAGATAATATCATAAACATAAATTTGAACAACTAGAAAGTCGGATTCATATGTTTTGAAAAATAAAGTAGAATCTAAATTTCCAATGAAAAAATTGTTATCAAAGAGATAGTTTTTGAGCCTTTCATACCAATTTCTAGGTGCTTGTTTTAAACCATAAAGTGTTTTCTTAAGTTTGTATAAATAGTCACCTTTTTATGGTATTTCAAAACTAGGTGGTTGGGCAACATATACTTCTTCTTGTATTATTCCATTTAGAAATGCACTTTTGACATCCATTTGGAATAGTTTGGTGTTTTTGTGGGCAACTATAGCTAGTAGCATTCTAATAGCTTCAAGTCTAGCCACTGGTGCATAAGTTTCATCAAAGTCTATTCCTTCTTGTTGATTATACCCTTGTGCTACCAACCTAGATTTATTTCTTACTACTTCCCCGGCTTCATTTAACTTATTCCTAAAAACCCACTTAGTTCCATTAATGGTTTTATCTTGAGGTTTAGGAACTAAGTCACATACATCATTCTTAGTGAATTGGTTTAATTCTTCTTGCATTGCCATTATCCAATAGTCATCTTTTAGAGATTCAGTCACCTTCTTAGGTTCAATTATAGATACAAATGCCATATTTGCCACATCTTTAAAAGATGAACATGTTTTTACTTTATCATTAGGATTTCCAATGATTAGTTCTTGAGGATGATCCTTAATGAGTCTAGGAACGGGTTGTTGTGTCTCAACTTCTTGATCATTTGTAGTATTTTGATCATCTTTAGTTGATATCGTTAGATTTTCTACTTGATGAGTAATATCAACTACATCGTAATTTTCAGTTCTTATTTCTTCATGAAAAGTAATGTGAATCGATTCTTCAACTTTTCTAGAGATAGTGTTGTAGACTCTTAATGCTTTACTAGAAGTTGAATATCCCAAGAAAAAGGCTTTTTGTGATTTACAGTCAAACTTTTCTCTATCATCTTTTGTGTTTAAGATATAGCAAGTTGAGTCAAAAGTATGAAAATAGTCAACTCTTGGTTTCTTATTATGCATGATTTCATATGGGGTTTTCTTCAAATAAGAATGTACAGTTACTCTATTTAGCACATAACAAGTTGTATTTACTACTTCAACCCAAAATGTTTTAGGTGTATTATGTTCAAGCATCATAGTCCTAGCCGTTTCTTGTAATGACCGATTTTTCCTTTCAACTATGCCATTTTGTTGTGGAATGCGTGGAGCGGAAAAATTGTGAGTGTAGATTTGAGATGTGCAGAATTCTTCAAATAGATGATTCTCAAATTCTCCACCATGATCACTCCTAATTGTGCATTTTTTTTTTGTAATTGATTTTCAATCTTTGAACAAAATTGTATGAAAACTTGAATAGTATCATCTTTATTTGCAAGAAAATGTACCTATGTGAATCTACTGTAATCATCAACGACAACAAAGCAATATCTTTTCCAACCAATAGATTGTTTCCTCATAGGTCCAAACAAATCCATATGAATCAGTTCTAGTGATCTACTGGTGCTAAGCATGTTTTTGGGTTTAAAAGAAGTTTTAGTTTGTTTACCCAAAGTACATGGTTCACAATTTTCAGATTGATCAAAAGGTAATTTAGGCAAACCATGAACAAGATCATATTTAACTAGATTTTTGATAACATATGAACTAGCATGACCTAATTTTCTATGCCATAGTTGTAAAGAATTTTCTTTTGCAAGTAAGAATTTTCCAACTACATATTGCATAGAGTTATGTCTAAGGATATATATATTTCCAACTCTTTTTCCTTCATAAACAACATTTGTAGTATTTTCTATTAGTAACTTGTAGCAATTTTTGTTAAATAAAACATCATATCCACTATCACATAATTGACTAACACTTATTAAATTATGGTGCAAACCATCAACAAGTAAAACATTCTTTATTTCAAGGTTTGTACCAATATTACCTATTCCGACAATTTTACCTTTACCATTGTCTCCAAAAGTGACTGTTCCACTTTTCTTTTCCTCAAAAGTTTGAAATGCATCCTTGTTCCCGGTCATGTGTTTGGAACATCCACTATCAACTACCCAATCCTACAATAAAATATAGGTTTTGGTACCCATGTGATGGTCCATTATGGTTAGGTACATTTAATAACAAACTGAACATGTTTTAACAAAGAAAACTGAACAGAACATCATTTGGTTGACAAATAGTTCGACCGACAGATGTCTCGGTCGAACAATTCATCGATCAAGAAAGCTACTATTTTATAGGTTGAAACTGAACTAAAATAGAAATTCACTTGGTTTCTCGACCGATTTTTGCTCCGATCGACAATTCTTCGACCGGAATAGTTACTACTTTCTCTATGAATTCTGCTGTAGATTTTGATTTGTCACAGGCATTCTCTCAGTCGAATATTTTCTCGACCGAGCATGTCTCGGTCAAACTATTTGTCGACCGAGAATGTTTCTGTTTGTTTCAGTAATTTGTTTGTATCAGTTTTGAATTTAAAGCAATACATGAAGCTATCTATTTAGTTGAGATAAGACATTTAGATGTTCAAAAGAAGTGTTAGATCATATCCCAACTAAAATTCATTCAAATCTTCTAAGTTTGAGGTTTGGGGACCCAAACTAATTCAGAATCCTTCTTTTTATAAGGGCATGAAAAAGAGTAATGTCCAAGACGCAAGCAATAATGACAACAAATAGAATCAATTTAATTTCTCTTTCTAGGAGTTGTGTTCTTAGGTACATACATGATCTTGGTTTTGGATGCTTGAGTTCTCCTAGGTTGATAGGATTTTTCTTTTGGAACATATCCCAAACCTCTTCTTCTATTGTAACTAGAAGAATATTTCAGAATATTATCAAGAACATCATTACCCCTTAAACCATTAATTTCTCTCTGTAGTTTAGCAATCTCATCCATCTTCTTATTGATATCTATCCTTTCTTGATCTAGATCAGATAATAAAGAGTTTCTTTCCTTAACAACAACATCATAATCTAGATGATTACATAGAATAGGTTGAGTCTAAACATTATTCAGTTTTGCAAGCAAATCAACCTTTTCTTGAGAAAGAAGATCATGATTTGTTTCTAAAGTGAGCAACTTCATATTGCAATCATTTAAAGATGATTTCAAAGTCAAATTTTCAGAAGCAATATTGTCCTTTTCAAAAGAAAGATTATTCAATCTAGCATATAGATCCTCATTAGTTCTAGTAACCTTCTTTAGTTTCTTTTTGCAATCAACATATTTGTCATGAGTATCTTGTAGACTAGCAATTAGATCTTCTTTTGGCAAATCAAGAAGGCTTACCTCTTGAGAATCATCACTATCATCTTCTTTGGCCATGAGACACTCCACATTCTCTTCTCCACTTTCACTATCACTTGACTCATCCCATGCAGCTTTGTATGCTTTTTCTCCCTTCTTCTTAGATGAGATTTTCTTTCCTTTCTTTGCTTTAGGACATTCATTTTTTAGATGTCCCTTCTGTCCACATTCAAAACACCTAGGAGGGGAAGAAGAAGAACCAACAACTTTGTTAGATCTAAATCTTCTATATTTCTTACCATTAACAATTAGAGCTTCTTCTCCTTCTCCATCACTTGTTTCATCACTTTCTTGTGTGATGATCTGTGAAGCTTTTAGGGCCATATCTTTCTTTCTTCCTTGTTGAAGTTTAGGCTCTCGTCGTTCTTCTTCCTCCAAGGTTGCCTCATGTGCTTCTAAGTTGCCAATGAGTTGCTCCATCCTTAGTCGGGTGAGATCATTTGCTTCTTCAATAGCAGTCACCTTGGGCTTGTACTTGGGAGGAAGATACCTAAGGATTTTTTATACGTGATCTTCTTCACTAATCACTTTACCTAAATCATTTAAACTGTTTACAATAGAAGAAAATTTTGCATACATTTCACTAATAGACTCATTTTGATCCATACGAAACTGTTCAAATTTTTGCTTAAGCATTCCGATTTTAGAATTCTTAACTTGAACAGTTCCTTCATAGGTTATGGAGAGTCTATGCCATATTTCATATGTTGTTTCACAATTTGATATTCTATTGAATTCACCAACTGAAATTGAATAATAGAGTATACTTACAGCTTTTGCATTCATTTGGGCTGATCTTACCGTATTCACATCCCAATTTGCATACTCTATTTGAGAAAGTTCATATGGATTTGATACCATCCTCCAGAGATCCCAGCTAATTCCTTGGAAGTATAATTGTATCCTCCTCTTCCAGTAGGTGTAGTTAGTACCATCAAAAGGTGGAGGTCTAGCCACAAGTGTCCCTTCCAAGTTGAGGTTGTTGAGTACCCCGTCACCCATTCTTCAAGACTTTGTTAGAGTTCCTTGAAGCCTTGCTCTGATACCAAATGAAAAACCACTAGAGGGGGGATGAATAGGGTTTTATAAAAAATTTAACAATAATTCAACTCAAACAACCACAATTGAGATAATAAGAAGGAGGCAAGGTGTTTAGAGTGATTCCACCTTTAGCAAAAACTAAAGGAGTCAGTCCACTACCCAATTGTTTCCAATTGCGATTTTGAAAGTATTTAAATTTTATTACCTCGAAAGAATGTTACATAAAATTACAAATACTTTCACCACCCTTTGGACAGCCTTCACCTTGAAGTAGTCTCACCAATCTTGAAGCAGCCTTCCTTGAAGTAACTTCAAGCTCCCCCTTGAAGTAGCCTTCCTCTTGAAGTAGCTTCTTGTTGAGACAGCCTTCTTGAAGTAGTCCAAAGTCCTCCTTGTCCTCAGAGAAGATCAAACCCTCTCCAATCCGTAGCCTCCAACCCTAGGAGTAGCAAGGAGATTACAAGCAATAAGAATGAACAAGAAGGGAAAAAGGAAATTACAATTACCGATGTAGCACACGACTTGATTTCCTATATCAAGCGTTTTGATCTCCTAACCAAAGTATATGGAAGTGTAAGTGTTGTGGATAGGAGATGCTAGCTTATAGGACACAAAATTGTAGCAATGGGAAGGATTTACAAATGTTAGAGTTGCTCAATTGCTCACAAGAAATGATTGTCAATTGCAAGTAGTATGCTCAAGTATTGCACAAGTGTGCTAGGTGTCCTAAGGCATGTCCTATTTATAGGAATGGCATATGAGTGCTTAAGGAAATTCTAGACACTTTCTAGGGGGTTCTTAGTGATTGACTAGCCGTTAGGTATCCACTAATTGCTTTAGCAACGGCTAGTTAATTAATCCTGGAAAGTGTAGACAGAGACAGTCTCGGTCGAGGAATTGTCGACCGAGAGTCTTGTCGGTCGAAGTCTTTGTCGACCAAGGGACAGTCTGGAGCAAGTGTATATAACATTCGATTCCAACTCCCAACTACCTTGTATGCTGTGTCTAATGGATATTTGGGTCATTCTCGGTCGAGGAGTTTGTCGACCGAGAGTGTCTCGGTCGAGAAGTTTGTCGACCGAGAATGACTATGTTTCAATGTTTTAAACTATGTACTAAGTGTGTGTATCAGTGTGCAGTTGTGAAACTATTTTAGGGGATGACCTATCTAAGTGTTTTGAATGGCTAGGGAAGATCTAATCGCTTGATTTACATGATATCTAAGTACTTGTACATTATATACTTGTACAAGTTTTACATTTGATTACAATCATGAAACTAAAACATTTTGAGCATATAGATCTTCCAAAGTTGTGTCATCCACCTAGTTCCTGCAACACTCAAGTAGCACGTTAGATCTATAAGAATGAAATGTTTGTCATTATAAAAACAAAGGGATTTAAATGATGTCCATTTAGCCAACAAGCACATCCTCTGTAAGTATTTTTATGACATAGTAGCTAGTCTTTTCAAGATGATATGTTTATGTATATATGCATATAACATTCTTTACATAAATTTGTAGGGGTTGAAGCCAAGTCGACTAAAAAGTCAAGAATATGTCATTGCAGAGGCACAGGCTTACCTAGCCCTTCCAGGGGACATATGTCACGAGACTCCAGTACCAGTTGGTGTGGTTCGTGTGACCCCAATACGTGTACTCCCTGATTGGAGGGATCTTCCACTGCCATATGTCCACCCGGATGTTGAAACACTTAGTGAGACAGAAGGCGGAGTGATAATGTGGCCCAAAGAGGATGTCGTCTATACTAATATTGTATGGTAAATTTACATTATGTTAATTTATTAGTGTGTACAATTGATCTGCAATTATATATATTGGTCAAAAAGACGACACCCGCTACATCTTGGCATCCACCTCCACCTCCTCAACTACCAAGTTGGCTTCCAAGGGACCTACATACCTCGTTAGGTCCTAATTGTAGGGGTATGGCAGTATGGATCGGAAAACATGATCCGAATTGCCCTATAAATGTTACAATTTCAGAGGATGTTGCAGTTCAATCATACGATAACAATCTATTTATACAAGTTTTGCATACGTATTAATGCATAGGTATTAATGCAGGTCAATCATATGAAAACAAGATATTTACACAAGATATTTTGGAGTTGTTTCGTTATGATTGGTTGAACACATCTATGATAGAGCTGTGGATTTGGTGAGATCTTATTTATACATCCATATACCTTGTTTTATATACGGTGATTCGGTTGCTTATATATTAATGCATATGTAATACATGTTTTGCAGCCACTTACACATGATATGTACAGATTTTGCATTTTCCCATGTGGGATTTTTGGTTCCATCTTTGATTAGTCTTGTAGATACATACCCTTCTTCAGTTACTTCATACGGTTGTGCTACTTTTGAATATTTTGGTAAAAATAAGAAGACAGTGATAATAGATCCATTCAATGTCAAGTAAGTTTACTTTTCTTATAATTTGTACTTAAGAAAATTACATTTTTATTGTGGATTTTGAGTTATTAATTTTTAACTTTCTTACCTATAGTGGTGGGCATTGGAGTTACTAGTTATTGTCCCCAAGATGTTCGATGTCTATTATCTAGATCCTGCGGGGAATGAATTGAATACATTATATGGACACATAATGAAAATGCCATTATTCCCGTGAGAAATATTTCATATTTTTATATATGTTAACATTTGTTATTACATTATAATTTAATAATACAATTTAATGTGTTACATTAACATGTAGGGCTTTACAAGAGTTCAAAAAAGCTAGAGAAAAGGTCCCCAGGAAAATAATCAGCCACTAATTTGGGAGAATGTGAAAGTAATTTCTCAACTCTAATGTATATATTATTTATGTGAATTGTGCTTATTTGTATTTTTGAATATTTTGTACATTTTAATTTATAGTGTGCTACACAAGACAATGGTTGGGCATGTTCCTACTATGTGATGTGGTTTATGGACCTAATCATCAAATATGTCACAATGGAAATCGATACTATACATAAGGTAATATATATAGTCTCATTAGATAATATAAAATATATCAATCTTATTATATATTATTAATTATATATACATCATTCTCTTTGCAGGTATCTAAAACTGACTTCAATATAGGTAGAAAGTTATTAGATGTACATACTCCCTATACGAGTGAGGAATTAGATATTATAAGAGAAGAATGGGAAAAAGCCCTACAAGTAGTGGGAATTTTTAAATATAATTGGGTATCTGATGACAATGATGATGATGATGAATAAAGAATGATATTTCTAAACTTTATTCTCATAATTATTTTTGTGTGAATGTGAATGAATTTTTATGAATTGTCATATGTGTGAATGTGAATGACTTTTTCTGATCAATACATGAATCTCTGAATGTGAAAAAAGATGAAATAAATGGAACTAAATGTGAATGTAAATGACTTTGTAGGTTTCTACATGTATCTTATTGATACATGTGTCTGAATGTGAATGACTTTGTAGGTTTGTGGTCTGTTGTTGCCTGATATCAATGGATGTTGTAAACCTACAGTTCAGAATTGAACTTTAGGTTCTGCATCCTGCTAACCAGCCATACATCAGGCCTGCAAACTGATAATAAAAAACATCATAACATAGGTGTCGGTTATTTATATAAAACCGACATCAAAGACATACGGCGTCAGTTATTAGCAAAAAACCAACGCCTTCATTTGGATATAGTGTTAGTTATATATAAACGGACGCCTATAGATCCCTTGTTGGCACGTTTTTTGTGGCGGGAAGGGTTATGGCGTCAGTTTTTGTTTAATAACTGACATGTTTAACCATGATATAGTGTCGGTTTTCTTTAATAACCGACACCTATAGTTCCCTTGTTGGTGCGTTTTTGGTGATGGGAAGGGTAATGGAATCGGTTTTTGTTTAATAACCGGCGTCTTTAACTATGATATAGTGTTGGTTTTCTTTAATAATCGACGCCTATAGTTACCTTGTTGGCGCGTTTTTGGTGGTGGGAAGGGTTATGGCGTCGGTTAGAAACTGACGCTGAAGGTGTTGACTTTTAGCGGCGCCCACTTGGGCGTCGCTTGGAAACTAACGCTGAAGGCGCTAAATAACCGATGCTAAAGGCCTTTTCTATAGTAGTGATCTCTAAACACAGCAGACCACTTATTGCTCCTTGTAAATGATTCCCTTCCATTGCATGATGGTTAGGTCTGATGTCTTAATTGCTTGTACCCATTCATCTCTTCTCATGTCTATGTATGCAGATATAAATATGTTGTTCAATGATAAGATGAGATGAACAAGGATTTACACTTAACCCTTATGTTATCAAACTTTAAGATGGTATTAGAGTCATCCAAAGCTGTATAGGATGCTTCTCTCTGTTCCCTCTCATCTTCTTCCTCAACCTACCTTTCTCTTCAACCTTTGAACCCTACTCTCACCTCTTTCAGAATCAAGGTCTCTCCACCATGGAAATTGAATCGTCTAGCTCGACCTCAATCTACCCATACCCAGTTGGTCTCAACATCTCAAATTTCTTAATGATCAAACTGAACCTCAACAACTTCCTGTTGTGGGAATCTCAAGTAAAAAACCTCACGGAATCCTACTTTTTAGAAGGTTTTCTTGATGGATTTGAAGCTCCTCCTCCAGTTGTGATCCCTGATGCTTTTGGATTACCTGATGTGAATCCCAGACATAAGGCTTGGACACTGACCGACAAGTTACTAAAAGACTGGATCTCCAGCTCCCTAACCGAAGAAGTAATGGGGAACATTATTGGTTGTACCACCTCAGATGAAGTTTGGTCTACTTTGAATAAGAAGTTTTCAAAGTCTTCCTAATCGTGTGAGTTTGAGCTCAAATCTCAACTCAAGACTTTCTTCAAAGGTTATGACTCACTCATTGATTATCTAAGAAAGTTAAAAGCTCTTTGTGATCAACTCAATGATATCGGCTATCAAGTTAGCGATCAAGAGAAAGTGTTCCCTCTCCTTAATGGTATTGATGGCAACGACTATGAAGGTTTTGTCATTTCAATGCTAAAACTAACCATCCCAGCCTATGATGACATGATCCCTCTTCTACAAGATTTTGAATGGAGGAAAGCCAGAAGGGGACCTTTGTCTCTGTCATTGGTTGTCTTCTACACCAATAAGAGTGCCATAGAGAATCAGGTAACCTTCAACTTCTAGCATTTCTACAACCAATACAATGTCCATGAAAGAGGCAGATCCCCTGCTCGTGGAAGAGGCAGACATCAAAATAGCAGCTTCATTTAAGGAATCCTTGGGAGTGGCCCAGGCAACAACACCACCCAGTTCAACCGACAAGGAAGAGGTTTTTCAACCTCAACTCATGTCAACAATCATCAACTAATCTCCTCCCTTCCCCTTTGTCAAATCTGCAGAAAAAGGGGACACACAACTCTCAAGTGTTGGCACAGGTACGACAACAACTACCAAAATCCCTCTATACCTCCTTCTCTTACAAAGAACACCAATTGTAAGGAGGTGGGATCACCCCCTTACTAAAACATTTGAAGAATTAACATCCATTCCAAACACACTCAAAGGTATGCTTGGAGCGGGTATAAAATTTTCAAAACCTTATTAATGGTATTCAAAATAACCAAAGTGTAGCAGTGGAAGAAAATGCATTGACTATATTCAATATCACATAAGTTTACAAAAGAACATCTTAATCTTACATGTAAATTTACATCATAAGGATCTATGTAGACGGAAATCTAAACCACATCAAGATTGTCTCCAAGCTTTAACTCCTTAAGATAAGTCCATATCCTTATGCCATGTCCTCCATATCTTTCATCTAGGGTTGGAAGCATACCCCAACAAGAAGAGAAAAATAGATGACATCAACAAAGGTTGGTATGTGCATACTAAAATAGGAAATTGAGCAATATATGAAAATAAAGATATCAATTATAAATGCTTCCCATAGAAGAGGAAAGTACTACCCAAAGGGGCATAAAAGAAAAGAACATTCATATCATGATGAAAGCAAAATATAAGTTCAAAGAATCCATGTATTTCACCTGTGACAAAACTAGAATAATATATCATGTAGGTAGGAAATACACATCTATAAAAAATGTAGAGCGAGCAGGGTCTTGTATACATCTTCTCTAGAATAGGGCGGTGGCAGGGTCTGTCAACATGTGCCTAGAAGGAATTTTCACATCTTCCAATATATATAAAAATATGTAGGGATTTTCACATCTACATTCATATGTGGGAATTTTCACATCCACATAAATTCACATTCAACATTATATTAGTAGTCACCACATGATGCATAACAAGGATAAACAAGAGATATGAAATCAAAAATATCCAACAAAGTGTGCTACATATACATCCACTACCATGGTGGGAAAAGAAGTACAAAACTTCCACTACAAGATGGGCATAAACATCCACATCAATTTGGGCACAAAGCACAAGATAAGAGTCCAAGAGAATATATAAGGTCATAATAATAATCTAGTTCATAAGAACCATGATATCAAAAGAATAGAGCATTGTGTAGGATAATGTCCATAGGACCAAGAGTAAGACAAAAATAGGTTAATTGCCCAACATAGAGGAATAAATATACATCATACATTTAGAGAGAAGAATTAGAAATTTGCTCTATATAGAAAAAATATGGGATGCAATCATACCTCAACTTCAGAGTCTATACAGTCCAATGTCCAACCTAATTCCAAGCCTAGTCCTCCAAAGAACCTCTAGGGAAGGTGGACAGGTCCAATAAGTAAGGTTCCCAAGCTTAGAGAGGTTGGTTTCTCCAACAAAGCTCCAAACTCGAGCAAGAAGCACCTTTTCCACTTTAGAGGTGAAAAACCCTAACAAAAGAACATGGAGATAAGGTGTTTATGGGCTCTATGTGGGGTTTCACCATGAAAGACCATGTCTTTGACCTAGAGGAAGGTTGAAGGAAGAGGAAGAATAGGAAAAATGAAGAATAAAGATAGAAAATCACTTGCCTTGGTCAAAAACCCTAGAAGAGGACCTTAGAAACCCTAGGTAGGGCTAGATGGAACTCTAGGAGACCTTTTTCTCAATAAGGGGGGCATCTTTTCCCTTGGACCACCTAGTTCCACATCAAAATAGAGAAAGATAGGTACTCTAATCTAGAGGAAATAGGGAGTGAGCAATGATTTTAAATTGGAGCTAGGAAGGGGTATATATAGATTTATGGATAAGGAAGGGGTCAAGCATGAGGTGTACACGGAGTTTTCTATGTGTCAATAGCCTAGTGATTCTATGTCCATGCAGCACCTCCCTTAGTTACTACCCGCACTTTCTCTCTTTTATCCATATCCTTATCCTTATCTTTATCTTTATCCTTATCTTGACCTTTAGCCTTATCTTTATCTTTATCTTTATCTGGACCTTTATCCTTATCCTTATCTTCATCCTTGTCCATGAAGAGAAATACTTCCAAACCAAGTATAACTAGGAGCCCCAAAGCCCAACAAATTTGAGAATGATAAGGAAACCTATAAGGATCATAATTCTTGTGACAATTTACAAATAAAACCCCCCAATGGAGTAAATTATAGAAAAGTCCAGAATGTACCTAACATTGCATAACTTGCACAAACTGCATCCAAATTGGGCCAAACTTTATCCACAAGTTATCTTTGATGTGTTGAATATGAATTTGCTATTATTTCCATATTTTGAAGTTATATAATCATATTATTCATTACTTGTGCCTTTTACTCATTCTCTCTCCTAAACTTATCCTAATATTTCAAGGTTGTCCAAATTAGATGAAATTTGACATGTAGGCTAATTTTGATATGTAGATTTCGAATTTGAAGTTTGTTTCTACTTTTGAGACTTATTTTTATGAGCTATGTCATATGGCCCATTAACGGCCCATTATCTAAATTATTCATCCAATTAAGTTTATTATCTTCATATTACCACCAAAATGAGTTATGTGGCATATTTTATATATTCATTATAAACCTAAGATTAATGTTAGAACATTAGGTTACATTAAGGTGATCTATACATGCATTAGCTCATTGGGATTATACTAAACATTTATTTAGGTTTAACCTTCAACCTTGTTTGGCTAAGTCCAAAATGTCAACTTATGGGGTAGGGTCTGAGATCTTGTATGTTATAGCACACCACCCCTTAAAGGGATTTCATCCTTAAAATCAAAACATCCATATAAAAGTGACTATTATTCACCACCCCTTAAAGGATTCATCCTATTAAGCAAAACTACTCTTTACATGTTAAAAGGTCTGACCTCCCAAGTCAAACTAATATAGAGGTAAAACAGTGAGTGTAACTAAACCACATACAAGATCCATCATGCTTTATTGTGCACTCTGATCTCTTACTACACACCAAACTTTAAAGTCTAGGTTACAGGGATAACTATTTAAACATGTGGTTCTATGGGACATGAGAGAACTATATTGGGTATCCATCCTCAAACAATTCATTACACATGGGAGACTAGATCAACATATTAAGGTCAATAAAGATATATCACATAGATGTGTAGGGTTGTTATTGCCTAAAAGCATGCTATTCCACACAATCCATATCGGCTCAGGCCAGGCTGGAATCATATGGATTCGAGAGTCCTCGTAAACCAAGCTAGTGGCGCGGAGAAAATCTTGCCAGCCCCAAACCCTGATCCTTTCTAGACACCTTTGCTTTCAACTTCATGTCCTAGTATCTTCCTAGAGACAAAACTAAACAACCTCAAGTTGCTATGGTTACTTATGCATGTTTTAGTTGTAAGTATTCTAGGGATCTATTCATCATGATTCTAATGTGAAACTATATATAAATCAACCCTTCATCATCTATTAATCAACACTATGTCAAACATGTCACTTAAAGGTAAGGTAAGGATTCTAACTAGGGAGACAAAATTAAAATAGTCATATTTTGACTACCATGGGCTCTGATACCATGTTGTAAGGAGCGCAGGATCACCCCCTTACTAAAACATTTGAAGAATTAACATCCATTCCAAACACACTCAAAGGTATGCTTGGAGCGGGTATAAAATTTTCAAATCCTTATTAATGGTATTCAAAACAACCAAAGTGTAAAAGTAGAAGAAAATGCATTGACTATATTCAATTTCACATAAGGTTACAAAAGAACATCTTAATCTTACATGTAAATGTACATCATAAGGATCTATGTAGAGGGAAATCTAAACCACATCAAGATTGTCTCCAAACTTTAACTCCGTAAGATAAGTCCATATCCTTATGACATGTCCTCCATATCTTTCATCTAGGGTTGGAAGCATACCCCAGCAAGAAGAGAAAAATAGATGACATCAGCAAAGGTTGGTATGTGCATACTAAAATAGGAAATTGAGCAATATATGAAAATAAGGATATCAATTATAAATGCTTCCCATAGAAGAGGAAAGTACTACCCAAAGGGGCATAAAAGAAAAGAACATCCATATCATGATGAAAGCAAAATATAAGTTGAAAGCAGCCATGTGTTTCACCTGTGAGAAAACTAGAATAATATATCATGTAGGTAGGAAATACACATGTATCAAAAATGTAGAGCGAACAGGGTCTTGTATACATCTGCTCTATAATAGGGTGGTGGCAGGGTCTTTCAACATCTGCCCAACAGGAATTTTCACATCTGCCAATATATATAAAAATATGCAGGGATTTTCACATATGCATTCATATGTGGGAATTTTTACATCCACATAAATTCACATTCAACATTATACTAGTAGTCACCACATGATGCATAACAAGGATAAAAAAGAGATATGAAATCAAAAATATCCAACAAAGTGTGCTACATATACATCCACTACCATGGTGGGAAAAGAAGCACAGAATATCCACTACAAGATGGGCATAAACATCCACATCAATGCGGGCACAAAGCAGAAGATAAGAGTCCAAGAGAATATACAATGTCATAATAATAATCTAGTTCATAAGAACCATGATATCAAAAGAATAGAGCATTGTGCAGGATAATGTCCACAGGACCAAGAGTAAGACAAAAATAGGTTAATTGCCCAGAATAGAGGAATAGGGGATGCATCATACATTGAGAGAGAAGAATTAGAAATTTGCTCAATATAGAAAAAATGTGGGATGCAATCATACCTCAACTTCAGAGTCTATACAGTCCAAAGTCCAACTTAAGTCTAAGCCTAGACCTCTAAAGAACCTCTAGGGAAGGTGGACATGTTCAATAAGTAAGGTTCCCAAGCTTAGAGAGGTTGGTTTCTCCAACAAAGCTCCTATCTCGAGAAAGAAGCACCTTCTCCACTTTAGAGGTGAAAAATCCTAATAAACGAACATGGAGATGAGGTGTTTATGGGTTCTAGGTGGGGCTTCACCATGGAAGACCATGGCTTCGACCTGGAGGAAGGTTGAAGGAAGAGGAAGAATAGGAAAAATGAAGAAGAAAGAGAGAAAATCACTTGCCTTGGTCAAAATTCCTAGAAGAGGACCTTGGAAACCCTAGGTAGGGCTAGATGGAACTCTAAGAGACCTTTTTCTCAATAAGGGAGACATATTCTCCCTTATACTACCTAGTTCCACAGAAAAATAGAGAAAGATAGGTACTCTAAGCTAGAGGAAATAGGGAGTGAGCAATGATTTCAAATTGGAGCTAGGAAGGGGTATATATAGCTTCATGGATAAGGAAGGGGTCAAGCATGAGGTGTACATGGAGTTTTCCATGTGTCAATAGCCTAGAGATTCTATGTCTATGCAGCACCTCCATTAGTTACTACCCACACTTTCTCTCTTTTATCCATATCCTTATCTTTATCTTTATCTTTATCCTTTTCTTGACCTTTATCCTTATCCTTATCTTTATCTTTATCCTTATCTTGACCTTTATCCTTATCCTTAACTTCATCCGTGTCCTTGAAGAGAAATACTTCCAAACTAAGTATAACTAGGAGACCCAAAGCCCAAAAAATTCTAAAATGATAAGGAAACCTATTAGGATAATAATATTTGTGACAATTTACAAATAAAACCTCCTAATTGGGTAAATTGCAAAAAAGTCCAGAATGTAGCTAAAATTGCATAACTTGCACAAACAACATCCAAATTGGGCCAAACTTTATCCACAAGTTATCTTTGATGTGTTGAATATGAATTTTCCATTATTTCCATATTTTGAAGTTATATAATCACATTATTCATTACTTGTACCTTTTACTCATTCTCTCTCCTAAACTTATCCTAATATTTCAAGGTTGTCCAAATTAGATGAAATTTGACATGTAGGCTAATTTTGATATGTATATTTTGAATTTGAAGTTTGTTTATACTTTTGAGACTTATTTTTATGAGATATGTCATATGGCCCATTAACGACCCATTATCTAAATTATTCATCTAATTAAGTTTCTTATCTTCATATTACCACCAAAATGAGTTATGTGGCATATTTTATGTATCCATTATAAACCTAAGATTAATGTTAGAACATTAGATTACATTAAGGTGATCTATACATGCATTAGCTCATTGGGATTATACTAAACAGCTATTTATGTTTAACCTTCAACCTTGTTTGTCTAAGTCCAAAATGTCAACTTCTGGGGTAGGGTCCGAGATCTTGTATGTTACACCAGTGCTGCTCTTGCAGCCCTGCGTCTCCATGAGGTCAACCCTTCTGATTGGCATATAAACTCAGGGGCTACTGATCACATCACCCAAACCTCATGTACTCTCTGGAACCTACACATCTATAAAGGGTCAAGTTCAATAATGATAGGAAATGGTGATTTTCTTCCTATATCCCACACTGGAGACACCTTCATAAAAAATCTCACTCGCATACCACTTCATGATGTTCTTATTATACCAGAAATTAAGAGGAACCTCCAATTTGTTTCTAAATTGATGCCTACTTTTCCATGCTACTTCATCTTTACTGACAACTCAATTATCATTAAGGACTCCAAGACTCATCAGGTCATGGATCAAGGGAAATGCAGTAATGAAATGTATCATCTTCCTGCCTCAAGCTCACAAGCTTTCTTCTCAAACCGGTTCACCAAAGCTTCAGGAGGAACATGGCACAGAAGACTCGGGCATCCTAACAAGACTATCTTGATTTTTCTTCTTCATAACAAGCTTATCACCAGTACCTCAAGTTTTGAGAACATTTGTAATAGTTGTGATCTAAGAAAGAGCAAACGGTTGTCTGTGCAGCACAGTCACACAAAATCAACCTTTCCCTTTGAACTTGTCCACTGTGATGTGTGGGGGAAAAGCACCCATTCTTTCAACTCATAACTATTTATATTATGTGATTCCCACATATGATTTCTCTCAGTTCAGTTGGGTGTTTCCCATGAAACACAAGAGTGAATTTTTCTTGATCTTTATCGCCTTCTGCAGGATGGTCTCCACTCAGTTCAACTTACATGTAAAGAAGCTTCAAAGTGATGGAGGAGGTGAATTCCTCAATCATCCTCTCCATCGATTCCTCAAAGATTCAGGAATACTCCATCAACTTTCTTTTCCTCATGATCCCTCCCAAAATGGGGTCACAGAGCGGAAACATCGACATGTTACTGAATTAGGGTTGGCTATGATGTTTGAAGCCCAACTTCCTAAATGATATTGGAAGGATGCTTTCTCAACCGCAGTATACTTGATAAATTTTCTACCTACACCACTGTTGAAAAATGAAGACACCCTTTGAAGCTCTCTTTGGCAAGCCACCCTCCTATTCTCACCTCTGAACTTTCTGGAGTCTCTGCTATCCTTGTCTTTGTGACTACACCTATGACAAGCTAGTGCCACGATCCCCCCCCTTGTGTCTTCCTGGGTTATAGTTCACAAAACAAAGGATACAAGTGTGAACACATTGCCTCCAAATGATTATATATCTCTAAACACATTGTCTTCAATGAAGCAGTTTTCCCCTTTGCCACAAATTCCCTCAGTATATCCAGTGAAAATTCCTACTTGTCCTACTCCACCTTTGCAGATACCAATGATGAATCCCCATCGTCTCCAAGCCTAGCACTTCCCACTGATACTACCACACCTCTTCCTCCTACCTCTCTTATAGGTTCCATAGACAATGTTTCAGATATTTCCCAAAACTCACCCGACCTTTCCATTCTATCGTCCACACTTGTAACTCCTCCCCCAAATCCCAATATCACCCCACCTATTGATCATGAACCTACAGACCCTCCCTTCCCTTATGCACAACCTCACCAAACGCTCCATACTATTTTAACACCATCCTCTCCCTCAAGCTTGTCAATACCACCCTCTCCTCCCGTTCTGCACCACATGGTCACCCGCAACAAAGGTGGTGTCCGCAAACCCAATCCCAAATACGCCCTGCAAACCATGCTACACATTTCCACTCCACGCACTGTCAAGTAAGTCCTCTGCCACCATGGTTAGCTCGATGCCATGACTGGTGAATTAACTGCCCTTTCCTCCAACAAAACCTGGGAACTTGTTGAATGAAGAGATGACATGAATGTCATCGACTATCGTTGGGTCTTCAAGACCAAACTGAAACCCGATGGTACCCTAGATAGACTCAAAGCATGACTTGTTGCTAAAGAGTTTCATCAGGAAGAGGGCATAGACTACACTGAGACATTTAGTTCAGTTGTCAAGGCTCCAACGATTAAAATTGTCCTAACTATTGCAGTCTCTAAAGGGTGGGATATTCTCCAGCTTGATGTTTGCAATGCTTTCTTGAATGGAAACCTTGACACCACCGTCTTTATGGAGCAACCCCCTGGCTTCATCAGCAACACCCATCCCTCTCACTCTACAAACTTCACAAGGCTCTCTATGGCCAAAAACAGGCTCCCAGAGCCTAGTACAACCGAATCCACTCCTTTCTTACAAAACTTGGTTTTAGGTCTTGTACCACTGATTCCTCCCTCTTTGTCCTCTCCTCTGGTGATATCTCTGTCTATCTTCTCCTCTATGTCGATGACATTCTTATCACTGGCAACTCAAAACCATTTGTTCTTCAAGTCATTAGTCAACTGGAAAAGGAATCTTCTCTTTGAAATTTAGGCAGTGCTCATTATTTCATTGGCATTCAAGTCGAATCTAACTCACAAGGTATCCTTCTCCATCAGTCCAAATATGCCATTGACATTTTGGAATGGGAACAAATGTTACATTGCAAGCCTGCTCCCACTTATGTTAGTACTTCCTTTCTCCGTGATTCCCTCAGAGATCTTGGTATCCGTCTCCAGGACACCACTCCATATAGATGCATTGTCGGCTCGCTTCAATACCTCACCCTCACCAGGCCTGACCTAACCTACGCCATCAACCTCGCCTACCAGTTCCTTCATTATCAAACCTCTACTCACATGAGCCTCGTGAAACGTATTCTTCGCTATGTCAAAGGTACTACTCTTCAAGATGTTCAAATCTTTGTTGATCAACACCTCCCTTTCACTGATTTCTGTGATGCAGATTGGGTTGGTTGTCCCCTCACTAGACGAAGCACGAGCGGCCACTGTGTTTTTATAGGAAGAACTTGTGTCTCCTGGTCTTCAAAGAAACAACCAGCCATCTCCAAGTCAAGCATTGAGGCCGAATATCGCTCCCTTTCCCTCGTCGCTACTGAACTCACATGGTTCTCTCAACTCCTCATAGAACTCCACCTCCTGCAACCCCAACCTACCACTCTCTTTAGCGACAACCTCAGCGCCCTTTTTCTTACCACCAATCTTGTCTTTCATGCTAGAACCAAACACATTGAACTTGATTATCATTTCATTAGAGAGAAAGTTGCGCTTGGCCACATCATCACCACACATATCTCACCCAAGGATCAAATTGCAGACGTGTTCACCAAGGCTCTACACAAGTCACAGTTTCGGTCTCTTCTCCTCAAGTTGGGCCTTCGATTCTCTCAGACCCAACTTGCCGGGGGGTGAAGATACTCCAAATTCAACCACTGTTGTTAATCAACAAAGTGACTCCTCGTCTCTCTAAACACAACAGACTACTTATTGCTCCTTGTAAATGATTCCCTTCCACTGCATGACGGCTAGGTTTGCTGTCTTAATTGCTTGTACCCATTCATCTCTGCTCGCGTCTATGTATGTAGATATAAATATGTTGTTCAATGATAAGATGAGATGAACGAGGCTTTACACTTAACCCTTCTGTTATCAAACTTTAAGAGTTCCAACTCCATGATGTCTGCTGCATATAGTCCATCTCCTTTTGTCTTTCTCCTATGCCGTCCCTTTTCAGATGCCAACAAGTTTTTCATGCTATGATGCCAAGCTGCAAGGGACCAAACGTATACAAACTAAATCAATAAATCAAGGAGTTTTATCTGCTTAGAACCAAATATAGACAGTTGAAGTTTCAATTTATTGAGTACAATTTCTTGTTTCACAGTCCCTCATCCAACCAAATTAAGTCTTAGTTGAAGACTTAGCTGCATGTACCTAGATACTCAAGCTTTTGTACCTTCATCGTGGTAGTGTGTTGAAATGACACCGTAAACTCACTCTGGAATTATAAGCCAGGTGCCTGTAATCAATTTTCCAAAACCAACCCGTCCGTCAACCGCACCTTTTCCCTTTGCCGTTCAGTCCAAACTGCGTCTCGTCGGTGCTGGCTGGGCCTTTGACGTGGTGAGCATCTTTTTTTTATATCTCCTTGGTATTATTATATTTTATCAGAATTTTTTTTTTTAATTTTCAGATAACGAAGATGGGGAGGACGATGGGCCGGCTGACGAGCGAGCTGCCCGTGGTCCCCGCCTGGTGGCGTTGTTGCCGACGACCGCGTGATGAGGGGTGGTGAACAGCCCATCAGGCACACGAGTCAACACACCGTGGCCAGTTGTCACCGATGGGGCCCCCGCCGGAATCGCAGTGCTGCAGAGTCGGTGACTTGGTTCAAACGGCACTTTGGTTCCGCTCACCGCCTACGTGACTGCGTGAGTTCTGGTTGATATACCGAGGAGGTTCCGCAACAGCGATAAAAAAGTTCGGCCGAGCCAAACGAAGACCCTCCTCTTATTATAATGGTTAAACAAACAAAGGCTGGGCCGGCCTGCTGTCAGATTAATTAGTTACCTCTTGGTAGTGAGCAGTAACATGACTTTGACTGAGCCTGGTGAACGCTTCGGCCCTGTTTTGAAGCAGATATGGATATTTCTAACCTGAGTTTTCTAACCTTATGAACAGGAGTAACCGTTGAAATCATGTTTGGAAACAAGAGGGTTTATTCGTATTTCAACCATATTTCTCTTTGGGTACATCGTAGTCTGAAATTGAAGTAGATCAGGAATTCGACTGAAAAGTATTTTTGTAACACCGAGATTGTCCTTCGTCTTCTTCTCTACTTTTAGAGGGATTCTCAATTGTTTTTACAAAATAAAAAAGTGCAGCAGATTGTTATGAGTCTACATAAATAATGATACATTTATATTTTTTTTGTAGAAATCAATTTGTAAATAAGCAAGTTATTGTGTGTACTTTTGTATACTAAAAGTTCAAAAAAGAAAAAAAAACTTGTAATGATGCAGTTTGATTGTGGTTAAGTATCATGGAAATAATAACATTAGACTTTGGTCACTTACATTGTTCACTTATGATATTGACCGTGCAGAATTACATTTGGTCACGTTATTTATTGATGGCAAACTGTATTACGAGATCAAATCACGATTTAACGCTATGACATCACAATATATTAAGTATTTTTTTATTCCAAACATGATTGCTTAATAACATTTGACATAGTCGACATAAGGTAAAACAAAAGTAACCTAAAATGACCTAAAATGTGTATTTTGATGAATTTCAGTTAAATTTAATAAATGATGATACTTCACAACATTTTTTTCATGTCCTATAGATAATGATAAGGTCAAATATTTTCAAAATTTTACAAATTGCATAGACTCTATAGTAAATATCTGATTTAGGACTTAAACCAGACCCAAAATCCACTTTACGGGTCAGAACTCGATCTGACCCGACCCGATTGGCAGCCCTACTTACATAGACATCATAGGTGATGGCAGATTCATAATACTATTTAAATCCTCCAATTTAATGACATCTCTATTAAGTGCATCATATTCTATCTGGTATGACCGATACAACTCTTCGTCATTGCAGTTCCTTTTAGCAAATGTCCCAGACATTAATTACTTGGTGCCAAACATCATCACACGTGTTACTTAGCAACTGAATTTCGACTCCGAGGGACTTAACTACAACAAGAGCTATTGTCCTGGTCTTTCACTTAAATTCCAATGTCATGTTTATGAGCATCATCCATGTTCACCCTCAAACGCTGCTACTTTTGCACAATTGCAACAACGACCACGAGTTGCTTCTATTGGATTCACCTAAAAATATATCATTTGTTATAAGTTTAAAGCATAACAAGGAAACAATAATCGTAAAGTGTATTGATCTGAACATCTACTTTTCTTGAACTTATCCTAACCTCAACAAAGGAATTACAAATATGACTACAAAGGATCCTACTCTTAAATTGCACGCACTTAACAGTGATGAACTAACTACTATTTCATCCCTCTTCTTTTATGGAGTTACCACTGTCAGTGGGAATGTTCATCCTTTCACACATGTAGCATCCATGAGTCAAATATTTTCTATTCCATTCACTATTCTTGATATGTCTGTTTTGTAGATGACCAATACATGTGTTCACTTCGTGTGAAATCCAACAGCTTAACCATTGTGGCTGTCAGAGGATACAATGTTGTTAAATCGTGGTGTGTCTGATGGATTCGGACCATCATCCCACACTTGTTTGGCATTAAACCTCTACACAAGTATAGTATGGAACATGAGATTGTTCCACATATCCCTATGGTAAACTCATATGATGCATGACAACCCACATTGGTACACATGCATTTTATTATCCATAAACTAAGCATATAATAACAATCCAATTTGTTCATCACAATCATAATAAATCATTCATCTAGTCAAAAATTTGACGCATGATTGAACTTAGAACACAATGCCAAAAAAATTAGCATAACTGGAAAGAAAGTACCACACTAATTGAACTATAACAAAGCAAGTACAATGTAATCAATTGTGGGAATCCCATAGTTAATAGGATATATAATTCCTAAATCTTATGCCATCCCCTAGATCCCCTTGGGTGGCATGTTGTCTATGTTTTGTTGATTATCAAGTAGTTCCATAATTTTCTCAAGTTCATCACCTTCTTCTTCGCCCTCATGCAATATGGAATCTCTGAAAATGTATTATTTGATGAAGTTGTGCAGTATGCAACAAGCATGGTCTTGGCTTTCTACATCAAAATTTTCCTCTTTTGTAGGAAGGAATACATCTTCAATACACCAAATGGTGCTCTCCCACAATTTTGAAGTTAGACATGCATATAGTTTAAGATATCATGTTTGTTTCAGTATGCACGTCTACTGCATCTATACTCATATATTTGATAGGGAATGTTCTAGAATGGTGTAAGAAAATTTAACATGTTTGCATATCTTGTGTCAACTATATAAAATTTTCATCTTAGAACAATAAGATATGCATATGAGGTTGACTCACACAACACAGGCATGTCAGCAATATATCCCTCCCAATTAGTCATAATAAAATAAAATTACATATCAAAGTTTCACTACTACCATAACATTCAATGATACAAGTCCCTTTCAATTGTGATATTGACTATGATCTTCTACGAGCATGTATATATGTACCTTCACTGGAACCTATAGCAAAAAGGGTTGAGATTTCAATGACAATGTCACATAACATTTGAAAATAGAAAACTTACTTTTGAAGTATGGATAGAATTTCGTATTGTGCCAAGTATTTTTGTGTAATAGGGTTGAGACAGTCAGAAAGATAATATGATATTGTCTAAATCTGATTATTTTACCGAAAGCATTGTTAGAGTGACAGATTATCATTTCATCAGAGTGAACATAATCCTCATCAATGTTGGTATTAGTGTGTCTACGGGCGACACATTGTAAGTATATCATACTTTTCAGTTATGGACACTCCTCTACTACTATGCAATGGGGTTGTTTGTTCCAATTTAGCAACCAAAGCATGCACACTGACATGCCACATTCTAAACATATATATGGTCTACATGGATGTATGGTCAATAGTTCTAGTACCTTTCACTACTCATTACATACACTAATTGATCTTGGTGGTGTCAAAGGTGTATCATTATCCTCTTCACCACTATATATAATAGACTTTATAATTGTTCAAGTATAGCTCACGAAATATCTAGAAATATGTCCCACGTACAATTGAAAAAGTCCTTTGTGTGTTTGTTGTTGTTGTGCACCATATTCCTACAACAAGTTACAAGCATGACAATCTTTGACCAATGCAATTACTCTTGTTGGAGTTAAGGTAAAAAAAATATGGAAAAAATGCAATCGAAATACATAGATTATTCAAGATATAAATGCATATGCACATTAAAAAATTACAATGAAATAAATATAAGAACAATACAACATTTATTTTAAGTACATTCTTATACATTTTCATTACAAAATGAAGTTAAAATCCACAATGAAATAGACTTCACAACATAAGAAATTGGAAATTGTGGAATAATGGGAAAGATGGAAATCACAAAAAATTGGATATCAAGGGATAACATAGGTGTAATGAGATATCATGGGAACCATTGAAGTAATTGGATGCCATGTGAATCATGCAAATCATATGATGTCATTGGATGACATGGGATGTCATGGGAATCATGGGTATCATATGAGAATAATGGGAAGCATGTGATTCGTTGGAATATCGGGGTTTCATGGAAATTAGGGGATGTCATGACATGGTAATAATGGGAGGCTATGTGAATCATGGGAACTGGAAGTACGTTCCCTACATACTAGGAACATGACATGTGGAGTGGAATGTTGAGGTCAGAAAAAGGTAGTTGGTAAAGGTCTAGGTCTAGGTCCAGGTCCTAATCTTGGCATTGCATTAGAAGACTGCCATGTTGATGGTGGCATCCAAGGAAAATTGAAATGGCTTGATGAATATCTGGATCGTTGATTGCCTAATATCTTGTATCCAAAATAGAGTCAGATCTAGAGTATTCAGACTTTATGTTTGTAACTTGATACTTAGATGGCCGCAACAATTATGCATGGACTTGTGTAGTAAGGGGGTCGAACTTAGGAACAAGGGGTGACAACTATTTACGATTTGAGGTATTGGCTTAATTTCATCTAACCAAAAGGAGACACAAGTGTTCCTTACAGAGCTAAGGTAATCAATCACATAATAAGGCAATAAAATAAGTAAATCTAAGTTAACAAAATGAGAACAAAACATAGATTTTTTGGTATGTTTCAAATATTAGGACAAAAATTGTACTAGTTTTCACCATTTGAGAACTCTCACCAACATGCAATACTCACACCCATTGTAAGGACCCTGACCTTCATTTAGGGTTTACCCTGTTTGCTTTGCTTAACCCTGATGCTTTGTTGCTTGCTAATCACCTTTGGTGGTGATTAGGGTGTGTTGGTGCTTTGTTGAGAGTTGGAGGTGCTACTTTCAATTAACCCAAGTCTAGGGTTTGTGAACAAGTTTGCCACCTTGTGAGGTGTTCCTCCCTCTCCTTGCTTCCTCTAGTGTTGAGGGGAAGGTGTGGGCCCATTGCTTGAGTTCCTTTGGGCTTGGTTGAGCTTGTTGGGCCTTGTGGTGCCTTGTCTTTGCTTAGTTGAACCTTGTGTCAGGCAAGGGGGGTGCTTGTGTCGCCCATGATGATGGTGTGTCGCCCATGGACCTTTGACTACCTTTGACCTCATTTGTGTCACCACTAGTGGACACTTGGTGCTTCATGCTTGCATGTAGCAATGGCCTTGGACATGTGTGTAGGGCATGGTAGAGTGGTGGTTTTTGCACATAGACAAGTGTCCCTAGGTGGGTGACACCTTGCTTTGCTTTGCTTTGGTTTCCCCTGCATCCCCTTCTATATATGTGTTTCCTTTCCCTTGCTAAGGATACCTTTAGTTCCTTAGTCTTCCTCTCCTTGGTGCACAACACACCCCCTTCTTTTGCAAGCTTGGTGGTCGATCCTTCTTGGAGTCTTCTCCTTCCTCTAGTGGAGGCCGAACCCTAGAGTGCCTTGCTCTCCTTCTTCCTTGGTGGTGCATGGAGCTTGGAGCTTTCTTAAGGCGGGTTACATAACTCCTAACCCTAACTACATTACCATCTTCTATGTTCTTGTTCTTGTTATTATGATCGGCTATGTTGTTGTTAGTTTGGTTTCCTTGCTTAGTTGCACCTTATTGGCCGAACCTATGATCTAGGGTTTCTTGGTGAGCAATACTCCTTTCTCTCCTTGGTCTAGAGGAGTGAGCTTGAGTCCTAGTAGCATGGGCAATACCCCTCTCTCATTTAAGTTGAGAGGTGAGCTTGTGTTCTAGTTGCTTGAGCAACACCCTCCTCTCACCATGGACTTGAAGGGTGAGCTTTGTGGTGGTTGTGAACCTTTCTAGGGTTGTTCCTTGTGTTACCCATTTAGTGATATGATATGTGCAAGACCCCTCTCTCGTTCAAGTTGAGAGGTGAGCCATCTTCATGATCCCTTAGGGTTTGGTGCCTTTATGCTTGAGGTTGGTGGTGACCCTGTCAGGGTGCACCCTGCCCGTTATGGTGTTGGTGGTGTTGTTGCCCGATACCCTTCCCTTGGTCCGACCTTGGTCGATATGTTGTAGGTTTGGTGGACGATACCTTGGTCCCTGACCTTGTGACGAGCGTCACCCTACCATCCTTTCTTTGTGATGACCGATATGCCATGGATAGGATTGGCTGAACGATGGGTTCCTTGCTGGTTGTTTGAGTTGCACCCTTAGACGTTGCCTTTTGTGGAGTACCCTGCCCGACACATGACTTAGAAGTAGCTTGGTGTTGTTTTGCTCTGAGGTATGGGCATTGCTAGTTAGTTGTGGTGACGGGCGTCACACTAGTCCCGTGTGTGTCGGCCGACAGCCCTACCCCTGACGGGCATTGCACGACGCCCTGTCTCCCGATATACCTGGCTGCACGGCAGGTCCTTGGACATTATCCTTGATACACGATGCTGTGTTGCATGACACAAGAAGTGTACGACACAGGCTGCACGTTACACCTGAAGTGCACAGTTGGGTTGGTTTCTCTGTTTCCCAATATCACTTATAGTAAGGGTCTTGTTCCTTTCACGAAACATCTATGATAAACCTTGTGTATGCATCACGTTTGGCTTAATGGTGATCCTTAATATTCTGGATGATAGTCGTTATGGTGGAGCCTATCCATGTAACATAGCGTGACTCTACATAAGTATGTGATCATCTTGATATTATTAATAATGCTAAGGATATGATAAGCATACAGAATGCCTTGCTTGATGATATAACCTATGTATGTGGTCACAAGTGGAGACCTGATTGATAGAGCATATAAGCATAAATGTTGCCTATGTTGATAATATGAATATTCTATAATCTATGATGATTGTGCATATTAACCATGCAGGTATTCCATGCAGTTGCATAGCCAGGTAAAGGGCTATGAGGTATATATGATGAGTAACTCTGTTGTGATGGTTACTCTTATTAATGAGATAACTTGTATGATGTATTTGACTAAAGTGCTTGGGATTGTTGTCCCATGTTGATGATGTATGCCTTGAGATGCAGTAGCACTATGTGATAAGAGATTGAAATCCCATGGTATGTGATGATCCTTGAGATGGATCTAGGTGATTGGCAAGATGCCAAGTGATAACATGTAATGTGGGATCCTTGTGATGGATCAGGATGATGTTAACTACAATGAAAGCATATTGTTGAGTTTCATACTGTTTATTTTTGTTATAGTTTACATGTTATATAACTTGGTTGAATCTTGCAATCCATATAAAAAATACTAATTAATCACAGGGGAATATATCATGTAGTTGCCCTGGCCATAGATCCATCATCGTCAGGAGCTGGTGATGGTGAAACGGGTTCTCCTGTGGGTTAACCCGGAGCGCATATTGTTGAATATGCGAGGTTTCTCCTAGCCTAAAATAGAGAGGGAATCGAGTGCAGCTGCGGTTGCAGACTTAGAATATGTGATGAGCATGGTGAACAGGCCCATGGCTCAGGGTGTGTGATATGGGAGCATGAATGCATTCATGGATCAGATCACGGTGAACAGGCTCGTGGCTCAGATATACTAGCGTCGTGACCTGTACTGAGGCGGGCTAGAGGAAGGGTATCCTATGGAGCTGACCCTGTGGCTGAGGCCACTTAAGCACGAGACTGCGGTCCTTCTTTGGTTCTCGTGCACTGACCACGAGGGAGAGGTCATAGAGTCTGGCTCTTCCATTGACCTTGTATGGCACCGTCTTTGGGTTTCGCAACCGAAGGTTGGATTTGAGCGGTACGACTCACTTCCTCAGGGCATAATAATATGTAATCCAGCCGTATAGTATTTACTGCTTAAGGCAAAACACGGAACATTGGTTGAGGCCTTGCTTGTGTAGTTAATCTTGTTATATCTTGCAATTTCTTATATGTTCCTCATGTTATGTGGTAAGCCCTTATAATTCTTATCTTGTTAATCATGTTCCATAAAGAAATAGTTGGATATATGCCTTCCGTACATCTGGTAAGCTTGACGGTATGAATAGCCTTACTATATAAGCTACTCTTGTTATGCCCTTATTAGTTATCTGCTTTTGTTGCTTTATCTTTCTAAGGTTCTGTAGTTTCAGCGGGGAGTTATGTTTCTTGCTGGGACTGTATGTCTCACCCTGCTGGTTTACACCCTTTTTAGGTGGTCGAGCTAGGCGTGGTGGTGGTCGCAGAGTGGCAGCCGAGCAGCAAGACGAGATGTAGGAGGCAAGCTTTGGATATGTTGTTGTTTTGGATGTTTTGTAGTAGAGTATTAGATTCATCCCTGTACTCTCAGGTCCTTGGAAGTGTTTTGACATTGTTTCACGATGTATAGTTGTTGATGCTTTGTATATCCTGTTACTGGCCGGATGTGGGCCTTTATGTATGTATAAATAGGTGATGAACTCATGTGTTGATAGAACAGCTGTTCCACCAAGCTGTGGACATGTATCGAGATCTTGTAATGTTTTATATAACCTATTTCCTTGCAGGAATGAGGACTTAAATGTAATAGTTTCTCAGTTTATCAGTGTTCTACAATCAATTTTAATTAACCCGTGTTTTGATAATCTATGGTTTATGGTGATTTCCGCACGTTTTTGCGTAACACCTCGTTGTCTGTGTGATAGTGGGATGTGTTGCCTCAAGTTTTGGTATCAGAGCTCTAGATTCACTGAGTCTACAGGGATTTAGGACTAGGTTGAGTCTATCCTTGTGAGTTTTCCAGATTTTCTTACAATCATCTTCTGCCCTCAGCGGAAGAAAAGCCAAGATGTCTGGAAACCATGAAGAGCATGCTCCTGAGCACAGTGATGCTGCATCAGTTGATGGAGCTTTAGGGCAGGCACATGAAGATCGGGTGCTTGGGGTCCCCCAACCTGACCCAGCCATTCTTGAACATCCTGCCTATCAACAACTTATGGGGTAGATAATGGCTATGATGAATCTCATGGTAGAGAGATGGCCAGTGCCTCTGCCAAGAGCACAGGCTCCCCATGGTGAAACATCGGGTATCGGGAAGACCTTTGAGCAGCTTCACCGAGTCGAAGCTTCGGATTATGCTGGAACGGCTGATTCAGCAGATGCAGATCTGTGGCTGACAAGTCTTGAGAAGGCTTTCCGGATCCTCGACATCCCTGAAGCAGACAAAGTAAAGCACAGTGTCTACCTTCTGAAAGGTAGTGTTGGTCATTGGTGGACCATCGAGGAAGAGAAGCGGCCTGGTGAGGTGATCGGTTGGGAAGTTTTCCGGTACGAGTTCATCAGCAGATACTTTCCGAAGACGTATCTAGATGAGAAGATCAGTCAGTTTGAGAGTTTGCAACAAGGAACGATAAACAACATCGAGTATGAAGCCAAGTTCATGGACCTGCTGAGGTTTTGTCCTCATATGGCTGCGACAGATGAAGAACGGATCAGACGCTTTGAGAAAGGTCTGAGTGCTGAGCTGACAATACCTGTTTCTGCATTGGAGAATAGAGAGTGGTTTGCTACGTTTGTGGAATCTGTCCAGAGGATTGAAAGGTCAGTAAGGGAGAAAAGAGAATCCATGTCTCACAAGAGGCCTGCTCAGTTCTAAGGACAGAGGTTTGGTGGCTTCAAGAAGCCCAGGTCATCACTGTCAGTTATGAGAGGTTCCAGTGCACCATCACAGTGGTCTCCGAGTAAGGGAAGAGGGTATGTTTCTTCACCGTCAAAGGCACAAAGTACAGCTTCAGTGGCAGTAACAGAGCCATCTAGACCACGGTTTGAAGTTAGAACATGCTATACCTGCGGTCATATAGGGCATGTCAAGTCCAATTGCCCAAACAGAGATGTTGAAGTGACACAGCAGCCGAGGCAGAATCTTTAAGGGTCAGATAGACAACAGCCCAGTGGTAGCAGAGGGCGGGCACGCGGTCAAGCGTCGCAAACGGGATCGTCTGCTCAAGGAAGCAGAGGACGTGGACAGCAAGCAACGACTTGATTCTATGCTATGAGTCAGCCGGAGGTGATACTCAACCCGTGAGTAGTGACAGGTCAGATGGAGTTATTTCATTTTGATGTGTATTCTTCTTGCTTTATATCTGTTCTGGTTGACCCGGGTGCTACACACTCTTTTATCGCCTATAGTATGCTTGAAAATTGTCGTTTACCTGTTAGCTATAAGAAGGATAGCTTGTTGTTAGAAACCCCTCTTGATGGTTCCTCGATGCTTCGAGAAGAGTGTCCATCTTGTGTCCTGTCTTTCTCGGGACACAACATTCAAGTAGATCTTATACCACTTGATATGCATGGTTTCGATGTCATCCTAGGTATGGATACCTTAGAGAAGTATAAGGTTGTCTTGGACTGTGGTTCCAAGCAAGCTGTGTTTGATGATGCTGGAGAGAAGTGGACCTTCCAGGGAGATAGGAAGATTCTTCCGACGTGTCTAGTATCATCTATGGTGGCATAGAAGTTGCTATGACAAGGATGTGAGGCATTCTTATCTCATGATGTGGATACCGTTGTGGCTACCAAGGTGAAAGGTCCTAGTCTTGAAGAGGGGAGTCAATTGTCTGAGAGTTTGCCGATGTGTTTCCTGATGAGTTCCCTGGTGTTCCTCCGCCCCGAGAGATTGATTTCGAGATCAATCTGGTACCAGGAACGCAACCAGTTGCACAGACACCGTATAGGATGTCTCCTGTAGAGATGGCAGAGCTGAAAAAGCAGTTATAAGAGTTGTTGGAGAAAGGTTTCATCTGACCGAGTACGTCGCCTTGGGGTGCTCCAGTGTTGTTCGTCAAGAAGAAGGATGGATTGATGCGGTTGTGTATGGATTACCGACAGTTGAACAAGGTCACGATCAAGAACAAGTACCCTTTACCAAGGATAGATGATATGTTTGATCAGTCGCGTGGTGCGACAGTGTTTTCAAAGATTGATCTACGTTCCAGATATCATCAGTTAAGGATTAAGGCGGATGACATACCAAAGTCAGCTTTTTGGATGAGGTATGGTCACTTCGAGTTTGTGGTTATGTCGTTTGGGCTAACCAATGCACCTGCTGCTTTCATGGATTTGATGAACAGTGTGTTCCGTCTGTTCTTAGATCAGTTTGTTGTAGTCTTTATAGATGACATATTGCTCTATAGTCGGGACAGGCTAGAGCATGAGCGACATCTTCGTCTAGCGTTGACTCTTCTTTGCCAACATTAGTTATATGCCAAGTTCAGTAAATGTGAGTTCTGGTTGGAAGAAGTGACTTTCTTGGGCCATGTGATATCTGCTGAAGGAGTCAAAGTAGATCTGAAGAAGGTGGAGTCCGTTGCAGAATGGGAATAGCCGAAGACGTCGACAGAAGTTCACAGTTTTCTGGGTTTAGCAGGTTACTACCAGAGGTTTATCAAGGACTTTAGTGTGATCGTGTTGCCAATGATGAAGTTGACTAGGAAAGATGTATCTTTTGTCTGGGATGATCGTTGCCAGCAAGCTTTCCAGAGTTTGAAGGAAAAGTTGACCAGTGCTCCAATGTTAATCCTGTCAGAGCCTGGAAGGAGCTATGTTGTCTTCTGTGATGCTTCCAAGAAAGGTTTGGGTTGTTTGCTGATGCAGGAAGATCATGTGGTTTCTTTTGCTTCGCGACAGCTTAAGAAACATGAGGAGAACTATCCGACTCATGATTTGGAGTTGGCAGCGGTGGTTCATGTGTTAAAGATTTGGAGACACTATCTGTATGGGGAGGTGTGTCAAATCTTTACGGGTCATAAGAATCGGTAGTACATCTTTTTACAACATGAGTTAAACATGTGACAGCGTCGATGGATGGAATTAATCAATGATTATGACTGCACCATTGAGTATCATCCTGGTAAGGTGAATGTGGTAGCTGATGCGCTTAGCCGAAAGTCTTTTTCTCTTTCTTCAAAGAAGGCACAGTTGAGTTCCCTGGTATGTGATAGACGAGATATGTTTTTTTCCTTGCGGCAGATGAATGTGCAGATGGAAGTTTCCTTGTTAGCTGGACTTTTAGCACAGATGCAAGTCAAGCCTATGCTGAGATAGCAGATCAAAGATGCACAGCAAATAGATCGATGATGTGGTATAGTTGATCAGATCAGAGTTCGGTAGCGAAAAGCGTGATGGGTTCCACGAATCTGAGGATGGGCTAGTTTTCTATTGTGATAGGATGGTGGTTCCCGATGCTGATGATCGGAGGAAGTTAGTGCTCGAGGAAGAACACACGTCGATGTATGCTATGCATCCCGGTGTCACCAAGATGTATCATAGTCTGAAGGACTTGTATTAGTGGCCTGGCTTGAAGAGAGATGTGGTTGAGTTTGTGGCTAGATGTGCAGTTTGTCAGCAAGTCAAGGCTGAGCATCAGAAGCCGGCAGGAACGTTGCAACCCCTGTCAATACCGCAGTGGAAATGGGATCACATAACCATGGATTTTGTAGTTGGTCTACCCAGGACAACTAGGAATCATCATTCCATTTGGGTAATAGTGGACAGATTGACGAAGTCTACCCATTTCATACTAGTAAAGACAGTGTATACAGCCGAGAAGCTCACTCGAGTATATGTGGACGAGATAGTACGTTTGCATGGCGTGCCTGCAACGATAGTTTCTGACATAGGTCCTCAGTTCACGAGTTGTTTCTGGGAATAGTTGCACAAAGCGTTGGGAACGCAGTTCAGGTTCAGTACCGCCTTCCACCCGCAGACAGATGGACAGTCTGAGAGGACTATTCAGACTTTGGAAGATCTCCTTTGAGCTTGTGTTTTGTAGTTCCTAGGCAGTTGGGACGTGCATCTCAGTTTGATAGAGTTTGCCTACAATAATAGTTATCAGCGGAGCATTGACATGGCTCCTTATGAGGCCTTGTATGGCAGGAAGTGCAGATCTTCTTTATGTTGGTACGAGTCTGCTGAATATCAGTTTTTGGATCCTGAGTTAGTGCAGCAGACAACAGAAAACATCAAAGTGATACAACAACAGTTGAAAGCGGCACAGGATAGGCAGAAGTCTTATGCAGACCATTGTCGATGACCTTTGGAGTTCCAGGTAGGAGACAAAGTGTATCTTAAAGTCTCGCCGTGGAAAGGTGTGCTAAGGTTTGGCCGGAAGGGTAAGCTAGCACCCAGATATATGGGGCCATATCCAGTCATAGCACGTGTTGGCAAGGTAGCTTACGAGTTAGAGCTACCTCCAGAGTTGCATAGGTTACATCCAGTGTTCCATGTCAGTATGTTGAAGAAAAGTCATCCAGATTTAGGAACAGTGATACAACCAGTTGAAGTTGAGCTGGATGAAGATGTGACCTACGAGGAAGGTCATGTGGCGATCCTTGAAAAGAGAGTTAAGAAGCTGAAGAGGAAGGACCTGGTTCTTGTGAAGGTTCTTTGGCATCATCGTGGCGTTGAGGAAGCCACGTGGGAGCTTGAGGAAGAGATGAGGAAGAAGTATCCCTCGCTTTTCTCTTCGGATTTTGGAGACGAAATCCCTTTGTAGGAGGTTAGCTTGTAAGGACCCTGACCTTCGTTTAGGGTTTACCCTGTTTGCTTTGATTAACCCTGATGCTTTGTTGCTTGCTAATAGGGCTGTAAATGGGTACGGGTAGACCCGCGGACCCGCAAATCCGGACCCTTAATAAACCCGTCACGGGTCTAATTTTTTATACCCGCATACCCTTGGACCCGTATACCCTTGGATCCGCATATAAGCGGGTCCAATAATGGGTATGCTTGGACCCAGACCCGCTAGACCCGTGTACCCGCTATACATAAGTAACTATTAAAATAATATGTTATATATATCATACTTTACTAGCCTAATTAATATAATTATTGAGATTATATCCTACTCTAAAGTTGAGACTAGTCATATAACTAAGAATTAACTATTCTAGTTACAATAACAAACATCATATGTAAACTTAAAATTAAAATGTCTACTAATCTACATTACTTTCTACATAAATAAAATGTTATGATCATGACTACAAATATGTAAACAGTTACTCAATTAATTTTATTGTATAGAATATAGCATTATCTAATATAACTATTACATGTTAATATACTATATGATAACAATATCTTGTTGTGTTAAATATATATAACATAGTCATTTCTCTTACATAAACAATATGATGTTTTATAGAACCGCTTACCCGCATACCCGCACCGCATACCCGCTATCATTGTGAGTACGGGTATGGTGCGGGTCCAAGTTTTGTATTATGCGGGTCTAGAACCGGAACCGGACCCACTAAATTAGATGGGTATGGGTATGGGTATGGCCAAACCCGCACCGTACCTGCACCGTTTACACCCCTACTTGCTAATCACCTTTGGTGGTGATTAGGGTTTGTTGGTGCTTTGTTGAGAGTTGGAGGTGCTACTTGCAATTAACCCAAGTCTAGGGTTTGTGAACAAGTTTTCCACCTTTTGAGGTGTTCCTCCCTCTCCTTGCTTCCTCTAGTGTTGAGGGGAAGGTGTGGGTCTGTTGCTTGAGTTCCTTTGGGATTGGTTGAGCTTGTTGGGCCTTGTGGTGCCTTGTCTTTGCTTATTTGAACCTTGTATCGGGCAAGGGGGGTGCTTGTGTCGCCCAGGGCTGTGTCGCCCATGATGATGGTGTGTCACCCATGGACCTTTGACTACCTTTGACCTCATTTGTGTCACCACTAGTGGACACTTGGTGCTTCATGCTTGCATGTAGCAATGGCCTTGGACATGTGTGTAGGGCATCCTAGAGTGGTGGTTTTTGCACATGGACAAGTGTCCCTAGGTGGGCGATACCTTGCTTTGCTTTGCTTTGGTTTCTCCTCCATCCCCTTCTATATATGTGTTTCTTTTCCCTTGCTAAGGATCCCTTTAGTTCCTTAGTCTTCCTCTCCTTAGTGCACGACACACTCCCTTCTTTTGCAAGCTTGGTGGCCGATCCTTCTTGGAGTCTTCTCCTTCCTCTAGTGGAGGCCAAACCCTAGAGTGCCTTGCTCTCCTTCTTCCTTGGTGGTGCGTGGAGCTTGGAGCTTGGAGCTTGCTTAAGGCGGGTTACATAACTCCTAACCCTAACTACATTACCATCTTCTATGTTCTTGTTCTTGTTGTTATGATCGACTATGTTGTTGTTAGTTTGGTTTCCTTGCTTAGTTGCACCTTGTTGGCCGAACCTATGATCTAGGGTTTCTTGGTGAGCAATACTCCTTTATCTCCTTGGTATAGAGGAGTGAGCTTGAGTCATAGTAGCATGGGCAATACCCCTCTCTCGTTTAAGTTGAGAGGTGAGCTTGTGTTCTAGTTTCTTGAGCAACACCCTCCTCTCACCATGGACTTGAAGGGTGAGCTTTGTGGTGGTTGTGAACCTTGCTAGGGTTGTTCCTTGTGTTGCCCGTTTAGTGATATGAGATGTGCAAGACCCCTCTCTCATTCAAGTTGAGAGGTGATCCATCTTCATGATCCCTTAGGGTTTGGTGCCTTTGTGCTTGAGGTTGGTGGTGACCCTGTCGGGGTGCACCCTGTCCGTTATGGTGTTGGTGGTGTTGTTGCCCGATACCCTTCCCTTGGTCCGACCTTGGTCGATATGTTGTGGTTGTGGTGGACGATACCTTGGTCCCTGACCTTGTGACGAGCGTCACCCTACCATCCTTGCTTTGTGATGACCGATATGCCATGGATAGGATTGGCTGAACGATGGGTTCCTTGCTGGTTGTTTGAGTTGCACCCTTAGACGTTGCCTTTTGTGGAGTACCCTGCCCGACACATGACTTAGAAGTAGCTTGGTGTCGTTGTGCTCTGAGGTATGGGCGTTGCTAGTTAGTTGTGGTGATGGGCGTCACACTAGTCCCGTGTGTGTCGGCTGACAGCCCTACCCCTGATGGGCGTTGCGCGACGCCCTGTCGCCCGATATACCTGGCTGCACTGCAGGTCCTTGGCCGTTATCCTTGATACACGACGTTGTGTTGCACGACACAAGAAGTGCACAGTACAGGATGCACGTTACACCTGAAGTGCACGGTTGGGTTGGTTTCTCTGTTGCCATATATCACTTATAGTAAGGGTCTTGTTCCTTCTGCGAAACATCTATGATAAACCTTGTGTATGCATCACGTTTTGCTTAATGGTGATCCTTAATATGCTGGATGATAGTTGTTATGGTGGAGCCTATCCATGTAACATAGTGTGACTCTACATAAGTATGTGATCATCTTGATATTATTAATAATGCCTAGGATATGATAAGCATACAGAATGCCTTGCTTGATGATATAACCTATGTATGTGGTCACAAGTGGAGACCTGATTGACAGAGCATATAAGCATTAATGTTGCCTATGTTGATAATATGAATCTTATGTAATCTATGATGATTGTGCATACTAACCATGTAGGTATTCCATGCAGTTGCATAGACAGGTAAAGGGCTATGAGGTATATATGATGAGTAACTCTGCTGTGATGGTTACTCTTATTAATGAGATAACTTGTATGATGTATTTGACTAAAGTGCTTGGGATTGTTGTCCCATGTTGATGATGTATGCCTTGAGAGGCAGTGGCACTATGTGATAAGGGATTGAAATCCCATGGTATGTGATGATCCTTGAGATGGATCTAGGTGATTGGCAAGAGGCCAAGTGATAACATGTAATGTGGGATCCTTGTGATGGATCAGGATGATGTTGACTACAATGAAAGCATACTGTTGAGTTTCATACTATTTATTTTTGTTATAGTTTACATGTTATATAACTTGGTTGAATCTTGCAATCCATATAAAAGATACTAATTTATCACAGTGGAATATATCATGTAGTTTCCCTGGCCATAGATCCATCATCGTCAGGAGTTGGTGATGGTGAAACGAGTTCTCCTGCGGGTTAACCCGGAGCGCATATTGTTGAATATGTGAGGTTTCTCCTAGCCTAAAATAGAGAGGGAATCGAGTGCAGCTGCGGTTGCAAACTCGGAATATGTGATGAGCATGGTGAACAGGCCCATGGCTCAGGATGTGTGATATGGGAGCATGAATGTGTTCATGGCTCAGAGCACATCCATAAATCATAATTCATCATGATCATCATAATTTGTTGTATCTTCCATGTTTGTTTTTGTATCTCACTCACCTTATTTATTTGCAGGAGTATATGGGGTGTTCATAAAAAGATCCTTGAACCGTGCATATCTCTACATTCAAAAAATGAACACATCATTTGCAGCCCTCATGGAGTAAGAAGGAGTGAAACCCAAACATTTATGGAGGAATTACATCCCATACAACCATCATCCATGTCACCATCATATGCCCCTCCCTCATCCACACATCCTTCATTCACACCACCATCAATCACACCTAATTCACCACCATCATATATACCACAAACACCCATGCCACATTCTTCTACACCCTCATATTCACCACCTTCATCCATACCACATATACCACCACCATGTATGCCACATCCACCTAATCCTCCAGATCCACATGAAGAACTAATCAAGGAGGATGACCTTCCTCTTAAAGACTACTTTGGTATAGCTGCAATGCACATGAGTGGGCCTATTAATAATTCAGAATTTGAGGTAGAGGAGTTTTCTATCAGTCCATCCATCATACAATTGCTACAACTGAATGCATTTGGAGGGACACCAATGGAGGATCCAAACCTCCACATTGCTGAATTTCTGCAGTTGCTAAGCACTATAAATATATATGGCATTCCTACTGATGGGATATGCCTAATTATTTTTCCATTCTCTCGTAAAGATAGAGCCAAGGCATGTCTCTATACTTTGCCAAAGAAGTCAATCGACACTTGGGAGGAGCTTCTAAAGGTCTTTCTAACAAGATATTTTCCACCTAGCAAAACTTTGCAGCTGAGGATTCAATTCATCAATTATTCTCAAAGGTTTGGAGAGACCTTGTATGATACATGGGAGAGGTTCAAAGATCTTCAACATCTTTGTCCACATCACGGTCTAAGCAATTGGCTTATATTGCAAACTTTCTATAATGGTTTGTGCTACAATACAAGGATGTCCATTGATGCAGCTGCAAATGGAGCACTAATGAATAAATCTTATGGAGAAGCCTATGTTATTATTGAAGATATGGCAGAAAATCATTTCCAATGGAGTCTGACTACAAGCTATCACCCATATTTTTCACATACTACTTCTGAAATGCAAGTGGAAGATCACACAGTTGATGCTATAGACTTGATTGTAGCAAGGCTAGACACTTTGTCACAAAGGTTTGAGAATCTAAGCACATAACTAATTCAAACATCAAAAAATATTTGTGATGCATGTGGGTTGCTTGGACACTCATTTTCTACATATTATGCTTCTTCTATTTATTCTCCAATGGGCTACACTCCACCGGGCTTCTACAGCAATGCGAACTCGGATTTCATTCAGCCACAACAACCACAAGTAACTTCTAGATTAGAGTCCATGCTTGCAACATTTATTTCAGCTCAAATGCAGCAAAATGAGGAGTTCCATCAACAAAGACAATCAATGAAGGGTGACATTTTCCAACTCTCTTCTAAGGTGGATGATATTGCCACTCATGCACACATCTTGGAGAAACAAATTGCCCAGCAAGTTCTTTCTAACAAAGAAGCATTTCCACCTTTCTTGCCTAGTCCATCGGAGATGAATACTACATATTTCAGGCCGGTGACATTGAAGAATGGTGTTGTCATAGAAGTATATCCTTCAAGGTATGATGATGTTGATATCTATGAGGATTATGAAGCTACAAATAAAGGAGAGAAAGCTACAACACATGATCTACTTTTAGATTCTTTAAGCAAGCCACATGTCCTTCCTCCTCACACTCTAGATGACACATTGCTTTATAATGAGAACACTCTTCCCAGCTCATATTTTAATGATGCTTCAAAGGGGAATGAAAAGGCAAATCATATTGGTATACAAAAGACTATTCTTTCTACAGCTATTAGGTGCTTTCACTTGCCCCAAACCAAGAACATATTTGCAAGGAGGCATCAATCTTTAACACAACAATTTCCAGCTGCAAATCAGAGCACCGGTCCTCCATGGACTTTGATGTTTCCACCATGATGAGGTACCCGGTTGCAACCTTTTTAGTTTGATTTATGCAGTGAGGACACTACAGATTTCAAGCTTAGGGGGGGAGCAACCGAATGGTAACCTAGTTCTTTTAGCTTTTCCTTTTCATGTTATTTGCTTCTTGTCATTTGCTTTTGTTTTGTGTTCACATTTCATTTGTTGTTTTCAATTCTGCTCTTCTTGTGGCAAATCTAGTATGATATGAGATTTATCTTTTATATGTGGATAGAACTCCTATGCTTAACTGATTGTCCTCTTTTGATGAGAAATATCATTTGGAGAAATTGTAAAAGGCATGCATTAATCAAATGAAACTTTTTGGCCATCAATATGTGCGTAACTCTGGTTTATGCTTCTAACCTGAACATTCATCTTTCACATCATTGATTGCTTAAAACATGTAATGGTTTCAATTTTTGTGAGTAAATCAACTTTACAACATTATTTGAAATACATGATTCCCTTGCCAAGCTCTTAGTGCATTTTCAACCACTCTTTCAATGAAAATTTTTCAAAACAAATGAATGAAATCTAGCTAATGTTGCAATTTAGTTGACTCTCCTATGTTTTTGAAACATTTTAAAATTTCTTTTGGCTTATCTCATCTTTATACCCCATAAAAGATGTCTAAACCACCCACATATCATGCTAGCCTAGTGTAAGTCCGATTTGGCCACAATGGTTAGGTGGTATGTCTTAAAAGAGGGTAAAATACCCCAACTGACATTCCACGTGTGCATAAACCTACATTAGCAGCCGAGTGTCAGAACCCATAATCCATTGTCATATCATTTTTGGGAAAGAAGGAGAGTACAACTAAAATTATCAATTTCAACTAAGATTTCATCATTTGTATCCTTAATAGTTGAGAGTTTGAGTTGCACATCCACTTAGCACTCATGGTGTCGGGCAACCATCACCAGGGTATAACGTGCAACACTACCATGACACTTTTTACGGCATGTAAATTGGACCTGCACATTGAAAGTTATGAGCAGAATACACAACAGCCCAGAACAGCCAGGTGCACATCGTGTCTTAAAAATGCACGTCGTGCACCTGGGAGCGTCGAGCAGACTGAAAGTTTCTAGAAAGTTGCACGTCGTGCTTTGCATGACATGCACCTGGGAGCTGAAACTTTCTGGAAAGTTGCACGGCATGCATTTCTTCAGCGCACGCCGTGCACAGTGCATTCTGGAGCAAACTAAAAGTTTTTGGAAAGTTACACAACGTACACTTACGATGCACGGCGTGCACCTGGCAGTTTTAGAAATTTGAAAAATATGAGTTTTTGTTTAAAATGAAAGGAGAACTTAAGGGGCAGTTAGGTTGGGTCATTTTGGGAGGTTTTTCTCATCCTAAGCCAGAGGAAAATGGAGGAGGGCAATTTTGGGAGAGATCTTAGGTGGTTTCTTACAAAAAGAAGCCATTTCTTCTTCTCTTCTTCTTCATTGCCTTCTCCAAGATGCAACCAAGCTTCCCCAACTTCGTGCAGATTCTTGGGAAAGGAGCTAGTGCATTTTGGAGCAGTTGTAGGATTGGAATTTCATCCTCAAGTCAGAATTCTACCTTTCTTGGGTTACACCTTGGGATTACTTAGCTTTTCCTTCTCTAAATCATGTTGAATTTTGAAAATTCTGCACATTCTCTATTGTACACTATCATGGACAAGTAGTTCCTTTTTCTTAGGCATGGGAGAGTACCTCCCATGTTATAGCTTGTATGAACATATGAATTTTTTACTAAATGTTGGTTTCTTGTATGTTCCAAGAGTTGTTTCAGATCTAAAATGCTTGTTTGTGTGATTGGCCATCATAATTGCATGTTTTATGGTTTCTTTCATAATCTGAGAAGATGTGTTTGAGATTATGGAGTTACTCTTTAAGCAACTTGTCCTTGACCATGAGAGTGGCTGGGATTATGTTGAGGAGCAAGGTTTGTGATTTGAAATGAAATACATACGCGAGAGTGATGTATGGAGTTAAAATCATCATCACTTCACTGGGAGGTGAGTGATGACTACAAACCTCCTTTGCAAGTTAATTAACATGTTTAAGTTCGTATTTTAATATAATCTATGATGTGATAGTGAAATCCCAAGCCTAGGATCCTTCCAAATCTGAATCTTAACCTTTCTTAAGTGATAATTTACTATTTTGTTTTAAATCTATAATTTGGTTGTTCTAATCCAATCATCTTGTGTACAACGATCTAGATTATTGAAAACCATAACTCTTGTGCCTAACTAACCAACGCTTCTTGTGTTTGACCTCGACTACAACTACTCTCGTATACTTGCGGGATATAGCTAGTTGAATAAAAGATCATTCTTATGATTGAAACTCGTTAGTGTAAATAACCAACAGTCTGTCAAAGAAAGCAAAAGGAAAAGTGGAGAAGTTAGGGATCCAGATCCTATTGATGGAATCTTCATGAAGAAAAATATGTATGCACCAAGGATCACATTCATGTACAAGCTCATCAAGGCACATATCAAGAAAAGATATGAAAAATTTGTGGAAGCAATGAAGAAATTACACATAGAAGTTCCATTTCTTGATGCATTAGAGGAAATGCCCAAGTATGCAAAGTTTTTCAAGGATCTCATCACAAATAGAAGGAGAGGAAACCACGTTGAAATAGTACATCTAGAAAACATGTCTAGTGCCTTTGCACAAGCTGAATTGTCGACTAAGAAGAAAGATCCCAGAGCTTTCAACATCCCTTTTTGTGTTGGGGACAACCTTGAAAGGAAAGGTCTAGCAGACTTGGGAGTGAGCATTAGCCCCATGCCCCTAAGTTTAGCTCAAAGACTGGGATTGACCGACATGGTCAAAACAAACATGAGGATTGAACTGGCGGATCACACGTTCAAGAGACCCGTTGGTATAGTAGAAGATGTCCCTATCCGTGTGGGACGATTCTTCATCCCTTGTGACATCATTGTGATAGACACTGTCGAGGACCCAAAGTGTCCTATGATATTCGAACGGCCATTTTTGGCAACTGGTAGGTCTTTGATAGATGTCGTTGAAGGCATCATAACTCTCCATGTTGGAAATGATCACATAGATTTCAAGGTGAAGGACGCCATGAAGGGACCGCCTCTTTTTGAATCGGTCTACTTCATGGACAGCTACAACCAATAATGTGAGGAGGTTCAAGAGGAAAAGGACATAGTAGACCCCATGGTGAGGGCCCTGAACAACCCAGATCCTCTGGTGGAAGACCCAGAAGTGGTTGAAATTATGGATTATCTTAACCAAGAAGAAAAAAATCTCAGTGATGACAAAGAAGTAGTTGCGACTATAAAATATGCTTCTTTGGAATAGTCGAGTGAGGAGCAAGAGGCTCCCAAACCGAAGCCAGAACTGAAACCACTCCCTGAAGAACTAAAATACGAATTCCTAGACAATGAAGGAAGGAATCCCGTAATCATTAACACAAACCTAATGGAAGAACAGAGGGAAAGACTCCTGAAAAAGTTGAGGAAGCACAAAAAGGCAATCAGATACTCTATCGAAGACATCAAGGGACTTAACCCAGCCCTTTGCATGCACATAATAAGTTTAGAAGAATCTATGAAGCCACTGGTTCAACCTCAAAGAAAATTGAACCAGATGCTAAAAGAAGTAGTCAAGAAAGAAATATTAAAACTATGGGATGCAGGGATTATATACCCGATAAGCGACAACAACTAGGTAAGCCCCACTCATGTAGTGCCTAAGAAAGGGGGGATGACTGTAGTAAAAGGAGATAATGGTGAAGAAGTAGCCACAAGAACTGTTACAGCTGGAGGGTGTGCATGGATTATAGAAAACTAAATTCATCCACAAAGAAAGACCGTTTTCCCCTACCATTCATTGACCAATTCTTGGAAAAACTGGCCCACCATGACTATTTCTGTTTCTTGGATGGATATTCTAGATTTTATCAGGTTCCAATCCACTCTAATGATCAAGAGAAAACAACATTTACGTGCATCTATGTCATGTACGCCTTTATAAGAATGCCTTTTGGCTTATGCAATGCTCCCGCAACTTTCCAACGTTGCATGATTTCTATGTTCTCCGACTTCTTAGAAGATATAGTTGAGGTGTTTATGGATGCCTTTTTAGTATACGGGACAGACTTTGACGCCTGCCTAAGAAATTTATCCTTAGTACTATAGAGATGTGAAGAGAAACACTTGGTCCTAACTAGGAAAAGTGCCATTTTATGGTCCAGAGCGGTATTGTCTTAGGACATAAAGTTTCCAAGAAAGGCATCGAAGTGGACCTAAGAAAAATAAAAGCTATCTCTAAATTCCCTCCACCGAAGTCTGTGACTGGGGTAAGGAGTTTTCTAGGCCATGTTGGATACTATAGAAGATTCATCAAGGATTTCTCAAAAATCTCAAAACCCCTTTCGAATGTTTTGATCAAGGATGTAGTTTTTGAATTCAATGATGAATGCTTAGAAGCTTTTGAGACCCTAAAGAAAGCTCTGACTTCTGCACCTATCTTACAAGCCCCAGATTGGGAGCTGCCATTTGAGATAATGTGTGACTCTAGTAATTACGCCATAGTTGCAGTCCTAGGACAAAAGAAAGACAAAAAGCATAATGTCATCTGTTACGCCAGTCACACATTAGACAAAGTTCAAGTGAATTACATCACCACTGAAAAGGAAATGTTGGTGATCGTTTTTGCACTTGAAAAATTCCGGTCATACCTTATAGGGTCCAAGGTGAAAGTGTACACTAACCACAACACTATGCGATACCTTATGCAGAAAAAAGATACCAAGCTAAGGCTACTACGATGGGCTCTGCTATTGCAGGAATTTGATCATGAAATAATAGACAAGAAAGGAAAGGAGAATGTGGTGGCTGACCACTTATCCAGAATCATTTTTGATGAGGAAAACCAACTGTCTTTTAATGATAACTACGTTGATGAAGCCTTGCTGATGGATCAATCAAAGGAACAGAGATTATCGTGGTTCGCTGATTTTGTAACTATTTGTCCTGCGGCCAGTTGCCACCTGAGATCACATACAACCAGAAGAAAAACCTTTTCTCTGATGTCAAGAACTATTATTGGTATGATCAATTGTTGTTTAAACGTTGTTCTGATAATTTATATCGGAGGTGTATACCTGAGGAAGAAGTTTCGTCAATCTTGAAAGAATGTCACTCTTCGCCTTATGGAGGGCACCACAGTGGAGAGCGAACGACTGCAAAGGTACTCCAATCTGGGTTTTACTGGCCCACCCTGTTTAAAAATGCAACGTCTTTTATAAAGGCATGTAAGGAATGCCAACTCACTGGTAATATCAACAAAAGAAGTGAAATGCCTATGGCTGAATGAGTGGAGGTGGAGATCTTTGATGTTTGGGGAATCAACTATATGGGCCCTTTCCCATGATCAAAAGGATACCAGTACATCCTTTTAGCCATCGAATAAGTGTCTAAGTGGGTCAAGACAGTATAAACTCAGACTTGTGATTCAAGATCAGTGATCAAGCTATTTGAGAAGAATATTTTCCCACACTTTGGAGTGCCACACACTGTTATAAGCGATTAAGGATCACACTTTGGAGAAAAACAATTTGAGGTGCTATTAAAGAAATATGGGGTAAATCACAAGGTTGTTACACCCTATCATCCCCAGACCTCAGGACAAGTGGAAGTGTCCAATAGGAAGATAAAACAAATATTAGAAAAGACGGTCAGCCGTACTAGGAAGGACTGGTCTATGAAGCTCGACGATGCTCTCTGGGCTTACAGGATTGCCTATAAGTCACCTATAGGAACAACACCATATAGACTAATTTATGGTAAATCCTGCCATCTACCCATGGAGCTCGAGCATAAAGCCCTTTGGGTGATTAAGTTCCTAAATATGGATTTGGAGAAAGCATGCCACAAGAGGTTCACGCCGCAATAGGAACTCAAAGAGATGAGGTTGCATGCTTACGAAAATGCAAAGATTTATAAACAAAGGACTAAGGTGATGCCCACCTAAAGAACAAAAATGTTTGTGAATGTGATAAAGTGCTTCTGTTTAATTCAAGCATCCAACTTTTTCCAGGAAAACTCAGAACAAGATGGTTGTGCCCCTTTTTTGTAGTAAAGATATACCCATCAGGAATGATCGATATTTCGGGGGAGAAAACATGAACTTTTAAGGTTAATGGTCACAGAGTGAAGAGATTTTACGAAGATGAAGCTTTTGTCTGAAGGTTTGAAATCAGTTTGGAGGAACCCAATCAGTCACCAATAGAAAGGAATGAGGAATTGCCACATTCAAATGAGAGATCCAAGGAATGAATGATTATGAAGTCGAGATAGAGACTTTAAAACAAGCGCTTATTGGGAGGCAACCCAAGTTTTTGTTGTTTCTTTAAGCTTTTGTTTTCACTACCTTTTTATTTTGATTAATTTCCCTCTCTAAGTAAGTTTAGCACATATCATATCCTCACCCCTTTTAAAAAGATGAAGTGATTGAAGAAATAAGTTTTGTTTTGGTCAAGTACTCTGACTGTGGTCTAGACTGCCATCGTGGTATTAACCTTGCTTCAAGCAAGACCGTGACTCGTGGTACCGACGTTTAGTTTGCTGGACCGTGACCAGATGTTTTCATTGAGGAGAGGAGACCGTGGGTCGCGGTTGTGCTTTGAACACACCGCGGTCGCAGTCATCCCTCCCCATTAGGCTCAACATATCACAGTCACCCTCTTATATATATGCTAAAACCCCAGTTTCATGGATTCCTTTCGCTTCTTGCTTTCTCGAGCCTGAGTTAAACCCTATGTCTCCGACGAATTTCCCGACTGTGACTGACCTCCGCTATAGTAGCTGACTCAATGCCACGCCGACCTTATTCATTTCTTTGTCTCATCTGATTGAGCAAGGTAACCACCCAACCATATTTTTTCCCTTTTCACCCGCCGTTTCCATGATTATCTGTTGCCACCGCTATCGTTGCTGATTTTGGGTTGCACACTCGATCATTTTCCAATTTGTTTAGTCGTTTTCCTCCTATCGCGCCGCCAACATTGATTCTAGCCGGTCGAATCCCCACCCGCCCTAGGCGGCGCTTTTGAACATATATTAAAACCTAAAAATATAATAATCATTGCAACCCCACACCGTCGAGCACATCTATGATCAAGCTTGTACGACCTAGCCCAACCCTCCTGCCCCAATCGAACAGGGATGAAAGGAAGTGGAACTATTGGACCTGTTAGACCGCGAGTCGCGATGTGCATCAACAACAACTGCGACCGTGGTCTACACATCAATCTATCCTAGTCGCGGTACTCCCTCAATGCATGAGTATAAGGTTCATACCTCTGGTCACGGTGTTGAAGACCTTTGCCTGAAGTCGCAGTCCCCTAGACTATGACATGCTAAATTCACCATGACCACGATCGCAACTGTGACCGCGACTGTGGTTTCCTTCAGACACCGCAACCGCGGTGTCCCTTGGATCACCAAAAGACTGCAGGTCGCGGTCCCTATAAATGAATTTGAACTTAACAAAATTTTCCTAGATAATTGTAAGAAGATTAATAGCTATTAAATCAAATATAAACTGATCCATTGTTAAAAAAAATACAAAATATCTTCTCCCGCAACCAACGACTCCATCCATAGGAAATTAACATCTTTGAAGGAGGTAGAACAGATAGTGGAAAGTCTAACTGTAACCTTGAAGAAAGACACACAACTGCCAGTAGAAAAAAGGGTTGAGATATAGCTGAGACTTCAACGATAACAGAGGATCTTGGGTGACCTAATACTAGAGGACTCTCCACAAAACACTGAAAAAACTGAACAAATAGTGACCTCTGAATATCAACCAGGAGAGTCAGAGACCGGGGTATAGGGGAAGAAAAGGAAAGTTGCACCCAAGGATACTAAGGGAAACAAGAAGGCAAAATAAGTAGTAGCTGAGAAACTAAGAAGGCAGGAGATGGAGAAAGCCAACCAAGAGAAGAAGCCACTAGAGAGATATTAGTAGAGTCTGTCGAACCCCCATTCATGCCAAGAAACTTTGTACATTAGTCTACCTATGACTGGATGTATCAAAACAAGGACTTCATCCCAACTAGGTACCTGGACGTAGATGATTTCAAGAAATGGGAATCTATGACGGGGTAGTCAAATTCCTAGAAGGTGCAAATTTATGCACCTTATGCACATCCAAGGCAAAGTCCTACAAGAAGTTACATGTAGAGTTCATTTCTTCCCTAAGGAAAATCCCCACAAGTAGGGAACTAAGGGAAGCAAGTGGCGGAGATTACAAACTAGAGGTAAGGCTAGGAGGTGAGCCTTACATGATCACTGAGGCAGTGCTGAATAAAATATTTATGAAGACAGAGGAAGAAGCCAAATCCTGCTCTGCTGCCCCAGGAGAAAGGAAGCGACCATCTACGATAGCCATCACATGTGGGAAGAGCTGACCAGAGAAGAAGAACACATCTCGAAGAACTCAAAGGCCTCCCTGATCACCTCGTGCTTCATTCACACGATCCAGAAGATAACGACTTACACCATTTACACGAGGTCTGAGACAGGAACAACAAGCAAAGGGGACTTGTTCCTAATATGGTCGATGATAAATAGAAAGCATGTAAATATCAAAAAAATATTAATCAAACGTTTATCTATGACAATAGGAGGGGAAGAAAAAAGGAACTATGCATACTGCATAAGCGGTCAAATAACAAAGATCGTGCAATACTTTATGGATGCAGGAGAGATCCTGAAGTATAAGGAGATGGAGGGACAATTAAAAATCAATATCAAGTCCCTCATCAACACTGGGATTCTGGCACAAAAAGAGGAGAAACTATACTACAAGCAGAGCGGCTCCAAGAGGCTCCTCCCCCTTCCAGAGATGGCATTTTACGACGCCCACAAACTACGGCCGACCCAGGACAACATCGAGAAGATGTACTCCAAGGCACTGTGGTTTGACAAAGAACAAGCATCTATAATCAGGGAGAGTAGTGCCCAAGTTGAAATAAAAGAGAAGAAGAAAATAGAGCAATGGAAGAAGCTAGTAGTGGAAAAGAAAAAGAAGACATCAGATGCATCAGCTACACCAACTGCAATGCCAGAAGCTGTAGAACCACCAACCCCCATGACTCCCCTTCTAAAAGAAACAGTGGCGAATGAAGAACCCACACATGTAGAACCACATGAGGAAGCAACTACAGTGGAGCCAGAGGTGGAAAAAGAGGAAGGCACAATAGCCAACCTACAACCCGACATGGAATCAGAGGTTGAGCCGGAAGGACAAGGCTCCCAAACTGTACCAAAACCAGAAATCCGAGGGACCAATGTAGACCTACAAGAAAATAAGAAGGAGAAAGGCCAAGGTCTACCACCACCACCTACGTAACCAACAATGCCTATCACGTCAACGACGCACATAGAACAATAGTTGCACTAACGGCAACAAAGTACGCCCTCTTTCGGGGGTGTACTAGGTACTAGGTTTGATGCTATGTGGGAACACATGCATCAAACCACTGAAATAAATACAAATGTTACTTCTTCTTTGTATGCGCTAACAACGAATGTATAGGTCCTCAACAGTAGAAGTGAAACACTCCCAGACCTCAAACAAGAAGCATTAAGTAACCAACAGATGATGATGGGAGTGTTGAAGGCAATGATGGAAGAGATGGAGGACTTAAAAAAGGAGAGGCACACCATTCATGCCAACAACGAGCACATGCCTCGTGGATACGATGCGGTGATGGCCAGCCTTGAAAAAGAATGCCAACGCCTCAAAGAGGACCACCGGAAACTCAAAAAAGAATGTGCAAAAATCGAAGACCAACAGAGGAAGAAGAAAGCAAGGCCTTTGACAAGCCCAGCGCACTCATTCTCAAGCCCCTCCAGCCACGACGACAACGACGATGACAACGTGGGAGGAACTGGTACGGGGGCAGAGGTGTCAAGGGAAGAAAGTGCCAATATAAAGACAACACCAGTGGTTGATCAAAAGACGAAGGAAACTCCACAACAACCGAGCTCTCCCAACGACAAAGATGCAACAAAAACCAAAGCATTGTTGAGGGAGTTTGATCTAAACAGCAGCCCTAAAGAAGGAAAGGAAGAAACTAATGAAGGCAGTGGTAGACAAGTAGAATAACAATCGACCATTCCTACAAGCAAGCTAACAGAAGAAGAGCGGCTAGATATAGCTCATCAATAAGAAGTCACCACATCAATGACAGACTTCAGCACGTCAGGGGCCGGCGAGCTCGAGAATATGCTAGCTGAGCTGGGTGCCAGTCTCAAAGAGAGCAACGAGTTCCTCATGTTCCATAGAAACAATGAGCATAACGACTACCTGCATGATGGAAAGATGGAGGCAACTCTAGCAATGTTGGCGGTAGCCAAAGTAGGCCAAACTTCTGAGGAAAGCAATATCAGAGACAACGTAGCTGTAGAAGCTTACTCGGAAGTAGCAGAACAAGTGGCCACAACCCAACCGACAATTAAAGAAATAGAGAAAGTGGTCACAACTATGCTGAATATCGGCAAAACTCTGATACCTTCTACACACAAAGGAACATCTGACGACAAGGATGGCAGGCTATCAACTTTCTTTGCAAACGAGCCCGCCAGGGAGCGGAGTACGCCAACTAAACAAGAAACACTTGGAGTGGCTCCTCCCCTGTCATGCAAAATGAAGGAGATGGATATGTCTACAATATCACAGATCACGTGCAGAGATGTACACATCTTGGCAGACATCCTCAATGATGATCTACCTGGCTCCGACATACTATATAATAATAAGGGTAGACATCCGACTAGGGTTCACTTTCGGGGGATCTTCCAGCAAAAAGTCTGAGTACATAAACGACTATTCAAGGTTCTCTGTGCTACCCTCCTAGAAGAATTTCTACACACAGACAAGTCACAACCAGTCTTCAATGGAACGAAACATCTGTCTAGCTTCCTCTACAAAGAAGACTACGAGGAAACAGATGTCACTGAACTGAAGGCAACAGTTCACAAAAGAGGAACAAGATATGTAGTGTTGCCCATAACAAATGTAAGGTATTGGGCACTGATCGTTGTGGACCTATACGAGTAGAAGACAACCGTGCTCAACTGTTATGCAGTCGAACTAGACAACACCTCACTCATCTATAAAGGAAGGACGCCAAAGATGCCCTAAAGATACCACTGCGTCTGCAACGATAAATCAAAGAAGTAGATGACAAATTACAAGGCTTCTCGAAGTTCTTATCCATCAATAAGAATGTCCCTCAAGAAGAGACTGGCTCGAGGGATTGCACCTTCATAGTGCTGAGAATGATGGAAGACATCAACAAGGGCATCCCCTGGAAGATTTAGATAATGAAGACTTGCATGGATTGCGGGGTGTGTATGCCATGGAGGTCATCTATTATCGTCGCTTCTTCAGCGACAGCAACCCGACAATGCCTTCAGAAGCTATACCTCATAGGCTTCACAAATATATCCCTCTTCCTAAAAATGTGACCTGGAGGGAACAACTGAAGACCATATGAGTCGATCCGACAGAGCCAGCCAGGACTGTGGCTTGGAAAGAAGGTTGGAATCAAATTACTAGATAAGCTATAAAGCAAACGTCAGAATACGAACCAGAGCAGCCTCTAGTAGCAGAAATCCCAGAAGAACATCCTTCAAAGGAACATCCTAAAGAGGGAGAGGCTGAAGAAGAAGACCCGGTAGATGTAAAGTTGGACGGACCGGTAGGAGAAGTTACACCTTCTTTCAAGGACTTCGACAGATGGAGTTTCCTTAGCCTATCTTTTAAAGAATTGAATATCATTATGAGGTCCTTGAAAGAAGATGATTCGTCGGGAGATGTCATCTTTGAGAGAGCTGGCATTTGTGTGCTAAAAGATGACTTCCAAGAAACACTGAAAATAGGAGGAAATCTTTCAGTAAGCATGATGTCATCTTATTAGGCGCTACTAGGCGACAACATGTCGAATGCTCACACATCATACTTCTTACTGGTAGATGACATCTTGAAAGACAAACAATTAGACAAAAAGGAGATCCTACAATAATGCTTGATGACATCCCTACCAGACTACATCTTTCTATTGATTCTTCACAACAATCACTGGATTCTACTGGTCGTCAATATCATTAAAAGGACTGCAATCCTCTACAACAGCTCAGATGCAACCTTTGCACTTAACAAAAAGACTAACATGATGACCACAAAGACTCTGACAGAAGAAAAGGCCAACACATACGCTGAGGCGATTGTTGATATGATAAAAAACCATGGCAAAGGGTACAAGCACACTGCAGGCAAAGACTTCAAAAAGACACAATTCTGCCACAGGAGCCCCCAGTAGATGCCCCTATCAAATGACTGCGGCTTCTTCTATCTAGCCTAGATGGTGGCCCTAGCCAATATGGATGCCAAGGTGGAGGGTATGCAGTATGAACACTACCACGCACTACGAGGAGTATACACAAGCATGCTTCTCGAGTCTAATTGGACCTCCAACAACAACAAGAATGAATAAAGAAAGCCCATTTATACATCTCACTCAAATTTTGACACCCCATGTGAGAACCTGTTACATAAACGAGATTACTCAAAACATAAAACACAATCAATCACTAATTAATCACATACCCAAAAATATGGGTAAATTAAAACCTATTTCAACGTCAGCACCCGCTCAAAAACATTTGCATAAGAGCCCAACATCTTTGTTATATCCATACTATGCTAAGAATTTGATACAAATTGTTCTATTTCCTTAGCCACAACATATATACACATGAGAACAATATTCGTATATGCCACACAAGCAAGCATTAATATGCTAACAAAAGTCTGATTCATTTGAAACACCATATACAAACTTTTCCTACCCAGACCTGAGAGTACAAGGATGACTCTAGGACACACCAGACATCTAATCAACTTTATCAAAGATTCATTACTATAGCTCCTCTTTTCTGCCACATGTTTGTTTTCGTCACTTCTGATTACCTAACAAAATGTGGCAAACCACAAGGGTGAGACCCATGTCCCAATAAGAGATATAACCTCCAACAATGTTTATTGATTACAACATTTTTAAGTAATTAAATAGTTAAGAAGTTTAATTAGATATAACAAATAATATTAGTAGTACTGATGATTAACAAAATACATAAAGGAGTACATAATAACTATCATCATTAGCCAGAATATCATCCTCTATCTTGTTGACAATATAAGAAATTCAGTAGCATATGCATATCTAGCATCAGGAGCAAGTCTAGTAACATAGCATAGCTAACAACATGAGCATGTCTAATTGGTTGAACATATCAACATCATAAGAAGAGCTAAAAACATAAGCACAACTATATGGATAAGCATGATTAGCAGTATATGCATCTCTAGTTACAAAGGCATGGCTAGCATGCTAAACATAACTATCAACATGAGATATCTAGCATCATGATTAAAATCAGCAGTAGAAGTATAGTTATCAACATAAGCATAGATATTATATGTATGCATCTACAATCTTAAGCATATCCACAACATAAGTATATCTACTATCCATTAATTGCACTAAGCATCATCTTTATGTAAAGATAACAAACAAGGGTTATCATCCAATATGAAACGTCATGTATAACCCTAAACAAATATACTACATGGCTGTATTACATCTTTTATTATACCCTGGGGAATTTGAATCGTACCATTCAAAGTCCAACCGACCCCTGTAAAGGGCTATTCGGTTCCGTACAAGATCTAGGAGTGCCAATATCCTAAGATCTCTTCTTGTCAGTCAATATAAGTAAAAAGGTAGTGACATATCAGTCAAAGCTGCCACCACAATGACATATAGTCAAGATGATAACCACTAGTCTGACCTTGGTACAGGTCACAACACTAGAAACCAGGGTATTCAAACCCAATCACTGAGGTACAACTGCAATTGTCCTCTAATCACATCATGTTATAATCACCGAGACACGACCACATCTGTTCTTAATCACATCAGATGTATGAGGCATGACCTTAGCCAACCTCCACAATCTGCATTGTAGATGACAAGGATATATCCTCAACCTACCACCCACACATACTCAATAGTATGCGCTCTGAGTTTCCCTTAGGAATACTCGTTTCACCATCCACCAAGTTCTGACATTGAAGATGGCTCTACGGCACAGGGCACTACATGATTAGAGTTGCACTTGATTAGTTATGCCAATTGGGTGAATTAAGGCTGCATCAAAGAAGCGGACATACAAACCCTAATTCACTTCTAGCAAGCATATAAATATCACAACTTTGAAATGATATAAAACATGTGAAACATAATTTCTCATCTCATCATCACATGGTACTATTCACTAGCCATTCATGAGACCACACTAGTCATCATATTATCACAAGATATAAATCATTTTCACAATATCACAGAGTATGAACCCTTATCAACATAAGAGTATTACACCTCAATCTGGGCTCAACCATGCCTAAAGGTCACTAAGACCATCATACTATCACATGATATAAAATCCTTTTCACAATATCATAGGGTATCAACCCTTATCAACACAAGATGATTAGACCTCATTTAGGGCTCAACCATGCCCAAAGGTCATTAAGACCATCATATTATTCCCTGCAAGTTCATCATTATATTTTCATGCCTTATAACAAAGCTCAACAACATCACTTACATATAATACACTAGATCAACACACTATCACATTAATGAGCTAGGAGATATTCATAAACAATCATAGCAAGGTTATATTAACATTAAGAACACTCCTTTATTACATCAACATGAAAGGAATCTAGATATGATTAACTCTCATCATATTCATAATGCACATGTTTAACATAAGAAAGTATCAACCGTGTGGCTATGATAACCACCAATTAACATATCAAGGTTATGATCATATTAAGGAGGTTATTCCACCATCATACCATCATATAAGAATGTTAAACATGAATAGTCATCTTTATCTATTTGCATTAGAATTAGGTTCACAAGATAAATTAAATTAATGTTACTAATCAACACTCATATCCAAACCCTAACTCACGGCATCCCCATTGGATCATGGATGCATAAGGTGAAGCATCATCATCACATTCCATACCATTCTCAAGTATGAACCAACACATAAATCAAGGTGCAACCATCGGGTTATAGCATACTAGGGTTTCAACAACAGTAACAGAGTACTCCATGATTATATTAGTCATTCAAGGACTATTCATACCCAATTATCATCATTTAGTTATATTAAAGCTAGGTATAACAGTTATACCTCATTAGGGTTACATATCCACACAATATGGTTATCATCCCTTCTATTCATATGAGTGAATAGGTAATAATACATTGTTAAGGGTAAACCTCCATTTGTTCCATCATCATTCAACCCATATCACCATACCACAATGTCACCCAGAACCATTCAATGTTTAAAAGGTAAGGCCATGGGTTGTTTATATAAGTAAACACCTTGGATAAAACACCTATGAAGTCCTTGATTTGTGCTCTTGAAAGAGTCACCATATACCCATAGACATCCCTTGATTTTCAACAGAAAAAGTTCCATTAAGAGTAGGGTAAAACCCACAATCGATTGTTCAGCTAAAATAAACCATCCATTATCAACAAGTAAGCTCCTTAAGTTGATCATATAAAGGAAACCATCTAAACCCCATTATTAGGACCAATATATTATATTAGCCATCATTTCACCTTATTGGAGAAATAAACATTAGATTTTGACCATTGGGTCAAAGTTCATCTGTTAAAACCATCAATTACAATATAGGTCCGACCATTGCATTAAGTGACCCAAGAAACCATTAGTCTAAGGCTTAATTGATTATACAACTATAATGATTAACTTAAAATAGGTTGTAGAGACTGATCCACCATCATTAGTGATCACTAAATCACCATAGGTTGCTAGATCAACACTATAGTCATTAATCAACATCAAATATTAAGTTGATGTCATCATAGATTGATAACATCAGTAGGGTACTTAATGGTTGATCATTATACTTCTAATTGATCCAAAACCTGACCTAAGGGGGTGACCATAGGTTGTCACCATCATATGATACCTTTGATAACGACCATCCGTTGTCATGAAGACAACATTGTAGGGTTTTTGCAATGGTACCATCATCGGGTCATGGGTTTATAGAAGAAATCAACTTAAAACCCTAAAATTGACCATTGGTTGATAGGTGCTTAGCACCATAGGTTGTCAAACCAACCTGATCCAAGTCATATTATACCTTAGGAATAATGTACACATGATCACAGGTTCATCTAGAACTGAAATCAGAATAGAGAACATTATAAAAATCAAAATCCAAGTCAAGCATAACTTTTTGTGCATAAATCATCATTTTCAAGCAAGAACATGATCTAGAAAGCTTATGATAAGCAACAAACGTGGAGCAAGTTATACAACTTGCCTCAAATGAGAATATGAAACCCCACGCAGAAGAAATATCGAGCAGGTAGGGTAGAAAATCCAAGAATAAGCTATGAATTCGTCCATCTAACACCTTTCTTCATCAAATGAGCAAACCCTAAGCATAAGGAGCAAGAAAGGTAGGGTTTTAGAGCTTTAGAGCAATTTATACCATTGAACAGAAAGGTTCCGACCTGAAGAAAGCTACGAGAAAGGATAACAAAGAAATAAACATAGGAAAGAAGAAAATTCTTACTCTTTTAGATCAAGATCACTTGAAGGAAGCTTTTTCAACCCTAAAATGAAGTCAATTGCAACCCTAGATCCTTTTTCCAAGAAGATCCCCACTTTCTTATTCCTTGGATAGAAAAATTCGCAGCATCACAGAGGGAGAACGAGGTTTAGAGAAGAAGGGAAGTGGTGGAGAAAAAATGGCTCATTTTGGTGCTTGGGGATAAGTATATGAACTTTAAGATAAAGCAAAAAAAAGTTGAAGTGCTAGTATCTATCCAAGTGTCCATGGCCTTAATTTATTTAGAATATACAAGTACACACACAAGAAGCTCTCCCACCATGTGTATAGACCTGATTATCTTTCCTTTGTTGAATTTCCCAGACAATCAAATAATTCATTAGTTGATAGCTACTAAAGGTAGCTCATCCGTGAAGGGGAAAATCCTAAAATACCGTTGGAGAAAACACCTTCAAACCAAGGTTTAAATAGGAGCCCCATGGCTCAAAAAGCTCAAGAATGATGATATAATATTCAAGGAACATAATGCAATTGATAAATTGTAAAGAAAACCTCTCAATTGGGTAAATTGCAGAAAAGTCCAAAATGTGCATAAAATTGCATAACTTGCTCAAACAATGTCCAAATTGGACCAAATTTGAAACTTAAGCTTGTCTTATGATTTAAAATCATATCACAAGGTTATATTAGGGTTATAAAATTTAATTATGATAATTAAGCTTGTTCAACTCACTAAGAAAGTTTAGGGGCCTTACAACTATAAACCCCTAAAAGGGATTTTGCCCCCCAAATCCAAGGTAAACAAAGATGGGTACTTCCTTTGAAAATCATCCTATTACCTTCACATGGTTACTTGCATATCATGGTGATGTCACATCATTCATACATATCTCATCTTGGGTCAGCACAACAACCCCCACATAAGAAGACATTTGCAAATATGGAACATAGAAACTTGTTGTGAAGTGTACAAAGCTAATAGTAATGTTCAACTTTAAATTCAAGCTATTATCCAAAAATTATATCTATTATATCAACACATTACTCAGAAATACTACTTGCTAGCTTTTTACCAATCATGTCATGTGTCCCATACCATTCCTTGAAGCATAAAAAATGCAATGTATCTATCCTTTTTTTTATATACACTGACACTAGAACTCTTGTCAGTTATTTTTCAGCATCAAAAGAAATGTTGAAGTTGGCAGCTGTCCTTCCATACAAGGAAACATTATTCCTAGTCAACCTTGTTTGGGGTGAAACAACAACGCTATCTTCACCTTACTAGTATTTACACAACCTACTTATAAGACATATCATGATTCCATAAATAAATTTAATCAACCCCATCTCACTCTTATTCAACTTGTCTCATAGTTATTGCTGCTTCGGCAACCCTAAGGTTTTTGAAGAAATATTGATCATATTTTTGACCATATTTGAAATACTTTGACATGTCATCATTCAAAGCTTGATATAACTCGTATGACATGACAGGAACACTATGTTCCTCCTATTCATAAATTCTACTTGTACATTTGTTAGTCTAAAGGACATAACTCTAAACTCATCATGGTCATGTGGATTATGTCATACAATCTAACACTTATGCATTGATATTTGATCATAGGTTTATCTTAAAGGAACACAATATCACATATCTATTGGCCAATAAACCATCTATCCTTGATAGTGGTCTTGTCCAGCTATTACTAAACCATACACAACATTATAGAATCACTTTTGTTTTTCCTTCCTAACAACATTTAAAGGGTCATCATCAACTCTCTCTCTCTCTAAGGGAGAGTAATACTTGTAATGTTTATTTAATAAACATCTCCAACCTTCACATATTTCTCATACTGTTGATACATCATGGATACTAGGATTCATTACCTTGGTATCAACCTCATGTGCTATAAGGAACTCACATCCTTATCTCATCTAATATTACCGGCATAACAAATTTCAAAACATATAATAGGATTATTCCTAATTATTAGAAGGCTCAAAAGTAAAATCATGACAAACTTTATGATCTTGGAACCATAGTCCAAACAACCTTATGCTATAATAAGTTATCCACCTTCATGTTTACAATAAATCCACAAATACCAAGTGGCAATGATCCACTTGAAAGCTATGCCCTAGAAAGGAAAGACACAAAGTGAAACACACTTCCCATACCATAGTAACATTGTTCAAGGGTCTCTAGCAAAAAGGTAACAAATTCTATTTTCATTATGCAGGTTAAAACTTCTTATGTATCATTTTACCTTTTTCATTTTAGATTCCTTGCCATTAGCATAGGAATCATCATGATTAACATATCTCATCACTCCTTCCTTGATGACTATTTATCCCACTTGGGTATGTTCTCTTATTATATTATGTTTTTCAACCACTTATCAATAGGTAAATCATCATATTCCACATTTTCTTCATTAAATTGGGATCATCTCCCTTAATTTCTTTCACATGCCATGCTGATTTTTCATTAACACTTTCTTACACACATAGGTTGGTCTGAGATTAACTCAAGTTCCACCTTATTTCTTTGTCATTGTTCCCATTCATCTTCTCATTTTGTACTTGTTATAGGAGTTCTCTCTATCTTATGTGGATTTCATATCTTGATTCAATTTATAAGCATAGACTTATATGTTTACTTTATTATCTTCTTGAATCACATCTTCAAGAACTCCTCTTTTCCTTATTTTATTCAGATTTATATTTCATGGTGTTGTATCATTCTCTTATATTAACCAAACATTCATGTTTTGATAGATAATGATGCAATTCTCATCTTCTTTAAGATAGGATTGAGATATTCACACATGATTTCTTATTCGTTATGCTCTTTAGATTGTCTCAAAATGACTACTTGATCAGAGTAATCAGAAAGAACAATCTAAGAGTTCCATACTTAACTTTTCTTCAATAATTGAATACCTGGCTAGGGCACCCAAATACTGAGATTAGGCAGTATGCACCATATTTTTATGTCATATTCCTAACTTAGTCATCATCCTAGCCCTAAGTCCTAGTGTTACTGTAGACTCAGTGAACCTAAAGCTCTAATACCAACTTGTGAGCACCCATTACACTAAACAAGATTACTCAAAACATAAAACACAATCAGTCACTAATTAATCACATACCCAAAAATTTGGGTAAATTAAAATTGATTTCAATGTCAGCACCTGCTCAGAAACATTTGCATAAGAGCCCAACATCTTTCTTATATCTATACTATGCCAAGAATTTGATACAAATTGTTCTATTGCCTTATCCACAACATATATACACATGAGAACAATATTCATATATGCCACACAAGCAAACATTAATATGCTAACAAAAGTCCGATTCATTTGAAACACCATATAAAAACTTTTTCTGCCCAGACCTGAGAGTACAAGGATGACTCTAGGACACACTAGACATCTAATCAACTTTATCAAAGATTCATTACTATAGCTCCTCTTTTCTTCCACATGTTTGTTTTTGTCACTTCCAATTACCTAAAAAATGTGGCAAACCACAAGGGTGAGACCCATGTCCCAATAAGAGATATAACCTCCAACAACATTTATTGATTACAACATTTTTAAGTAATTAAATAGTTAAGAAGTTTAATTAGATATAACAAATAAGATCAGCAGTACGGATGATTAACAAAATACATAAAGGAGCAGATAATAACTATCATCATTAGCCAGAATATCATCCTCTATCTTGTTGACAATATAAGAAATTCAGTAGCATATGCATATCTAGCATCATGAGCAAGTCTAGTAACATAGCATAGCTAACAACATGAGCATGTCTAATTGGTTGAAAATATCAACATCATAAGAAGAGATAAAAACATAAGGACAACTATCTGGATAAGCATGATTAGCAGTATATGCATCTCTAGTTACAAAGGCATGGCTAGCATGCTAAACATAACAATCAACATGAGATATCTAGCATCATGATTATAATCAGCAGTAGCAGTATAGTTATCAACATAAGCATGGCTACTGTATGTACGCATCTACAATCTTAAGCATATCTACAACATAAGTATATCTACAATCTATTAATTACACTAAGCATCATCTTTATGTAAAGATAACAAACAAGGGTTATCATCCAATGTGAAACGTTGTGTATAACCCTAAAAAATATGCTACATAGCTGTATTACATCTTTTATTATGCCCCGGGGAATTTGAATTGTACCATTCAAAGTCCAACCGACCCCTGCGAAGGGCTATTCGGTTCTGTACAAGATCTAGAAGTGCCGGTATCCTAAGATCTCTTCCCCTCGGTCAGTACGAGTAAAAAGGCAATGGAATATCAGTCAAAGTTGCCACCACATCAACATATAGTCAAGATGATAACCACTAGTCCGACCTTGGTACAGGTCATGGCACTAGAAACCAGGGTATTCAAACCCAATCATTGAGGTACAACCACAATTTTCCTCTAATCACATCATGTTATAATCACCGAGACACGACCACAGCCGTTCTCAATCACATCAGATGTATGAGGCATGACCATAGCCAACCTCCACAATCTATATTGTGGATGTCAAGGATATATCCTCAACCTACCACCCCCACATACTCAACAGTATGCACTCTGAGTTTCCCTTAGGAATACTCGTTTCACCATCCAGCAAGTTCTGACACTGAAGATGGCTCTACAGCATAGGGCACTACATGATTAGAGTTGCAATTGATTAGTTATGCCAATTGGGTGAATTAAGGTTGCATCAAATGAGTGGACATACAAACCCTAATTCACTTCTAAAAATCATATAAATATCACAACTTTGAAAAGATATAAAATATGTGAAACATAATTTCTCATCTCTTCATCACATGGTACTATTCACTTGCCATTCATGAGACCACACTAGTCATCATATGATTACAAGATATAAATCATTTTCACAATATCACAGGGTATGAACCCTTATCAACATAAGAGGATTACACCTCATTCATGGCTCAACCATCCCTAAAGGTCATTAAGACCATCATACTATCACATGATATAAAATCCTTTTCACAATATCACAGGGCATCAACCCTTATCAACATAAGAGGATTAGACCTCATTTAGGGCTCAACCATTCCCAAAGTTCATTAAGACCATCATATTATTCCCTGCAAGATCATCATTATCTTTTCATGCCTTATAACAAGGATCAACGCCATCACTTACATATAATACACCAGATCAACACAATATCACATTAATGAGCTAGGAGATATTCATAAACAATCATAGTAGGGTTATATTAACATTAAGAACATTCCTTTTTTTTTAATTACATCAACATGAAAGGAATCTAGATATGATTATCTCTCATCATATTCATAATGCACATGTTTAACATAAGAAAGTATCAACCATGTGGCTATGATAACTATCAATTAACATATCAAGGTTATGATCATATTAAGGAGGATATTCCACCATCATTCCATCACATAAGAATGTTAAACATGAATAGTCATCTTTATCTATTTGCATTAGAGTTAGGTTCACAAGATAAATTATATTAATGTTACTAATCAGCACTCATACCCAAACCCTAACTCATGGCATCCCCATTGGATCATGGATGCATAAGGTGAAGCATCACCATCACATTCCATACCATTCTCAAGTATGAACCAACACATAAATCAATGTGTAACCATCGAGTTATAGCATAATAGGGTTTCAACAACAGTAACAGAGTACTCCATGATTGTATTAGTCATTCAAGGACTATTCATACCCAATTACCATCATTTAGTTATATTAAAGCTAGGTATAACAACTATACCTCATTAGGGTTACATATCCACACAATATGGTTATCATCCCTTCTATTCATATTAGTGAATAGGTAAGACTACCTTATTAAGGGTAACCCTCCATTTGTTCCATCATCATTCAACCCATATCACCATACCACAATGTCACCAAGAACCATTGGATGTTTAAAAGGTAAGACCATGGGTTGTTTATATAAGTAAACACCTTGGATAAACCACCTATGAAGTCCTTGTTTTATGCTCTAAAAAGAGTCACCATATACCCCTATACATATCTTGATTTTCAACACAAAAAGTTCCATTGAGAGTAGGGTAATACCCACAATCGACTGTTTAGTTAAAACAAACCATCCATTGTCAACAAGTAAGCTCCTTAAGTTGATCATATAAAGGAAACCATATAAATCCCATCATTAGGACCAACATATTATATTAGCCATTATTCCACCTTATTGTAGGAATAAACATTAGATCTTGACCATTGGGGTCAAGTTCATATGTTAAAACTATCAATTACAGTATAAGACCGACCATTGTATCAAGTGACCCAAGAAACCATTGGTCTAAGGCTTAATTGATGCTACAACTACAATGATTAACTTAACATAGGTTGTAGAGACCTGATCCACAATCATTAGGTATCATTAAAGGTTGTTATATCAACACTATATTCATTAATCAACATCAAATATTAAGCTGATGTCATCATTGATTGATAACATCAGTAGGGTACTTAATGGTTGATCATTATACTTCTAATTGATCCAAAACCTGACCTAAGGGGGTGACCATAGGTTATCACCATCATATGACACCTTTGATCACGACCATAAGTTGTCAGACAACACCATAGGGTTGTTGCAATGGTACCATTATCGGGTCATGGGTTTATAGAAGAAATCAGCTTCAAACCCTAAAATTGACCATTGATTGATAGGTGCTTTGTTACGACCCCATTTGAGCTTAATTGGTAAACTAGGGTTTACCTAGACAATTGCAAAGATTAATTAGAATAATCATTCTTGAAATCTAATTAATAACGATAACACAATTAGGATGTTTTAACTATGATAAGAAGTCTAAATGTTCTTTTGTCTTGAGAATTAGGGTTTGAGAAGCATAAACCCTAATCGGCCCAAAATAGGGTTTTGATGATACATGAATACAGAATTTGATAAGTAGAATGTCTCACTAAATGATTTTTAGTATTTTATGGGTGGCTCTGATTTACTTCAAATTTGGATATGATTTGGATATATAAAATGTGAACAACATTGGTAAATATCAGAATTTTTGAAGAATGCTCTGACCTGTTTATCGGCCGAGTTTCAAACTCGACCGATCACATTTCCAGAATTATACAGCAGTGTGGTAATTGAATTTTATCTTTTTATTGGTATATCCAATTGATCTCAAATTTTAACTGTGCCTGAAAAACACAGTTTTAGACACTCTGTTAAATTGGCATAATTTTTGGATGACTTTTGAATCCCTACAGTAAGGGTGTCGGTCGAGTTGTGCAGGACAAACTCGGCCGAATATTTTGCAGACTGCAATATAGCAGTGCACTGTTCTATTTTTAATTATTTATTGGTAACTCCAAATGATCTCAAATTTTAAGTTAAGCTTTATAGAACAATTATAAACAACGTGCTAAATTCCCATAATTATTGGAGAATGTTTGATCTCTGAAATAAACGAATTACAGTAACTTTTGTATAACTGAATATTCAGCCTATATAATTAAAGTTAAGTGTTGGGTCAATATGCAATTGACCCAAGCAGCTCAATTGACTTATATGAACGACCACACACACAAGCAGCTCTCATTCGTCGTCATTCACTCCAGAGAAATGAGCTCCTAGAGAGAGAGGGAGAATTAGGGCTTGAGTGGAGAAAGTGGGGGAATTGCTGAATTAGGGTTTTGCGATTCCAGGACGGGTGAAATCAAGTAAGTTCGAATTCCTTGCATAGACTTTTATGGTGAATCTTCTCTCTCATGTCAAGATTCCTTCCTTTCTCTGATTTGATCCAAGATGATGTCGAAATTCCCTCTTTTCTCACCCTTTCTTCATAATCCCTCTTTTTCAAGGTTCCCGAGTTGAATGGAAAAAGAATTGGGAGATTTGCTAGGGATTTGATAGGAATTCGAGATTCCCTGAGTTGAGCTGCAGTTGTGAGGTGTTTTCGCACCTTAGGGTGAGTGGGTTCTTCCTTCAAACATTCTAATGCACGAATTTGATTATAACATCCAAATCCCTAAATGCTTAGCAAGTGAATTCTAAATCCTGAAATGTCCGTTTGATTTAAGTTAGTGTAAATTGATATGATACGGATTCCTTCTCTGTTTGAATGACTTTTTGATGGTAGATTCATATCAGATACGTATACAACACTTCTTAGTGAGAATGCTTTTCAGATTTATATCAAATGATGTAATTAGGGTTTAACCTAATTGAGACATCACTAGTGTTTCAACCTTATTGAAAAGGACTAGTAATCCTATAAGTGGTTAGGATGTATCTCATGGGTTATCTTAATTGAATTTTATTCTTGATACATGATATCTCAGTAAATGAAATGGAAAATCTAAATTTAGTTAAGTTTCCATGATTTCATATCTATATTGATTATATATGATTTGTTGGAAACAGTCTTTATTTAGTGAATGCTTATATCTTATGAGATCATGATAAGAACCATGTGACAAGTGAATGAGGCAAATGAAACCCTAAGAGTAGGGTGTTGGCATGTGATGAATGAATAAGGCGAATGAAACCCTAAGGATAGGGTGTTCAATAAATCATGTTATGGTGACATGAAAGGTCTCGATATGAGATGTGGTGATACTTAACTGTTGAATTGTATGTTTCTAGTGCATTTAACTTTATATGCTTGTTCTCTCTGAATTGATATCTACATACTGCAAGGCTTCTTATATTTCAATACATATCTCGTAAATTGCAGGTGATGAGATATGACATGCCCTAGAAAGGGATGTTACTGAGTCATGTTGAAAATGACAAATGATATATATGTGTTTTCAAGCGATACCCATAATGTGAAATAAGTATGAAATGTGATATTCCTGTTTAAATGGTTATATGTTAATCAGTTAATAAACCTAGGTGCCCTAACACCGTAGAACCCCTAAATGAAGGTATGTTTCTTAGGGGTGAAACTCGTATCCAACATCAACTGGTTGAGTAATTCTGGTGGCACGAGGATTGAGATACAGTGTCCAACACCAACCGATTGAGTAATTTCGGTGGCACTGGGAAAGGGGGGTTATCCAACATCAACCGGTTGAGTAATTCTGGTGGTAACCCTGTGGACTCTCTATGTTTGCGTACTCAAACTAGAGGGGTCTAGAGCACTCATAGTAGTGCCTTGAGGCCGTAGAGCCTATGTGTCTGGCCGGAGAGCCAGGGGTCCTGTAGCAGAACAGGGCTGGCAGTCAGACTTAGCATTTCCCGGGTGTGTCGCTAAGTCTTGTACGGTGGGGCCGTAGCATGAACTTGTTGCGGATCTTCATATGCAGAGTACACTGCATATGTTTAGGGCATAAGTTAAAATATGATCATATAGGTTCACAGAGTTCTTTATAAATGAAAGAGTTAAGAAAGACTGGAAGCATAGTCTTCTTGTAGTTATTCTTTGGATGCAATATTTACATTCTTTGTTATTTCAATTATATTGTTTTAGAACTGCTCAGTGTAGTATTTATTGTTGTTAAATTTCATATCATTTATTCAAATTATATCTGTAATCACATTAGTGCATTAGTCTGTTTCCATGAAGTACTCATTCACTGAGCGAGTAGGCTCACCCCTCTACTCAAACATTTTAGGGTTAATCGCGTGGACTTGAAGATGATCAGAGCTTCAGTGTAGATATGCCACAGGAGTTGAGTACAAGATTAGTTGAGTCAGTCGGTCCTTGTCACTCTAGGTCCTCAGTAAGGGATAAAAGAAAGAGAGTTGTAATTACGATGTGTAATATTGTTTCTCTTTAATATGTATGCTAATTAGCAAGTTTCATGTGCATAATGTGTGAAAGACATCGTGAATGCTTATACATGTATCTTTACTATTGAAGTCTGATTAGTAAAAGAAATGTTCAGATTTCCTTGTTAAGATGTTATGTGGTTCAATGCGAAGAAACAAGAGTTTAAAAGAAATGAAAAAGTTAAGGGTGTTCTTTGTGTTAAATATAAATCCTATCTTATGCCCTAATCTCATGATTTGAGGAAATTGTGAGATCGGGGTGTAACATGCTTAGTACCATAGGTTGTCAAACCAACCTGATCCAAGTCATATTATACCTTAGGAATAATGTACACATGATCACATGTTCATCTAGAACTGAAATCAGAATAGGGAACATTATAAAAATCGAAATTCAAGTCAAGCATAGCTTTTTAGTGCATAAATCATCATTTTCAAGCAAGAACATGATCTAGAAAGCTTATGATATGCAATAAATGTGGAGCAAGTTATAAAACTTGCCTCTAATGAGAAGATGAAACCCCACACAGAAGAAATCTCAAGAAGGTAGGGTAGAAAATCTAAGAATAAGCTATGAATTCATCCATCTAGCACCTTTCTTCATCAAATGAGCAAACCCTAAGTGGAAGGAGCAAGAAAGGTAGGGTTTTAGAGCTTTAGAGTAATTTGTACCATGGAAAAGCAAGGTTCCGACTTGGAGAAAGCTAAGAGAAAGGATAATAAAGAAATAAACGGAGGAAAGAAGGGAATTCTTACTCTTTTAGATTAAGATCACTAGAAGGAAGCTTTTTCAACCCTAAAATGAAGTCAATTGCAACCCTAGATCCTTTTTCCAAGAAGATCCCCACTTTCTTCTTTCTTGGACAGAAAGATTCACAAAAACAAAAAAGGGAGAACGAGGTTAGGAGAAGGAGGGAAGTGGTGGAGAGAAAATAGTTCATTTTGGTGCTTGGGGATAAGTATATGAACTTTAAGATAAAGCAAAAAGAAAAAGTTGCAGTTCTAGTATCTATCTAAGTGTCCATGGCCTTAATTTATTTAGAATATACAAGCACACACACAAGCAGTTCCCCCACCATGAGTGTAGACCTACTTAGATTTCCTTTGTCTAATTTCTCAGCCAATCAAATAATTCATTAGTTGATAGCTACCAAAGGTAGCTCATTCGTGAAGGGGAAAATCCTAAAATACCCTTGGAGAAAACACCTTCAAACCAAGGTTTAAATAGGCACCCCATGGCTCAAAAAGATAAAGAATGATGATAGAATATTCAAAAAGCATAATGCACGTGATAAATTGCAAAGAAAAACTCTCAATTGGGTAAATTGTAGAAAAGTCCAAAATGTGCATAAAATTACATAACTTGCTCCAATAATGTCCAAATTGGACCAAATTTGAAACTTCAGCTTGTCTTATGATTTCAAAGCATATCACAAGTTATATTAGGGTTATAAAAATTCAATTATGATAATTAAGCTTATTCAACTCACTAAGGAAGTTTAGGGGCCTTACACCCCGAGACGGGGTGTAGGATAAGTTTGGGGGAGGGGTCATAAACAAGCTATAGAGGTACATTTATTACCCTTTTACCTATCAAAAATTTTGGTACATTTATATCCTTTTACTCCTAAAAAAATTTCAAAATTTTTGCAAAAGCTACCTTAGAAACTAACCTTCTTTCTAGCTAAAAGTTGTACATTTTTGCCTTCCTAGAGAGAAATAAATGATCAACCAATATATATACATGAGTTAATCGAGAAATATAGAAATACTGCTCTATCTCATTCTTGCAATAAGATGTTGTATGTGTGACAATCTTAACTCATGAAACCCTTAGAGACTAGAGAACTTAACCTAACCATACTTGACCAACCACCCTCACCTGGCATTTCTGACAAGAATATCCTTATCTCCGTAGAGAGGGAAACAACTACCCTTTTCAAAGCATATCTTAAAAGAGGCTTGGACACCCAGAAGACCTCTTAAGAATCCCTCTCACCCAAGCCTCAAAGGAGATGTAAAAAGCCAAAAATAAAAAAATAATAAAAAGAGTTGTGCCCAAAAAGATGCCAAAAGGTTCCACACGGCCGGTGTATTGCTGCACTCATGAATGCAGATATGTCGTGCCCATAAGTGGAATCTTGAAGCCAAGATTACCCACCTCCAATCATGAATGAAACTCACAAAACCACATGACTTAAAATCGAAAGCCCAACAAGGGCAACATTGTTCTTACGATAGTTGTGGGTGAGGAGTTCAGAGGGAAGAGGAAAACACTTGAAGCCTCAAGACTACCCGAACACATTAGCATAGGGCCAACTGAAAATAAAGAAATGGTGTGAAAGCTACCCCTCAAAAAGGATCTTGTATTAGTATGGTTATTACCTAAGGGGAAGGGGTGATAAGTTGAGAAGGAGGAACCTTTTACAATTGAAGGCAATGGCGAGAAAATGAAGTTATGCAACTCTAGTTGGGTGGGAGGAATGAGACCTCAAGGTTAGAAAACATACCACAACAGTCTTGATGTAAGAATGAGATATTTTAGTCATGTTATGTTTTATAATTTTGGTCACATAAGTTTGTTCTTTCTCTCTCTGATTTTTCGAACCTACACTTAGCCTAAGGACATGCTTGATTCTAAGTTTGGGGGAGTTGATAACACTTTATTTTACGTACTTTTTGTATATATTATATATCTCTTTTAGTATTAATTTTATTAGCTTTCCCCAAAATTTTACCATCGGTTTGCCTAAAACCTCACTTACACATCTTTCTTTAGTTTCAGGTACATTTACAGCCCAAGTCATGGTCATTACCTAGACCACGACCCACTCATTCTACAATGACGGTCGAGGTCTTGAAATGATTTAAGATAAAGGCCATTCTACATTCAAGCCAGACCGCGGTCAGACTGAAGCCACGATCACTACTAAACCGCAACCACAACGAAGGTCACAATCAGTACAAAGGTACCAATCAAACTAGGGATCACGATCTATTTTGAGACCGCATACTCCAAGTTTGACAGTGACTCAAAGAAGGTCGTGATCCAAATGGGGTCGCAATCCCTACAGACTGTAATCAACTCAAAGACCGCAATCATTTCTAGACCGTGAGCCACGTCCAGGTCATGACCAAGTTTGACCGCAATGAAAGTAGGAATAAAGAGCAGACCGAGACCACAGTCTCACACCTCCCCCGACCCAGACTGTGACTGTGGTCTAGGCTTAAGTCGGTGGAATGCACCTATAAATAGGCCATCCACCCATCTTGTCAAATCATCAGATCATAGATCAGATCTCGAGGATCACAAAGTTTTGCGGTATCCCAGACTCATTCCATTCCATCCCATCCACCCGTCTTGGATCTCCAAAGGCGGAAGCTAAGGAGAGAGAAGATTGAAGACTCCTTCTTCAAGAGAAGAAGATCGTCCACACCATCGACGTGCTAGATCCAGATCTAAATAAGTACCATATCATATCATGTCCCTTCTCTCTATCTAGATCTATCATTCCTTTCCTCTATACTTCCCTCCTTACTACACAGACTTCATGTATCTATCTTTCTGTAATGTTGTTATGCTATCTTCAAGCATGAGTGGATAAACACCTTAACTTGGGTTGGGAGTATCCACTAAGGCTCTCCCAACATGTATATTGTCTCTTTTTGTTGAATATATATATATATATATATATATATATATATATATATATTCTTATCAAGGTTATCTCCATGCACTTGTTTTAATGCTTCACTTGTATGCTTAGATACCATCTTGTGATGTTTGATAGTTGATATCTCGAGAGAGTAACATCACTTTTATCATGTGTTATGGAGTAGTATGAATGCACGAGAGTATTGGAATGCTAAAGCTTTAACCCATGTGTTTTGCCTTGTGTTTTACGTGTGGCCATCTCAAGAGAGAGGGTACCCTTAGAGTTAGATCTATCCTCACCTCGAGAGAGTGGAATAGATGCTTTTGATGGTTGCTTGTAATCTTTATGAGAGTATACGAGAGAGAGAGATGATGTTGCATGTTGGAGAGAAGTCTTAGTAGGTGAAACCCGATCCGAGTTTCCTTTCATATACCTATTTCATCTTACTTTCATTTTTGTTTGTTTTTGTTACTTTGGTTTTCTTGCTCTATCTCGGTTTGAGTGCCATTGTTCCTTAGGGGACACCTCTTTAATATACCATCTTCATTTAGTGTATAAGAGTGTTAGATTATGTGCACTTAACACTGCCAACCTTGTCCCTGTATTCGACCTCGATCACTACATCAGACCCCATTTATCATTGCGGGGGCCTGAGAATCAGGTTATCTCTTTAAAAGTTTGACTACTCTAAATCTGCTCCTTTTGGACGTGTGATTTAGGCTAGTCAACACATCCTTTGATAGGTGGCATGATGTGGAATCATTGGAAGATGGTACCAAGGACTCTTTTGGTTAGTGATTGTGTGCTCCCGTCATTTGACAAGGTTCAGTCAAGACCATCAGAAGCGAAGACATGCACAAACATTGGACAATGACAACTGTAGAGTCATTGTTTGGTGGCTTCGACTTATAGCATCACCCACTTAGTCTTCAGTTTATAATTAACGAGATATGCCAAAAGTAGTTGACATGTAGGGAAAATTTGTACTAGTAAATTGAAAGGGAATAGTGAAGATAAAAAATTGAAGAAGGAGTTAAGGGTAGACATGTGTTTTATGAGATTCAACTCACTCTCCACTCCACACTTCAAATATTGATTTCCTCAAGCAAAAAGGAAAGAAGAAAATAAGAGTAATCTATAGTCAAATATCATGTTATTGTCCTAATTCGATAGTGCACTACTGAAGAAGGATTCAAAATTTGACTCAAGTTGGCGCCATTAAGACTATAGCCACCAACCATCAATGTTGACTTCATCAGAGGAGGTGACACATTATAATCCAAGAGTTGTAATCAAGAATGAGATATGCATGATATTGTAATAAACAATTGGATGATGGTTGCCACATGTAGACATAATCACTACAATGGTGATTTGTATCCCTTTTCTTCTTATAAGAATGGTAACAAGAATTTTTTATTAGGCACAACTTTTCTTCTTCGGTAAGATATACTCTGTGATTGTGATATGAGTAGTCTACCATGTGTCTCAGTAATAAAATATTCTTTCTATTTTCATGTCACTGCCTGATAGCCCGCTCCATTTTGTTTTTGTGTGATTGGCTAAAATGCATGAGGGAACAAGATGACAGAAATTTAATATCAAATACTAGGGGTGGGAATTTGAGGTATTTGTCAAATACTCTGATTTGCTAGATCTCTATGATACTCATAGAGGAATGCATCAACTATAAATACAGTGGGAGATCCATAATGGGCATGATCTTTACTTCTATCAGGCTATCTGGTTTGCATGAATCTCTATGTGTATTGGTCAAAAGTGGGCCTAACTTCGTTTGATTTGATTTTTGACTAAAACTACAAACCAAACAATACATATTGGTTTGTAAACTATTCAAACTGAATCAAACAATTAATTATATAAAAACCAAATGAATCTAAAATGCTAAATTTTAGATTGGTTCGTGTTAGTTTGGTTTCAATATGGTATATGATAAAATATCAAGTGTTTATTATATTATGTGTATATGATCCGAGCATTTTTCGTCATATTTATTGATCCATCGAACATGATAAATTAAATCCAAACATGCATGATGAAGAAATAGGTTTGTAAGAACATATATATTATTTGTGCATTGATGTGGTCCAACTAACTTCAGATAAGTATGCATCATACCACATAGTTTACAAACTCCAAATATTCATTTCGTTAACATAAATTGTACATTGTACCATACATAGGTGTATTTAATACTATATAATTATTTGTATATAAGTACATTTATATAGCATACGTTCATGCATAGAGATACACACAAACACACACACACACCCATATATATGGCATGTATTATAAATACAATAATTTTACAAGATATATAATATATAATATATAATATATACTAAATTATATATATTACTATAATATAAAGACATGCATAAGTTTGGTTTTCTTTTGTTATATGATACTATCAAATGGAAGCAAAGTTTAGTTTAATTGTTTAAACTTTATTGAATAAACCTAACCATTCACTCCTACCAAACTAAAGTGAATTATCTGATTTGGTTAAGTTGCGTTTTGTTTGATGAGTTCATCTAATTTGATTTTCTACTTAGACCTAGTACTAGGATGGTATCATGATCCCACTGCCTCTTCTCTCTGCTTTAAACTCTTTAAAATCACTGGGAGATGAAGAGATTATTACCAATGATATCATTAAGTGAGTAGATTGTTAGCCTCACATTTAGTTTAATGGGGAAGTTCTTCCTTTTCTTAGTTCTCATTTCTGTATACTTGTAATCAGGAGGATTTTTTTTGAAATATATCATGGCCAATAATGCAAAAAGAGCATTTAATTTATAACTTATGTATAATTTTTTGTCTATGGTGGCAATAAAATACAAAAAGAAAAAGGAAAGTTGGAATGTCGGGTTGCCTCCTGAAAATATTGTATTTGAGTCCATCTTGATCACATTAGCATACACCATTATGGATCCTCCATTTTCATGTCTACTCATATACAACATGTAGGTTTCTTGTGCAATAGGGATCTTTGTTGTGGGCTCCCTAATTATAGTCTCTATTAATCTTTAAGAGTCAACACTAACCTCCCCATTATCAGACAATACTTCATTGATTTTGATTGTAGAGGGAACCAAGATGATACATACTAATGGTCTATTGTTATTTCCTAATTAGCTGGAACACACAAGTTTGTTTATTAGCTTTGTTGGAAGATATGTTACCTCAACCTCGATATTGGAAGGATGAACTAATTGTGTAAAGAAAGAAACAAAATTATAACTGACTTCAATATTCTTTCTTCCATTTCCATATCCTATGTATTTGTTATTTGTTGGCTCACTGGGTTTCAGAAATACCCTAAAAAGTTGCAATCACTTTCCATATTAAAAGTTCTTTTACTGCCACATTATCAACTTGTCATTTAAAATAAATCATTTAAGGTCGGACCTAGAAATGGGGGGAACATGACAAAATTGAAAACATTTTCTTAAAGAAGGTTGACCTTGATGTAGTCAACTGACCAAAGAATAGCTCAAATTCATTCCTAAGCAATTGTAACATATTCTCAAAGCTAAATTTAATAATCAATGGGGGAGAGTTGCACATCTGCTACCATATACCCCTGGTAGCAAGGATGAGCTACACCTTTTGAAGAACAAAAATGAATCTTTGCTCACCATTCTTGTTATTTACCATATATGGATTCATAGGAATCATATCATTTTTTATGGAATCAATGCGAACTCACATAACGTGTGGCGTTGCATAGATAGTGATCATAGAAGCCTACATAGATAGGTTGTTTTTGTTTATCTGCATAGATAGACTTTTGAGCTTATGCTCCCCACTTGTACGGTTTTTTTATTAAGGAATGAGAAACACACTTAATGATAAAAAAAAAATCCAATACTCAATTGATATAAGTTACTACATGTTCTTTAGTTATGAGTATTTTACATCTTCTTATTCTAAATAGAATACCCCTTGTATGAGTAGAGAGTAGAAGATTCATTTCATTTGGATTACCTCTATGCCATTCATTAGGTTAATGAAGATAATTTTTTTATATTCTCACACATCAAATATATCAAATATTAACCGCTGATCACATGGTACAAAGAAAATGACAAGTTGAAATTTCATACGAATGGATCAACCTAATAAAATTTTAGCTTTGCTTTATCAATTCATTTGATTTCACGTTTAAGCATGATACATCAGTGGGTCTACTACTCCTTTTCCTAATTTGAAAAAGTTACCATGGAGCTTGAAAAATCATATGTTAATGCCTTGATTGAGAACTTCTTGGAAATTCTAATCTAATTCTTCACTTTCACTCTTTTTCCTTTTCTTTTTCTAATTTCTATTATTTTTTTTGGAATTTCTTAGAATTCCTCTTAATTTCATTAAACTAAATTAGGCAATTGAGGGTTGGGGAATCTGATGGAAGAGACTTATTATAACATTTCTCTTGATATATAATAATTGGAAATAAAACCCTATTCACCAAGAAAATTAAAAAAGAGATCTGAGATGTGTTATCATACTTATATGTTTGACCACTTATTGGTTGGGTAGAATAGACCACCATAGAAATAGATAATAATAGATTAGACTGTCAAAGTTATTACCATTATTTGTTGGAGAGTTTGGAGCTTGTGGGTAGTTGGTATAATAAGCCATATTGAAGGAAACATAATGACATGTAATGAAGGGAGAATATAAAATTAAAATGAAAGAGTTTTAAATAATTATGAACAATCTAACCAAACCATGCAAGAAAAAGTCTACCTAAAAGTGCTTTATGGAAGAAAGAAAAAAATGAAAACATATGTAAATGAATGCACCTCAATAGGCCACCCAAACTAGTTAATGGAGGGTTGGAAGATCAGATAGGTAGTATTAACTTAGTAAGAGTACTGAATCATAACTATCTACATTTAATGAAATACAACAAAAAAATAGTTAGTTAAAATTGAGGTGTGCATGGTATCCAAATTCTAGATACATAAAAAAATATTTACCAAAGAAAGGCCACAAGAAAACAAGCTCAAATTATGGATGGGAAACAACAAATGAAAATAAAAGTTGATCAATTTAATCAAAACATTCAAAAAATGTTAATGAAGGGTTGTGGGATCATATGGGGGGAGTATGACCCAATGTGATTTTGAAACCCTAGTCACTAGTAACATATAAAACATTGGATCTTAGAGCGGGGTCTATGGGACGGGATTGTCATAGGAATTTCCTTATAAGCCCTTTAAAGGCTAAATATAAGTGGATTTGGCATGCATGTTACATGAACCTTTCCTTGATTGAGATCCAAACGATCCAATACCCTCCCTTTCCCTTTCCGTCTACTAGACTAGCAGGAAAGAGGAGAGAAGATGAGAGTAAAAAGGTATCAAGAATGACAAGCTATGTAGAGTGGATCCATACTCCAAACTAGGAGTAAGTTAGTCCACTAGCTAGAGAGGTCAACTCTAAGATTTTGCAACCTTGCACTCTTATGTTCCATTAAGACTTACAATACATGACCTACCTTTTTTGGGACAAGGTTACCCATCTTTTCCTTTGAGGAGAAGGGAGCCAACAACCTATCAAAGTACTTACCTATACAAGGCCGAGTCTTCTACCTCACCAAGGACTTACCCACTTTGCAAGGAGTCTGCTGAGTTCACCAAGGACTTACCCACTCTCGCACAAGTCTTCGACCTTTGAGGAATTACCCACTCTTCTTGGATATTCCGCCTTTGACTTCACCTTCGCCAAGGAGAAGCTTTAACTAAGGGACTCCTTCCCTTCTTTTTCTTCACCCCTCTTAACCAAGAGAGAGAACCTTCATCTTCGTGGTTGAGAGAGAGATTGGGAGGTGGTGGAAGTGAGTGCCTCACAAGATATACATGTAGGGATAGCTCTTTTACAAATCTCCTACTCACTCTAATTGATATAGCAAGTGATTAAGCTTAGAGAGAGAGAGAGAGAGAAGGTTGTAGGAGGCACTCAACTATAGATAGGGACCTTCATAGTGCTTGTCTAACCATGGCATGAAGCTCAAGGGGACCTATTTATAATTGGGGGTGCCTAATAGCCTTTAGGAACACTTAAAGACAAATACTAGCCATTTGGGATGTTACAACAGATATATTTTTCAATTTTACAACATTCTAATGTCTAGAAGAACTTTTCTAAACTTCTCTTGTAGTGCGATCGGTCGATTTTTCATAAAATTAACTTGATCGATTGCACTATGTGACAAAACCAATTTGAATCATCAACCAAGTTTGTTCTAAGTGCAACTCGATCGATTGATTAAATTAGTCTTTTCAGTGTAGAAATCGGTCGAGTTATGTGAGTGTGCAACTCGACCAAACCTGAATTTTCTCAAAATCCAGTAAGGGGATCGGTCGAGTTTTCACCTTAGAAACTTGATCAAAAAACTCCATGTAATGAATTTTGGAAAATGTCATTAGGGTGATTAAATATTAGAGTTAAATGCTCTTATTTTTTCTATACTTAATTACAAGTCATACAATCATTACAAGTGATTTACAACATGATTCTAATGGATTTACATCATATTCTACAAAATTACACTTGCATTGATTTGACTTGTCTTTTCTCTAAGTTGAGATGTACAAGTTAGGGCATTTGGAGTGTGGCTATACCTAATATGAAATCACTCAAGTAGAAACATTAGACACACATAAGTGTAATGGTTTAGTCATCATCAAAACAAGGGTTTGGTCAATTTAGACCTATAGACAACATTGACATAAAGTCAACATTCTCCCCCTTTTGAAGATGACAAACCATTCTATGAATGTATTGAAAGCATTTATGTAAAATCATACCTTAAGAGAAACCTAGGGGTTTCAATAGAATTGAGTTCATATGATCCCCCTCAATTGATGCTAGTGGAGTTCTCATACTTCCCATCAATTGATGTTATTTCTCCTGCATGGTTATTTTTCATAACATTTATAGAATACTATATGTCTTCTACTCCTATATGTTATGCATATATGTCTTCTCCTTTTAGCATAAGAGATATGATTTTCCCTCTTCATGTAAGACATGCCTTAACGTTCATGTAAGACATATCTCCCATATTTCATAAGAAGTCATGCTTTCTCCCCCTTTGTCATTTAAAAAATGTGGGGGTATGAAGAGATAAGAAACAACACTTGTTAAAAGAAAGTAAATAACAAAAGTTATAACAAAGAGTATAAGAGAATAACTAGGGGCTTATCCAAGCATAGAATGTAAAGTAAATCAAGACATGCACTTGCACAACCCACAATGTAATTCTATCAAATATCAAGGCAATGCTATGCAAGAAAGTAACTCAAGATAGATGATATGCAAGTCAAGGAGCAAACCTGAGTATGTATGAAACAAGATACACACATATCATATAGTTGAATGCCACTAGATGAGCAAAGATACTAATTGATAAATAAATCTACAACTGCATATATAATAACTACTAGTAGATGATATCACAAGTTAGGGCTACTAGTAGGATCTAGATCATAACACAAGATGCACAATTTTTAGAGAAAACTATGAGTAGATGTATGATATATCCATACTACAAGATAAGCAATTTTAGAAGCAAGAAAGGATATAACTCACCAAAAAATATGTATAATTACCAAAAGATGGATATCGGTAAGAACCTCAAGGTTGTGTCAAAACAATATATACAACTATATATATGTATCAAGTTTGAGCACAATGGAGGCAATTTATGACACAACCAAGAGATCCAAAGAGATCATCATCAAAACCTGCATAACAACTCAAGAAAAGTAATTGAAAGATATAGAGATATCAATTGTGGGATACCAAAATATAGCAATTAGAAAGATAGAGTTGTAAGCAAGATAGGAAAAACAAAAAACATGGTAAAATGCACATATAGAGGTACCGAGGGAGTGCCAAAGAATGAGCTCTATTGGTTGAGAAAATCTAGTTGAGAGGAAAATTCTCATTCAATAAGACATTTATATATTCTATGCACAATGCTCTTGGTTGAGTTTCTGGGTTGAACTTCTCGACCGACAATAGTTTTTGGCAACACCATTGGGCATGTCAGTCGAGTTTCTATTAGGAGAAACTCGACCAATCAAGCTGCTATCAAAAAGCCCATATATATATATATATATATATTTATTTATATATATGAATATGAAAAGCATATCTAGAGGCATGATAAAAATATAATCTATATCCAAACATGTGTAGGCAAGTTAGTAATGCACTATGAAAGCATTAGAATCAATCTTTGAGAAAGAAAGAGATGAGAATCACAATATTTCACTTTTGACTCAAAAACCACATGCATAGCACACACTAACTTGGCAAAACACACTCTGATTAGATATGAGAAATAATATCATTACCTCTATTCTTATCATTTCTTTTCCACTTGTTTCCACCCCATGCACATCTGACCTTTCTTATTTCATGTATATTGAGAAGTAAATTTGTAAATCCATAGCTCATGTCAATCCATTAGCAAGACACCTACAAGATGAAAGATGAAATGGTCCCCAATCATGTTTTTGGGTCCGGAGTGGTTAGTTTAGTAACCCAAGTCTTATTGCTCTTGGGTGCTTTCCTAAAAGGGAAATAAGTAAAATGTAACGAACTGAAACCTAACCTCTTGACCCCAATCTTATGCCTTGAAGGATAGAAAGTTTAGTTCTCTAGCTTTAGCCAAATAAATATACATATAAAGACTAATGCACTAGTTGTACATAGTGAACATTAAATACACATTTGATTATGAAACTCATGTATAGAACCTACCTTAGGACACATGTAACTTTAATCTAGAACTATAATCCATTATATATATGATGATAGGTGGATATTTGAGTCGGTCCTAGGTTGGGAATATAAGTTATATACTCTAGTTGTCTTAAACCCTAGACTAACACAATCTAGATATGCTTATTATTTCATGTGATGCATCGACTTCTGTAGGTGTTATATTAATAATAGATGTTTGAATAATTCTAACATAAATTTAGGTTACATAACTGATGCTAGATAGGTGAGTAATATATCTTCATTATGACAGGTATGCCTCATGGAGCACCTAATGCATATGTAATGACTAAAAGATGATTAATATTTAATAGAATGGGATGAAATGTACATAGTGGATAATAGAGGTCTTTTGTGCTTAAATAATAAAGGAATAGGGATAACATAATAATATATAAGTTAATGCCAATATTGATAGACTTAATGAGTAAATTAGTGAGGTTACCTAATTCATGCATAAATGGCTATAATAACTCTACTTATATCCATATGAAGTTAATTGGACTCTAACTAGTGTTTATTCATGGATAGTAACATACACAATTATATATATATATAATGGTAAATAGCTTAAGTCCTAAGTATATTAGAAAAGATAAGTTCATATGAAATCCCAATCTAAGTTGGACAATGCTTTATTCCGTTTAGATCATATATTTGTCACGCCTTTGTTTTGTTGAGTTTCCAAAAAGTTTTCCACGTTGGCTTTCTTTGAACTTGCCGAAAACCCTCTTGATTTGACGATTGCCGTCTTTGTTTTCTTTTTCTACTACCAATTTATTCTCTACTCCATCCACAGTGATTGCGATTTCTTCTCCTCATGGTCTCTGTCTCTCTCACCCTAATTCTTCATTTCCTTCTCCTCTCTTTCCTCAATCATACACAACATATCTATCTATATAAAGATGTAGTAATTCAATTTCTTACCAAGCATATTCTAGAAACCCTACCCTACAGTCTCCATCGTCTGCCTTCTTCGTGTTTGTGAGACTAGGGTTCTGACCTAGTTGTCCTTTGCTATTTATTGTGCCACCGAGGCCCTCTAGGAAGTGGTGATGGCTCTTCTTTCACAAACCAGGGCACGATGATCCCATCTTCAAACCTGTGATCCTAAAAAAGGATGCTATGAGCTCCACAAGACCTCCTGGCCGTCGTGATAGACAAGGGTGATGTAAGGGACTTCAAAATGATCTCGAAAGCTTGCTTCACCCATTACTTACCCCTGAACGAAGGTATCCAGTCTTTTTCTCCTTCGTTGATGTTAATGTCCTCAATTCTTTACCTGATCACCAGATCAGTGTTTTCTTTGCTTACCACCATTGCCAGACCCCTTTCTTGTAGATATATCAGATTTCATCATCGTTTTCAATGAGTTTTAATCAAGATTTTCACTTCTAAAATTCAGAACCTTCCTCCTGTTCAGTAATGGTGAGGATCTATTCTTAGGTCTCTGGTCGCCTCCAAGCCCTGAGTTGATGCTCCTGGGGTCAGAGGAGGCTAGCATAGAGGATGTCCTAGTTTTCTAGCCTCGGGCTATAGATATACAATCTGGAATTTACGCTTGTGGATTTATAGGTTTCCTCTATGTGAGAAGACACATCTTTGCATGGGTATGATGATCCAGTGGGTGAAATACCTGCTATGACCCCAAGTTTGCTTCTTCTTATCACGCTTTGTGAAGGGGTCAATTGGTCATATCACATCATTTCTGGTTCCAGGTCGGGCTGTTGTTTTGATCGTTGACTTTACTATTGTACCCTATGACGCATCAATCTTCTAATGTGTGATGTGAGGGTAAGATTGTCTTTTAGAATTATTTCTTTTCGAGAATTTCAGTAAATGGCACAATCTTCAATAATTCATATTAAATACTTTATAATTCAGAAAATCATAATAAAATATGATTTGGAATCAAAAAATTATAACCTACCTATTGGTACCAATTTTTTTGCCTAAATCTAATTTTATGAAAAGGTGATTTTTATGAATTTACTTAATTCGTTTAATTTTTCTAAAATTGATAACTAATAATTTACAAGTCCGGAAAATAAAGTAAAAAGTGTTATGAACTCATAAAAATATAATCTAAAATATGGCATGGTTTTGATAACCTAACTTAAAATTAATAAAAGGCAATTTTTAGGGTTTTGCATAATCAATGTGAACCTAATCCTAATTTCACATACATGATTAATAGGTGCTTTGGAGACCTAGGCTTGGACCTAGGATTGAACTTGGACATATGTAGATCTCTTATGAGGTATGTTTGCATCCACTATTATTCTATGTTGAGTAATTCACCTATATTTATTTTCTCTTGGTCCTATAGACATTAGCCTACACAATATCTGTTCTTTTAAAAAATATGCTTCATGTGGAGTATCTTATTTGGTACTGATCTTGTGATCATGGATATTATCTTGGAGTCTTTATTATACCTTATTCATGATGGAACTCTATATGATGACATGTGATGTCTTCTTCCCACTTATGAGGTGGATGTATATGTTGGTCATTTATGTGGTGACTACTTTGGTATAATCTGACTATACTTTCTACTTGCCTCTACATTAAATATGCTATGTGATTCAATAGCACTAGAGTAGTATAATTGCATTGATTTTGGGTTATGTTCCCTTCATGCTTTTGGGATGGAGGTTATGTGCCCCATAACTGGGTTCAAATTTATGAGGTTTGGCCCACATTATATATATTGAGAGTTTGGTTATGTGCCATTCTCTATCAGGTATCAAGTTTATGAGGCTTGGCTGCCATTGTTGTTTATATTGTTCTAGGGCTATGTTTATCTCACATGCATGCATGATGATGTTTATGAATTAAGGGTTATGTGCCCTAATTTCATATGTGCTTATGTCACACCACTTTTATATATTGTTTTAATGGCAAGTATCATTTTATTATGATTCTTCTCTTTTATGCCCTCTTGGGTAGTCCTTATCTCTTTCATGGGAAGCATTTATACTTAGTTTCTTTTGGTTATTATATTGCTCAAGTTTTCTTTTTAGTATGCACATACCAACCTTTGCTGATGTTTCCTTTTCTTCTCCTTGTTGCTGGGGTACGCTTCCAACCCTAGGTGAAGGACATGGAGGACATGGCATAAAGATATGAACATAGCTTAAGGAGTTAAAGCTTGGAGACAAAGTTATTATGGTTTAGACTTCCCTCTATCTTAGATCATTATGCTTTATCATACATGTAAACCCTATGTGGGAGATTTATATATACTTTTATAATCTTGTTGAGAAATTGAATATAGTCAACATTTTACTTCTGCTGCTACACTTTGGTTTTTTTAATTACCATTAAATGAGATTTGAAAAATTTACACCCACTCCATCATACCTTTTAGGCGTGTTTGGATTGGAGGTTTTATTGTTCAAATTTTTAGTACGAAATAGTTCCCCTCTGGGATCCCACTCCTTACATAGAATAATGACCAATTTCATTGCAATAGTTGCATGTACCCATAGCCTTGGAACTAGAGGATTCTTTATGAAAGATTGGAGGTCCTTTACCTTGGTTGTTCATTTGGATACTATCATACCCTAAACCATGTATATCAATTTTTTTAGTAGTATGGTTTAGAATATCATTTAGATTCTTTTACCAACTAAGAATCTTTGTAAAGAAGATCTCAAGCTATGATTATCATGCATAAGAGAAGTCATAGTAGAAGATAATTGATTGATATTATCTCTAGCATGCAAACGATCATTTTCTAAGTAAAGATCTTTGGTCATATAAGAATCTCTATCAATACAAAGAGCAACAACATTATTCTCTCTACTAGTATAACTAGAACAAGATTCAAGAACATTGATTTTAGTAAGAAAGGAAGCATTCTTATTTTCAAGTGAAGCAATATTAGAAAGATAGACACTATTTTCATATTCTAATCCTTGCAAAATAAAATTTTTGTCCTTATTTTTTAGTTTTAAGAACATCAATATCATGCATGAAATAATCAATAATTAAAGTGTGCTCTTCATTAGAACTACCCATAATAGTTTGAGCTTATAGAAATCTATTCTTATGAAGCAAGTTAGCATTTTCAAGTTTAATAGAATCTACTTGACTAATATAAGCATTGTCTTAATCAAGCAAGCAAATATTAGCATGTTCAAGATCATCATTTTCTACATGCAAATTATCAACAATTCTAGCAAGCTTTTTCTTTTTTCTTTTTAGAAGACTTAAGAGAGGCACAAGTAGCATGAATAATAGTAATGAAAGGTTCTTTAACTAAAGAGTTTAGATTTATCTCATTTGAGTCTTCATTTGTTGAAGCCATGAGAACATGATGACATTCTCCTTCTTCACTAGAGCTAGAGCTAGATCCTCCACTTGATTCTTCACTTGAGCCAGAGTTGGAGGAGTCATTAAAGCTTTTCTTCCATTTCTCCTTCTTCTTGTGATTCTCTTCTCTTGTGATGATTGGTCTTTTTGCCTTGTGGGTAATCTTCCTTTAAGTGACCCTTCTTTCCACATTTGATGCACCTAGTAGAGGAGGAAGACTTGCCTTTGTAGAGTCTACCCTTAGAGTACATGGTTTCATCTTCATATTTAAAGGATGAGGAGGATTGACCAACAATAGTTTCAATTTGAGATTTGATTTTAGCCTTCTTTTTTCTCTTGTGCTCTTTCTCTTCTTCTCTTTCATCTTCTTCTTGCTTGTCAAGTGTGACTTCATGGGCTTGTATATTTCCTATGATATCTTCAATAGGAATATCCTCAATAGACTTTGATTCGTCAATGGAAGTCATCTTTGATTCCCACCTATTTGGGAGAGTTCTAAGGATCTTTGAGTTAAACTCTCCTCTAACCATAGGATGACCTAGTACAACAAGACCATTCACAATGAGCTTGAGACTTGAGTATATTTTAGTTATCCTCTCCTTCTTCCCCATCTTGAAGTTTTCAAGTAAACCCTTGAGCATGTAGACTTTGCTTTCCTTTACTTGTTGAGTGCCCTCATAAGTGATGTATAACTTTCTCCATACCTCATAGGCCGCCTCACAAGAGAAAATCCGGTTGAACTCAGTGGGGGACATGGAGGCATAGAGGATGTTGATTGCTCTTACATTCAAGGTGGCTTTCTTCATTGTAACATCCCTGACCTGAGTTATAACCTAACCCTAGAAGTTTTTCCTAAATATGTAATTAAACACTTGTAATTATCTTTTAGCAGGTAATAAAAGCTCCTAAGGAACATATGTTTCCATTCCTGTCCCCTAGGAACAATGTTGTAGTATTGTTTTGCAATGCAGGGACCTATGTGCAATTATCCAGTTAAGAGGTTTAACTTGCACAGTTCACAAGTTAAGATGTACCCTTGATGATGAAACATCATAAGAGTGAATCTGATGAGGCACGATGGATTTTTCAAGCTTGGGCATTCAGATGCAGCTTGTGGAATGATCCTGGTGCTTAAAAACCCTAATTTGGAGTAAAGTGCAATTTACCCAAATTACGGGTGAAACTTGTAAAGTACACCTTCTAGAGCATCTTATATGACTCTTGGCATCATTTAGAGTAGAAATGATGAAAGAGATGCAACAATAAATAATCAGATAAGAAAAGTAATCTTTGTGCATAAAATTCACCATGTATGTGTATGAAGACCTTCATATGTGTACCCTAGTTGAAAGTTGATCTTTTCTACCCTTAAATCTTGAGCTTTGATGAACTTGGTTTAATTTTAGATGGCTTGGACGTGCCTAAGAAGCAAGGAGGGATTTAGATGAAAATCCCATGCTTTAGAGGTCCTTATGGTGTAAAATGGCCTAAAGTATATAAGCCCTTTTCCTTGTAAACCAAGTGAACGATCCTTCATTTCTCTTCACTTCTCTTCTTTCTCAAAACGTCTAAGGCAAGATCTGGAGCTCAGGGAGGCGACCAAGTAGTTCTAAGGTGAGAAGAACCATCTTCAAGCTCAGATTCTTGGGTGAATTCATCATGCAAGCTTGGTTTTGTGGACAACTCACTTAGTTTTCTTGTTCTAGCCATCCATTTCTACCTTTCTTTGGAGGAATCACACTTGAACAAGTTGTGGAGTTAAAGACGCAATTAGAGGCTTGAATCCTGGAAGCTTGGAGCTCCAAGAACATCGTTTAAGGCGGGTTTTATAATTCTAAACTCTACACTTTATATGCATGTTTTGTTCTTGCAATTCTAGTACTTAGTTCTTCTTCTACCTCCCTTCTTCCTTGCACTTTGCAAGTAAAACGGTGGAATAACCGACCTTGACAGAGGTTGAAGAAGGTGGGCGTGATTACCAAAGTTACTTTATCAAAAGGTCCTGTTCCCCCCCCCCTCTGACCAGACCGTTTGAAGGGCAAACGGGTTCACATGGTCGGTAGGAGCAAACGGGTTCAACCCGTTTGAGGGCATTGACCGTTTGGGATTCCTGTTCATAATCATGTAGGATAATGACCCACCAAATTTGAGGGTTTAACTCCAAAGTAATCGTAGGTTGAAGGCCAATCAATTAGGCAATCGAATTGAATTAAGTGCTGATTTTTCCAAACTGATTAACTTGAACTTTTTGGGCAAACGGGTTCAACCCGTTTGAGTGAGTTGACCAAGCGTTGACCGTTTGAGATTCCTGTTCATAATATGTTGAATTTCATTCCTGCAAAGAATCAAAGTTAAATTCTTAACCAATTGAGAGTTGAAGGCACTTCAACATCCTAAACCTAATCGGGCTGAAATTGCTGTTTTCATATATAGATTTGGTTGAGTTTTGGGTTGAAGGACCCAAACGGTCTCAAGATCGTTTGGGGGTTCCTCCAAACGGTCTCAAGACCATTTGGGCACAACTCAAGACCGTTTGAAAGTCTAAAGTTGAGGTAATTTGATGGGTTGAGGGTCCAATTGTAATAAGTTGTTGAATCGATAAAAATGCTGATTTTAGACCTAATTCAAGTTCAACCCTAATCCAACCGACTTGGTTTTTGGTCAAATTTTGGGAAAACGGTCTCAAGATCGTTTGGAGGTCATCCAAACGATCTCAAGACCGTTTGGGCCAAGTTTGGGCACAATTGGAGTTCAATTGATAGGTTCAACCTTGATTTGATTCACATTGTTGAAAATTGATGATTAGCCGATTGGAAACCTTAATTGAGTTAGACTTAACTCTAATTGGCTTCCAATTGAAGGTCAAATTGGTGTCCAATTGTTTGAGGCTCATCTTAATTGACTCAATTTGTAAGTGTTTAACATGGATTGGGCCAATTGAAGGCTTCAACAAAGGATATCCTATTCTATCATAACCTTTCTGTCACCTTTCATGACCACACTCATTTAGGCTCAAACGGGTGTGGACTCGTTTGAGTTGAAATGGGTGTGAACCCATTTGGATTGAAACGAGTGTGGACCCGTTTGAACCTAAACAAGTGTCAACCCATTTGAGCCTAAACGAGTGTCAACCCATTTGAGCCTAAACGAGTGTGAACCCGTTTGAGCCTAAACGAGTGTCAACCCATTTGAGCTTAAACGAGTGTGGTCATGAAAGGTGACATAAAGGTTATGATAGAATAGGATATCCTTTGTTGAAGCCTTCAATTGGCCCAAGCCATGTTAACCACTTACAAATTGAGTCAATTAAGATGAGACTCAAACAATTGGACACCAATTTGACCTTCAATTGGAAGCCAATTAGAGTTAAGTCTAACTCAATTAAGGTTTCCAATCGGCTAATCATCAATTTTCAACAATGCGAATCAAATCAAGGTTGAACCTATCAATTGAACTCCAATTGGGCCCAAACTTGGCCCAAACGGTCTTGAGATCGTTTGGATGACCTACAAACGATCTTGAGACCGTTTGCCCAAAGTTTGGCCAAAAACCAAGTTGGTTGGATTAGGGTTGAACTTGAATTAGGTCTAAAATCAACATTTTTATCGATTCAACAACTTATTACAATTGGACACTCAACCCATCAAATTACCTCAACTTTAGACCTTCAAACGGTCTTGAGTTGTGCCCAAACGGTCTTGAGATCGTTTGGAGGAACCCTCAAACGATCTTGAGACCGTTTGGGTCCTTCAACCCAAAACTCAACAAAATCTATATATGAAAATAGCAATTTCAGCCCGATTAGGTTTAGGATGTTGAAGTGCCTTCAACTCTCAATTGGTTAAGAATTTAACTTTGATTCTTTGCAGGAATGAAATTCAACATATTATGAACAGGAATCTCAAACGGTCAACGCTTGGTCAACTCACTCAAATGGGTTGAACCCGTTTTCCCAAAAAGTTCAAGTTAATCAGTTTGGAAAAATCAGCACTTAATTCAATTCGATTGCCTAATTGATTGGCCTTCAACCTACGATTCCTTTGGAGTTAACCCCTCAAATTTGGTGGGTCATTAGAATACATGATTATGAACAGGAATCCCAAACGGTCAATGCTTGGTCAATGCCCTCAAACGGGTTGAACCTGTTTGCTCCAACCGACCATGTGAACCCGTTTGCCCTTCAAACGGTCTGGTCAAAGGGGGGGGAACATGACCGTTTGATAAAGTAACTTTGGTAATCACGCCCACCTTCTTCAACCTCTGTCAAGGTCGGTTATTCCACCATTTTACTTGCAAAGTTCAAGGAAGAAGGGAGGTAGAAGAAGAACTAAGTACTAGAATTGCAAGAACAAAACATGCATATAAAGTGTAGAGTTTAGAATTATAAAACCCACCTTAAACGATGTTCTTGGAGCTCCAAGCTTCCAGGATTCAAGCCTCTAATGGCGTCTTGAACTCCACAACTTGGTCAAGTGTGATTCCTCCAAAGAAAGGTAGAAATGGATGGCTAGAACAATAAAACTAAGTGAGTTATCCACAAAACCAAGCTTGCATGATGAATTCACCAAAGAATCCGAGCTTGAAGATGGTTCTTCTCACCTTAGAACTACTTGGTCGCCTCCCTGAGCTCCAGAGCTTGCTTTAGACGTTTTGAGAAAGAAGAGAAGTGAAGAGAAATGAAGGATCGTTCACTTCGTTTACAAGGAAAAGGGCTTATATACTTTAGGCCATTTTACACCATAAGGACCTCTAAAGCATGGGATTTTCATCTAAATCCCTCCTTGCTTCTTAGGCACGTCCAAGCCATCTAAACTTAAACCAAGTTCATCAAATCTCAAGATTTAAGGGTAGAAAATATCAACTTTCAACTAGGGTACACATATGAAGGTCTTCATACACATACATGGTGAATTTTATGCACAAAGATTACTTTTCTTATCTGATTATTTATTGGTGCATCTCTTTCATCATTTCTACTCTAAATGATGCCAATAGTCATATAAGATGCTCTAGAAGGTGTACTTTATAAGTTTCACCCGTAATTTGGGTAAATTGTACTTTACTCCAAATTAGGGTTTTTAAGCACCAGGATCATTCCACAAGCTGCATCTGAATGCCCAAGCTTGAAAAATCCATCATGCCTCATCAGATTCACTCTTATGATGTTTCATCATCAAGGGTACATCTAAACCTGTGAACTCTGCAAGTTAAACCTCTTAACTGGATAATTGCACAGAGGTCCCTGCATTGCAAAACAATACTACAACATTGTTCCTAGGGGACAGGAATGGAAACATATGTTCCTTAGGAGCTTTTATTACCTGCTAAAAGATAATTACAAGTGTTTAATTACATATTTAGGAAAAACTTCTAGGGTTAGGTTATAACTCAGGTCAGGGATGTTACAAATTATAAACCCCTAACAAGGATTTCGTCCTCGAAATCCCAGGGAAAGGAAAAACAGATTGATCATCATGATGATATTATGGGTTTGTAATTTGTACAAAGTCCCTTTTGTTAATTACTTCTTATCATTGTTTATGCTTGTATAAAGCATAAACCCCTAACATAAGGTGTCCATACTTTTTGAAAGGAAAAAGCATAAAAGAACATTCTTCCAATATTACTCAAGAATGCTTACCATCAGAGGAACATACATACCTTAACACAGATATTTTACTCAGTATATTGTCTCAAAGGCTTCACTGAAGGAGTTCATTGAGTATGCTTACTAAGTAGTTACTGAGGAAATTCACCAAGTATATTCACTAAGTTTGTTCACTAAGTATTCACTGAGGAAATTCACTGAGTATATTCACTAAGCATTCACTGAGTATGTTCACTGAGCATATTCACTAAGTATTCACTGAGTATATTCACTGAGCATATTCACTAAGTATTCACTGAGTATATTCACTAAGCATATTCACTAAGTATTCACTGATTATATTCACTAAGTATTCACTAAGTATATTCACTAAGTATTCACTGAGTATATTCACTGAGCATATTCACTAAGTATTCACTGAGTATATTCACTCAGCATATTCACTAAGTATTCACTGAGTATATTCACTAAGCATATTCACTAAGTATTCACTGAGTATATTCACTAAGTATTCACTGAGTATATTCACTGAGCATATTCAATAAGTATTCACTGAGTATATTCACTGAGCATATTCACTAAGTATTCACTGAGTATATTCACTAAGCATATTCACTAAGTATTCACTGAGTATATTCACTAAGTATTCACTGAGTATATTCACTAAGTATTCACTGAGTATATTAACTGAGCATATTCACTAAGTATTCACTGAGTATATTCACTGAGCATATTCACTAAGTATTCACTGAGTATATTCACTAAGCATATTCACTAAGTATTCACTGAGTATATTCACTAAGTATTCACTGAGTATATTCACTAAGTATTCACTTAGCTTTTCTTATTTAATTTTTCCTTATACTCTCTAGATTGTTATAGAATAATTACCTGCTTAGAGTAATCAAAAGATAACAATCTAGGAGTTTCATACTTGCCTTATCTACAATAACTATATACCTGGCCAGGGTATCTACAATAACAATCTAATTGTTGGCTCTGATCTCCAAAGTCCGAGATGAACACATGAACTTTGAAGTAAACATAGCGGAAGCGATTCGTTTAGCAGCAGAATACCAAAAATCGGCGGAAAATAAAACTTTTTGAGATAAGACATTGAAACCATAAAAAATCCTTTCATAGATTCAAGATAAACTATTTACATCTCTGTTAATTACTTCTTGAGTAATTATACACAGCATGCTATAAAATCTCAAGAGACGAATCAAAACTCAGACCATGACTCTAAGGACCTGAGAGTATAGAGGACGCATAGGACTGACTATCTATCTATATAACTCAGCAGTCAGAATCTCCACCTGAGATTTACTGCTGCTCCGGGTGCTGCTGCTGCTGATACTGGTCACCTGGAGATTGGTCCCTTCGTCCTTGGAGACCACCTAAAAAGTTGAAATCTACGGGGTGAGACAATTTTAAATAATTGTCCCAGCGGGAGTTATAACCCTTCGCCAAAAACATGATTATTACAGAATAAGAGAATAACAGTACACAAAGAAGTCATATATATTTTAGGAGTAGTTAGAACAATGTTTCACAGATTGTAATCTATTCCTCCTACTAGAAGTAAAGCATCTCTAAGATAAACCCACATATCACTTTTCTTTTAGAAATAAAAGGACATGTATAACATCTATTTATTATAATTCCATCATCACCACATTGACTCTCTTCAGGCTTATATCATATATCCATCACCTGGCATTATAATAAGGGATATCATGGCCTGTAGCCATACCCTTTCCTACAAGGTGTTAGGATTCCAAATCCACCACATAACTGTATGATTAGTACACATGAAATCATACTTAACCATACTCAAGTGACACAAGGGTAATTTACATTCATCACCCATAAGTCTACAGTTAAGCCTTTCATAGGATTATCTTGTAATAGAACTTCACATAGTAACACTCTATATCAGGATCACATTTCATAATTTAACATAGGGATATCAATCCCTAAACATCTTATCACTAAGAATCCAGAAAGTGAGAGTCCAAACCCCTGGACTAATTATAACATTTATTTCCAACAACATATTATTTTATCTGGTCATCTAAATAATATGACCTTTGATGAACATCAACGCATATTACTCATGACTCATTCAACCTATCAAACTAATAAGTTATCACTTATCAGATAACATACATGTTCTTGAATATTAAACATTAGCATAGCAGCTAAGAAAGAAGGATACTAAATGTAACAAGTCTAACTTACATCAATTATCATTTCTCAATTCTCTCATCACAAGTCATCTGTTAAGCATGACCTTGATGGTACTCATGGCTCTCACAGCCCATCAATCTCATAAGATGCCACTAACAAGGCACCAGGATATATCACTATTCATAAAGCTAACAACATGCTTTCAATGAATATAGCATCATCATCCATACCTGGATATGATCATCCTCATATAGGAACCTACATGGTCAATTCAACTGATAACAATAAATAACTCATTTAAAGAAGTTGTATCTCCCTACTCTTACAAGAGCTAGGTTTCCCTGGTTTTCATCAAATAGTGTTTTAAGGCACACATTACATGCCCTCACCCTAGAATCAGGGTTTACTATTCACATTACATGTCATCACCCTTAAATTAGGGTTTACTATTCACATTACATGTCATCACCCTTGAAGTTAGGGTTTACTATTCACATTACATGAATTGAACTCATATCATCATCATGTATGAGAAAACATCACCTTTGGTGCTCTCAGGTTAGGTTAAGATTCATCAATTATCATAGTTAGGGTTTCCACGATTTCACATAGTGGATCATACCCTATTCATGCACATTCATGTATATTGAAGGTATTTTACTTGAGTTTCCACCATAATTGGTACCTTCTCTCTCCTCTAACTAGTAGATGGTGATTACACCACTCTAGATTAGGTTGGGTTAAGTCCTCATTGACTAACACAAGTCAACACATCACCATCATGTGATTAGGGTTTGATTAAAACAAGGTATCACTCAATTGAACCCATTTAAGTTGAAACGAGTGTGAACCCATTTGAATTGAAACGAGTGTGAACCCATTTAAGTTGAAACGGGTGTGGACTCGTTTGAGTTGAAACGGGTGTGAACCCATTTGGATTGAAACGGGTGTGGACTCGTTTGAGTTGAAACGGGTGTGAACCCATTTGAATTGAAACAGGTGTGGACTCGTTTGAGTTGAAACGGGTGTGAACCCATTTGGATTGAAACGGGAGTGGACTCGTTTGAGTTGAAACGGGTGTGAACCCATTTGAGCCTAAACGAGTGTGGACCTGTTTGAGCCTAAACGAGTGTCAACCCATTTGAGCCTAAACGAGTGTCAACCCATTTGAGCCTAAACGAGTGTCAACCCATTTGATCCTAAATGAGTATCAACCCATTTGAACCTAAACGAGTGTGGTCATGAAAGGTGACATAAAGGTTATGATAGAATAGGATATCCTTTGTTGAAGCCTTCAATTGGCACAAGCCATGTTAACCACTTACAAATTGAGTCAATTAAGATGAGCCTCAAACAATTGGACACCAATTTGACCTTCAATTGGAAGCCAATTAGAGTTAAGTATAACTCAATTAAGGTTTCCAATCGGCTAATCATCAATTTTCAACAATGTGAATCAAATCAAGGTTGAACCTATCAATTGAACTCCAATTGGGCCCAAACTTGGCCCAAACGGTCTTGAGATCGTTTGGATGACCTCCAAACGATCTTGAGACCGTTTGCCCAAAATTTGACCAAAAACCAAGTCGGTTGGATTAGGGTTGAACTTGAATTAGGTCTAAAATCAGCATTTTTATCGATTCAACAACTTATTACAATTGGACCCTCAACCCATCAAATTACCACAACTTTAGACCTTCAAATGGTCTTGAGTTGTGCCCAAACGGTCTTGAGACTATTTGGAGGAACCCCCAAACGATCTTGAGACCGTTTGGGTCCTTCAACCCAAAACTCAACAAAATCTATATATGAAAACAGCAATTTCAGCCCGATTAGGTTTAGGATGTTGAAGTGCCTTCAACTCTCAATTGGTTAAGAATTTAACTCGGGTTCAACCCGTTTGAGGGCGTTGACCAAGCATTGACCGTTTGGGATTCCTGTTCAATATCATGTAGGCTAATGACCCACCAAATTTGAGGGGTTAACTCCAAAGGAATCGTAGGTTGAAGGCCAATCAATTAGGCAATCGAATTGAATTAAGTGCTGATTTTTCCAAACTGATTAACTTGAACTTTTTGGGCAAATGGGTTCAACCCGTTTGAGTGAGTTGACCAAGCATTGACCGTTTGAGATTCCTGTTCATAATATGTTGAATTTCATTCCTGCAAAGAATCAAAGTGAAATTCTTAACCAATTGAGAGTTGAAGGCACTTCAACATCCTAAACCTAATCGGGCTGAAATTGCTGTTTTCATATATAGATTTTGTTGAGTTTTGGGTTGAAGGACCCAAACGGTCTCAAGATCGTTTGGGGGTTCCTCCAAACGGTCTCAAGACCGTTTGGTCACAACTCAAGACCGTTTGAAGGTCTAAAGTTGAGGTAATTTGATGGGTTGAGGGTCCAATTGTAATAAGTTGTTGAATCGATAAAAATGCTGATTTTAGACCTAATTCAAGTTCAACCCTAATCCAACCGACTTGGTTTTTGGCCAAACTTTGGGAAAATGGTCTCAAGATCGTTTGGAGGTCATCCAAACAATCTCAATACCGTTTGGGCCCAATTGGTGTTCAATTGATAGGTTCAACCTTGATTTGATTCACATTGTTGAAAATTGATGATTAGCCGATTGGAAACCTTAATTGAGTTAAACTTAACTCTAATTGGCTTCCAATTGAAGGTCAAATTGGTGTCCAATTGTTTGAGGCTCATCTTAATTGACTCAATTTGTAAGTGGTTAACATGGCTTGGGCCAATTGAAGGCTTCAACAAAGGATATCCTATTCTATCATAACCTTTATGTCACCTTTCATGACCACACTCGTTTAGGCTCAAATGGGTTGACACTCGTTTAGGCTCAAACGGGTCCACACTCGTTTAGGCTCAAATGGGTTGACACCCGTTTAGGCTCAAATGGGTTGACACTCATTTAGGCTCAAATGGGTCCACACTCGTTTAGGCTCAAATGGGTTCACACCCGTTTCAACTCAAACGAGTCCACACCCGTTTCAATCCAAATGGGTTCACACCCGTTTCAACTCAAACGAGTCCACACCCGTTTCAATTCAAATGGGTTCACACCCGTTTCAACTCAAACGAGTCCACACCCGTTTCAATCCAAATGGTTTCACACCCGTTTCAACTCAAACGAGTCCACACCCGTTTCAACTCAAATGGGTTCACACTCATTTCAATTCAAATGGGTTCACACTCGTTTCAACTTAAATGGGTTCAATTGAGTGATACCTTGTTTTAATCAAACCCTAATCACATGATGGTGATGTGTTGACTTGTGTTAGTCAATGAGGACTTAACCCAACCTAATCTAGAGTGGTGTAATCACCATCTACTAGTTAGAGGAGAGAGAAGGTACCAATTATGGTGGAAACTCAAGTAAAATACCTTCAATATACATGAATGTGCATGAATAGGGTATGATCTACTATGTGAAATCATGGAAACCCTAACTATGATAATTGATGAATCTTAACCTAACCTGAGAGCACCAAAGGTGATGTTTTATCATACATGATGATGATATGAGTTCAATTCATGTAATGTGAATAGTAAACCCTAACTTCAAGGGTGATGACATGTAATGTGAATAGTAATCCCTAATTCAAGGGTGATGACATGTAATGTGAATAGTAAACCCTGATTCTAGGGTGAGGGCATGTAATGTGTGCCTTAAAACACTATTTGATGAAAACCAGGGAAACCTAGCTCTTATAAGAGTAGGGAGATACAACTTCTTTAAATGAGTTATTTATTGTTATCAGTTGAATTGACCATGTAGGTTCCTATATGAGGATGATCATATCCAGGTATGGATGATGATGCTATATTCATTGAAAGCATGTTGTTAGATTTATGAATAGTGATATATCCTGGTGCCTTGTTAGTGGCATCTTATGAGATTGATGGGCTGTGAGAGCCATGAGTACCATCAAGGTCATGCTTAACAGATGACTTGTGATGAGAGAATTGAGAAATGATAATTGATGTAAGTTAGACTTGTTACATTTAGTATCCTTCTTTCTTAGCTGCTATGCTAATGTTTAATATTCAAGAACATGTATGTTATCTGATAAGTGATAACTTATGAGTTTGATAGGTTGAATGAGTCATGAGTAATATGCATTGATGTTCATCAAAGGTCATATTATTTAGATGACCAGATAAAATAATATGTTGTTGGTAATAAATGTTATAATTAGTCCAGGGGTTTGGACTCTCACTTTCCGGATTCTTAGTGATAAGATATTTAGGGATTGATATCCCTATGTTAAATTATGAAATGTGATCCTGATATAGAGTGTTACTATGTGAAGTTCTATTACAAGATAATCCTATGAAAGGCTTAACTGCAGACTTATGGGTGACGAATGTAAATAACCCTTGTGTCACTTGAGTATGGTTAAGTATGATTTCATGTGTACTAATCATACAGTTATGTGGTGGATTTGGAATCCTAACACCTTGTAGGAAAGGGTGTGGCTACAGGCCATGATATCCCTTATTATAATGCCAGGTGATGGATATATGATATAAGCCTGAAGAGAGCCAGTGTGGTGATGATGGACTTATAATAAATAGATGTTATACATGTCCTTTTATTTCTAAAAGAAAAGTAATATGTGGGTTTATCTTAGAGATGCTTTACTTCTAGTAGGAGGAATAGATTACAATCTGTGAAACATTGTTCTAACTACTCCTAAAATATATATGACTTCTTTGTGTACTGTTATTCTCTTATTCTGTAATAATCATGTTTCTGGCGAAGGATTATAACTCCCGCTGGGACAATTATTTAAAATTGTCTCACCCCGTAGATTTCAACTTTTTAGGTGGTCGCCAAGGACGAAGGGACCAATCTCCAGGTGACCAGTATCAGCAGCAGCAGCACCCGGAGCAGCAGTAAATCTCAGGTGGAGATTCAGACTGCTGAGTTATATAGATAGATAGTCAGTCCTATGCGTCCTCTGTACTCTCAGGTCCTTAGAGTCATGGTATGAGTTTTGATTCGTCTCTTGAGATTTTGTAGCATGCTGTGTATAATTACTCAAGAAGTAATTAACAGAGATGTAAACAGTTTATCTTGAATCTATGAAAGGAGTTTTTATGGTTTCAATGTCTTATCTCAAAAAGTTTTATTTTCCGCCGATTTTTGGTATTTCGCTGCTAAACAAATCGCTTCCACTATGTTTACTTCGAAGTTCATGTGTTCATCTCGAACTTTGGAGATCAGAGCCAACATTCATGGTAGCTTTATTCCATTCTTCTATCCTTGTCTCTGGTAGCTTGTATGGGTGTTCCACCATTTTTTATAGCTCAAGACTTGATCATTGTATGTAGAATTTAAATCTTCTTTTCTAATGGAGGAAGTTACTCGCATAAAAGATTGGAATGTTGATGAGGATCTCCTACCTTGGTAATCACCCATCTTCTCCTACTTGTGGAAGTATGCTTAGAGAAGACCCGCTATGACCACTTATTGGATCTTAGGATGGGTGATTGTGGGAGCTCTAGAGGGGGGAGTGAATAGAGATGAATACAATTAAATTAAATTCATTAGACCTTCAAAATATATCACAAAAAAGTTGCTAATATGAAATTTGATGTGCAATTAAGCATGCATAGTAAAGATGAGAGAAATTGAACATGAATGAGAATGACAAGCTATGTAGATTGATTTCATACTCTAAATTAGGAGTAAGTCAGTCCACCCCATAGAGAGGTCAACTCTATGATTTTGCAACCTTGTACTCTTATATTCCATTATAAGACTTACAATACATGACTTACCTTTTCCGGAACAAGCTTACCTAGCTTTTTCTTTGAGGAGAAGGGAGCCAACAACCTACCAAAGGACTTACCTATCTAAGACTGAGTCTTCTATCTCACCAAGGACTTACCCATTTTACAAGGAGTCTTTTTCCTTCACCAAAGACTTACCCACTCATATACAAGTCCTCGCCCTTCAAGAAATTACCTACTCTTCTTGGATGTTCCACCTTTGACTTCACCTTCGCCAAGGAGAAGCTTTCACCAAGGGATTCCTTCTCTTTTTCTTCTTCACCTCTCTTAGATAGGAGAGAGAACCTTCACCTTCATGGTTGAAATAGAGATATGAAGGTGGTGGAAGTGAGCGCCTCACAAGATATACATGTAGGACTAGCTCTCTTATAGATCTCTTACTCACTTTAATAGATGTAGCAAGTGATTAAGATTAGACAGAGAGAGGAGGTTGTAGAAGGCACTCAACTATAGGTAGAGACCTACATATTTTTGGCTAACCATGAGATGAAACTTAAGGGGTCCTATTTATAGTTGGGGATGTCTAGTAGCCTTTGGAAACACTTAAGGACAAATACTAGCCGTTTGGGATGTTATTAACAGATATATTCTCGAGTTTTGTAACATTTCAACAGCTAGAAGCACTTTTCTGTACTTTTCCTACAGTGCGATCGGTCGATTTTCATAAAGTTAACCCGACTGATTGCACTATGCTACAAAGTCAATTTGAACCATCGGTCGAGTTTCTTCAGAGTGCAACTCGGCCAATCGATTAAATTGATACATTTTTCAGTGTAGAGATCGGTCGAGTTCTGTGAGTGTGCAACTCGATCGAACTTGAATTTTCTCAAAATCTAATAAGGGGATCGGTCGAGTTTTTCACTTAAAAAACTCGACCGAAAAACTCCCTGTAATGAATTTTGGAAAATGTCATTGAAGTGCTTAAATATTCGAGTTAAGTACTTTTTTAAGCTTAATTAAAAGTCATACAATCATTACAAGTGATTTACAACATGATTTTAATGGATTTACATCATATTCTACAAAAGTAGTGATGGAGCTAGAACTTACACCAAAAGATTACTCTTCCGATGGAAATCCTAATATGCACCAAAAACCCTAGGGAGTTGATGTTCTCTCTAGGTTTACCTACAACTGGTGCTAGATAAATGCTACAACCCCACAAGAGTGTGGAAGCCTTATCATAGTTCAGATTTAGGATCGAACCCAAAGGACAACGTTAAGAATCTGAGTGTCTTTTTCTTGTTTCGTATCAATCTAAGTTAATCATCTAAGACCAGAAGTTTGATTTGAGTTATTTAACCTAAAACATGCAAAAGTAAAGGCAAGAATAAAAACTAGTTTAAGGATTAAAAACTAAGATTAGCAAATGATGATGGATCACTGGGGTGATGCGGGTATTCGCCACCACTACACATGAATTGTACTTGTACCAAACATAGCAAGACTTGTAAGCAAGATACATGGATGTTGTACAATACCAATGTCTTATAGGACAAGGGTAATGCACACATCCTTCACGGGTTGAGTAACTCTCATCCGGTACATATCTACGTGTCAATGAAGATATGTAGTCTCCGAAGAGAAAATCTTACTCAACCTCATGAAACGTGCATCGAAAAACTAGCAAGCGAGCGATGATTACCAAATCGATTAGTATCCTTATAGACTATCCCTCTTTCGAGGATATAGCTACGAGAAACGTGAGAGTGTTGCAACGTCAGCCATTCCCGAACGAATGGTCAAGTACTTTGCACCACTTTCTCCTCAGAGTGTGTTCCTCGACCTGTCAAGGTTGTACTTTTGTACGTCAACTGATTCCATTTCATAGTACAAAAGTACAACGATGGAGGTGAGTTTACTCCACTCCTTAGAAAGCGTTCCTAGATACCAAAACGGATGCGCGGTGGATACACACACCAGAAACCAAAACTAAATTGGTATTCGAGTCTCAAGAGCAGTCGTAGACAAACCACAACGAAATACAATAAATGCATACAAGAACGCGGCCAACATTCAAGCATGTATGGAACGATTTAGTATTGAATCGGAATGATAACATCTTTTTAGTACAAGATACAAGACACGGGCAGTGGGGCTAGTCTCCGCGCCCCAGTGGATGGAACTACTCGCTTCTCATAGAGGGAGCAACAAAGAAAGAGAAGAGAGAGAAAGAAAGCATCGTCGGAGCAAAAGAGTAGATCTGTGACAACCCGGTGTAGATCGTCGCAGTCTCCGGGACTGCTCCGTCGTGGTCGATGTCGTCTGTCTCTCCGCCTCGATCTTCGGGTCAACCTCCGGGATTGCAAGAGTAGGGTGAGGTGGAGCTATGGTGTGAGCAATGGTGAGATGGTGATGGAACAGCCTACTAGATCTGCGCCCAGACTGGCTGCTCACCGGATCTGGACTCAGGATGGGATTCTGAGGCTGTGGGTGAAGTTTGGTTGGAAACGGTGCTCGGGCAATCTGGCGGCGTTCCGGCACTGGTCCCAGTCTGGCAGCCTTGGGCCGTAGCGAGATGGTATATCCAAGACCATGCCTCTACCCTTCTATTTATAGGCTTGCCAAAATATCTTAGGCCAAGGAGTCACACCTTGTGCGTGTCCTTTTTTTCCATGCGGTTTGCTCTCCACAATTACTTCATGCGGTCTCGCTATTTTCTTCATGCGGTCCTTCATGCGGTCCTTCATGCGGTCTCGCTATTTGCTTCATGCGGTCCTTCATACGGTCTCGTCATTTGGTTCTTCACGTGGCAAGTGCAGCAAACGGTTTCCCTATTTCCTTCCTGCGGTCTTCATTCAAGCAAAAAGCAAACAGCTGCATATTTCCTTCACGTGGGTGGCTCTCTCGGTTTGCATGTGAATAGCAAACGGTCCAGCTCTATTGCAAACGGTTTGGAGTGCTGCCTTTCCCAAACGGTCCGCGTGCTTTCTATTGCCCATGACGCTGCTGCTCATGTGGTCTTTTAAACGGTCTTTGCAGCGGTCTTCGCTTAAGAGAAAGAAGCAAACGATCTGCGATTTCTAAATCAGCAAGTCATCCAGTTTGTATGATTTCCATGCACGTGATTATTCCACCAAATGGAGCAAGCAGTTCACGTGTACAACAATTTGGCCATTCGGTCTTGTGCATGATGCTTACTCGATTTGCCATGCATTCAATAATCAAATGCTCTTCACATGACCAACAATTGGCCTTCACTCCAGCAATCAGCAAACGATTTTGCTTGGTAATATTTCAAACGGTTTCATGGTTATTCACGTGATAGCAGAAGCAAACGGTTTGCTGCCATTTCATTCAAATGATCTAGCTAATCAGTGCTTAAATGACTTGCAGCTCATTCGGTTTGTAAACCGTTTGATTATTAAACGGCTTGATAGCATTCGGTTCTCATTGCAAACGGTCTTCTCGTGGAACCCAAACGGAAGCAGCAGTAAACGATTTGCTCCATGCGGTCTCTTCAAACGAAACGGTCTTGAGACCGCATGGGCTCAAACGGTCTTGAGACCGCATGGGCTCAAACGGTCTTGAGACCGCATGAACTCAAACGGTCTTGAGACCGCATGGACTCAAACGGTCTTGAGACCGCATGGGCTCAAACGGTCTTGAGACCGCATGGGCTCAAACGGTCTTGAGACCGCATGGGCTCAAACGGTCTTGAGACCGCATGGACGCAAACGGTCTTGGGACCGCAAGGGCTCAAACGGTCTTGGGACCGCATGGACGCAAACGGTCTTAAGACCGCATGGGCTCAAACGGTCTTGGGACCGCATGGGCTCAAACGGTCTTGGGACCGCATGGGCTCAAACGGTCTTGGGACCGCATGGGCTCAAATGGTCTTGAGACCGCATGGAGTCAGTGTTGTAGGGGTTATGACTGTTGGTGATAGTTGAGGATGATCTGCAGAGGAGAGAGAATGTGAAAATGAAATCAAATAAGCTGGAAACTAGGGTTATTTGAGCTAGTAATGCACTATTTACACGAGACTGAAATAATACTTAAAGTAAACCCAAAGTGAGGGTAGATCAGTCGATATGCGCCACAAAATCCTTAGAATTGGCGACTATAATGATGAATCTGGAGGATTCATCACCACACCAAACTTAAGCGTTGCTCGTCCCGAGGAACGAAAAAACCCAAGACAGTCGTCAAAACGCATGCAGTTGGTCTTGTAATTACCTCACCTTCGTGCAAGTGTCAGAATTTTCCCAAAAAGAAAAGGAAAATGAGGTGAAAACAAAAATTAGGGCAAAAACGTCGAAAATCCTTTGAATTGGTGAGTGAAGGTGGATCTGGAGGATTCATCGCCACACCGAACTTAAGCGTTGCTCGTCCCGAGGAACGAAAAACTTAAAATAGTCACCAATGAAATCGTTCATCTCAGGATTGCCTCATCCTATTGTCATATCGTAGTTTTGTTCATGGCTCGGAACGATACAACATTAGAGCTTCCTTAGATCACGAAATACATCTTATGATATCCTTATTTCTGAGTTTACTTTGCTGAAGTACTTCCTTCTCACTCTCTGTTGTATCGGTCATGTTAAAGAGTTTTATGAGACTTTGAACAGACCCACGGAATCAACAAAATGCATATGATCTGTCACTGGTGTTGAAAAGTGAGAGAATGGGGGTATGATCAAGAGATAAGAGTCTCTCCTCTGATTGAATCAAGACTCTTGTCATTCGTTGATTCATCGAGGTACTGTGAATGATTTGTGCACAACTCTGGTTGACTTAGCCTTACACCCGATTTTTTTCTCTAAAGGTAACTCAGAAGTGTGTATAGGTTGGCTTAAGGCTTTTGGTTATTTTACCTCTTTGAGGGGAGGTAAGGGGTTATTTTTGGATCCTTAGGATCTCACTACCGGTCACGACACATCTGCCTTCATGAGGGCAGCTAATGTACCGGTCGGGCAAGACCTTTATCGGTTATCCTTATTCAGGGCACAACCCTCATGTTTTTATTCACACTCTGGCTTTTATTCATTCTCACCTAGCTTAGGACAAAGGGTATTTTTGGATTTTTGCATATTTGGGCTGCCGTGCCTCTTTTTGGAATCGGGGTAGATTTTTCATCAACCTCGGTATGTGCACAATCATCATTGTATACTCTTTGAAGCAAAATGAGAAGGTGGTACGCCCCTGTTATGTATTGAGGGGTATGGAAGAAGCGGTAGTGGAAAAAGAGGTGTGGTGTACCACACCGAACTTAGAGTTTTGTAGAGGTGTGGTTTACCACACCGAACTTAAAGTTCGGCAATGTTCTAGTTTTCACTAGAAAGGAGTGTGGCGTGCCACACCGAACTTAAAACTTTGGCATGGTTAATGAACAGAGGGGTATGAAAATGAAGGAAGAAGTGTAGAAGAGAGTTCGGATCATGATGTAGGTTTCTTAGTGATTCCATGCGACGGGTCTCTGTTCTCCATCACACTCTGCTCCAAAAGAGACATGATGAAACATCAAATGAGAGATCCATACAGCAGATCCATTAATCAGATAAAGGCGTGATATATTTGATCTATCTCAGCCTTATTGAAGTGTATCATCTTTTCCTGTTTGAGATATAACATTAGGATTCATAGACAAATCAAAATGAAAAACACACATTGGCTAGTTTTAAGTATTCTGTTCCAGGAAATTTGCAACGCAAAAGAGGTGATGATCACAGGTTCACAAAACAAAAGCCGACTAGATAAAGGCTTTATTTTTAGAAAACTAACAAAAAGGCGGAAAAAAATTATGAAAAAGAAACTAGAATGGGAAAGCAGGAAGCAATAAAGATAGAGGGTGGAGTGAAGGTCATACCATCCGCCCTCCACCTCGAACTTATGAACTTGCCCATTTCTGAGCAAGTACTAGGTTCAAGATGGAGGGGAAGGGTTGAGCAGTGTTAACCAGGCGGTCCTCGTAGTTGGAAGAAAGTCCAAAAAAGATATCTCATGATGGCTGGTGCTGAGAACGAGGAAGTGGTCTGAACAACTTGTTGGCTGGGAAGTTGTGGCAACTTGAACAAGTCTTCTGGATGACTTGGATGCACATCACTTTCACCTCATTGTCCATCCAGAAGAATCCAGAGACCTTCCCCCATCAGCGAGGGAGGTGGAACATAGGCATTCGAAACTGGAGGACTATGCGAGAAATCAAGGTTATGCCCACTTATGCCCTCCAGTTGTGGCTCACCCTCGAAGTTCAAAGTAGAACTACTTTCCTCAAAATCTAGGGCAGTTGATTGAGGGTCGGCCACTTGAACTTCCTCCTATCTAGGATCAGGTGGTGGATCCGGTTCCGGCTTCATTTCGTCACCTGGATTTTCTTGTGTGGGATATGGTAGCCAGGATGACTTTTCTTCATCAGAGGAGTTGTTTTGAAAAGTATCATCATCTTTATCAATGTTGAAATTGGTAAGAGCGTCGTTCTTCTTTTCAAAGTTTTGTTCAGGGTTTTCCTCGTAGAACATCCTTAGTTCATCCAAGTAACTAGAAGAGGATTTGACTGGTAAAACGAACTCTTGCTCGGGTAAGGAATTCATGGGATCCTGAGATAGAGGTTCCAATGATTTCTCTTTATGGGAGGGATTAGTCCATGACATGTCGTTTTGAGGGATAAAATTCCCTGATGAACCCATTTCTTCAATATTGGGACTGGTGTATACCATTTCTGAGTTATGTTGTTGTCCCAGTTCTTCTTCATAACACTCCTCCGATGGACACATCTCAGTTTCTTGAATATCAGGAGGGGCTTCTTTAGAGGTGTGTGTGACTATAGAAGGATAGGTTTGTGACTTGTTGTCTTTCCAAGGGACATTACAAGAGTTCATAGTAAAACCGTAGTTTGTTCTAAGGTCAAGAGATGGCTCATGTTCCTCTTCATATTGCACTATCGTCTCATTCAAGTGACTAGAAGGAGATTCAATAGAAAGATCATGCTCTTGTTCGAGGACTGACTTCGTCTGGACTTCTTGTAATGGCGGTAACTCTGGTAACATCATCTCATGAAAAGGATTGGTCGTAGATTCGTCATCATGAGATTCATCATCTCCCCATGATTTTTCTTCATCATCATCGGGGTCAGTGAGAGTAATGTGGTCCGTCCCTGGATCAAGATCTTGATCAGTCCCATCCTCAAGGTTTGTTTCTAGATCGACCGAATGGTCAGAGATTTCTTCATAAGGCCAAATCGGATCCTGCTCCAGTAATGGAGTCATTTGAGTCTCTTACGTAAAAGACGTCTCCTCATCTGAATCAGTCTCATATTCATCTATGTCTGACTGTGAAGGAGTATAGGGTTCTTGTAGCGTAGACCTTTCTTCATTGGAATTCAATGACAAGATGGTTGCAGTTGAGGAATATTTGTCGTATAAGGAGTCAATCATTGCTGATTGCCCCTCAATCTGTATGGTTGGATCAGGGTCTATGGGAGAAGATGGGCAGACACCGAAATTTATCCCCAGTTTATCTTCCAATTGTAGAAAATCTTCAGATTGAGTGCTCATTCTTTCATCTAAGAGCATAGTGCATTTTTCATTATCCGAGTCAGACCTTGGCTCAGAAAATGATTCTTTTTCTTGCGATGTTGCGAAGGAGTCATCCTTGAATTCAGTCATTAACTCAGAGGGTGATTCCCCATTTTGCACCAATGCATGCTGATCATTGGAAGGCACCTCCCACATGATATCGTAATCATCGTCGTAATCTATATGTGGACCAGGGATGAGCTTAGTTAAAATTTGTGGCTGTTCTTCATGTCGGTCAGAAGCATTGGCAAGTTGTGTAAGTTGATCGAGATTGTCTATCAACTTCTTGGTCGCGGCTATCTGATCAGCTAGTTGTTGAGCCACTGATAACTGTAAAGCTCGTAGTTCTTCCATCGATGTGTGTTGATCTTCATGAAAAGGCTCTTCACCGCACCTGTTGAGTTGATCACGATAATAGCCTTTCTCATCATAGTATTGATTTGCGTTGTTTTCCAGGATCCTTCCTACATTGCAGTCCACGCCTTGAAATCCACCATAGTTAGGTTTTTCATAGTAGCCTCCAGGGTGATATGAACTATAACTTGCATTATATCCATAGTTGTATGAAGAGGCTGCTTTGAGTTTCCCAGCTATCCGATTCATGATTACTTGACGCAAGGCCATCACGTAGAGAGGATGAACGTTGAAACAGTTGATCGATGCATGAGAATAGTCGCCACAGAATTGACAACTATTGGTTGGTGGCACTGACTGCTTCATTTTGAAGAGAATTGGTACCTGAAATCAAAGAAAGAGTTTATCAAGTTTGACCAACCACTTCAAATCCAAGATGATATGCAAGATTAAGTCCTCTACTTTTTAGGTTTTTGAAAAAGAAAAAGAAAACCCTAGAGAAACCTAAATCGACACGAAATTTGAAAAAGACGATTCTTATACCGTTGTCCCCGTCAACGGTGCCATTTTTTGATGGAGCTAGAACTTACACCAAAAGATTACTCTTCCGATGGAAATCCTAATATGCACCAAAAACCCTAGGGAGTTGATGTTCTCTCTAGGTTTACCTACAACTGGTGCTAGATAAATGCTCCAACCCCACAAGAGTGTGGAAGCCTTATCATAGTACAGATTTAGGATCGAACCCAAAGGACAACGTTAAGAATCTGGGTGTCTTTTTCTTGTTTCGTATCAATCTAAGTTAATCATCTAAGACCAGAAGTTTGATTTGAGTTATTTAACCTAAAACATGCAAAAGTAAAGGCAAGAATAAAAACTAGTTTAAGGATTAAAAACTAAGATTAGCAAATGATGATGGATCACTGGGGTGATGCGGGTATTCACCACCACTACACATGAATTGTACTTGTACCAAACATAGCAAGACTTGTAAGTAAGATACATGGATGTTGTACAATACCGATGTCTTATAGGACAAGGGTAATGCACACATCCTTCACGGGTTGAGTAACTCTCATCCGGTACATATCTACGTGTCAATGAAGATATGTAGTCTCCGAAGAGAAAATCTTACTCAACCTCATGAAACGTGCATCGGAAAACTAGCAAGCGAGCGATGATTACCAAATCGATTAGTATCCTTATAGACTATCCCTCTTTTGAGGATATAGCTACGAGAAATGTGAGAGTGTTGCAACGTCAGCCATTCCCGAACGAATGGTCAAGTACTTTGCACCACTTTCTCCTCAGAGTGTGTTCCTCGACCTGTCAAGGTTGTACTTTTGTACGTCAACTGATTCCATTTCATAGTACAAAAGTACAATGATGGAGGTGAGTTTACTCCACTCCTTAGAAAGCGTTCCTAGATACCCAAACGGATGCGCGGTGGATACACACACCAAAAACCAAAACTAAATCGGTATTCGAGTCTCAAGAGCGGTCGTAGACAAACCACAACGAAAGACAATAAATGCATACAAGAACGCGGCCAACATTCAAGTATGTATGGAACGATTTAGTATTGAATCAGAATGATAACATCTTTTTAGTACAAGATACAAGACACGGGCAGAGGGGCTAGTCTCCGCGCCCCAGTGGATGGAACTACTCGCTCCTCATAGAGGGAGCAACAAAGAAAGAGAAGAGAGAGAAAGAAAGCATCGTCAGAGCAGAATAGTAGATCTATGACAGCCCGGTGTAGATCGTCGCAGTCTCTGGGACTGCTCCGTCGTGGTCGATGTCGTCCGTCTCTCCGCCTCGATCTTCCGGTCAACCTCCGGGATTGCAAGAGTAGGGTGAGGTGGAGCTATGGTGTGAGCAATGGTGAGATGGTGATGGAACAGCCTACTAGATCTGTGCCCAGACTGGCTGCTCACCGGATCTGGACTCAGGATGGGATTATGAGGCTGTGGGTGAAGTTTGGTTGGAAACGGTGCTCGGACAATCTGGCGGCGTTCCGGCACTGGTCCCAGTCCGACAGCCTTGGGCCGTAGTGAGATGGTATACCCAAGACCATGCCTCTACCCTTCTATTTATAGGCTTGCCAAAATATCTTAGGCCAAGGAGTCACACCTTGTGCGTGTCCTTTTTTTCCATGCGGTTTGCTCTCCACAATTACTTCATGCGGTCTCGCTATTTGCTTCATGCGGTCTCGCTATTTGCTTCATGCGGTCCTTCATGCGGTCTCGTCATTTGGTTCTTCACGTGAAAAGTGCAGCAAACGGTTTTCCTATTTCCTTCATGCGGTCTTCATTCAAGCAAAAAGCAAACAGCTGCATATTTCCTTCACGTGGGTAGCTCTCTCGGTTTGCATGTGAATAGCAAACGGTCCAGCTCTATTGCAAACGGTTTGGAGTGCTGTCTTTCCCAAACGGTCCGCGTGCTTTCTATTGCCCATGACGCTGCTGCTCATGCGGTCTTTTAAACGGTCTTTGTAGCGGTCTTCGCTCAAGAGAAAGAAGCAAACGATCTGCGATTTCTAAATCAGCAAGTCATCCGGTTTGTATGATTTCCATGCACGTGATTATTCCACCAAATGGAGCAAGCAGTTCACGTGTACAACAATTTGGCCATTTGGTCCTGTGCATGACGCTTACTCAATTTGCCATGCATTCAATAATCAAATGCTCTTCACGTGACCAACAATTGGCCTTCACTCCAGCAATCAGCAAACGGTTTTGCTTGGTACTATTTCAAACGGTTTCATGGTTATTCACGTGATAGCAGAAGCAAACGGTTTGCTGCCATTTCATTCAAACAATCTTGCTAATCAGTGCTCAAATGACTTGCAGCTCATTCGGTTTGTAAACCGTTTGATTATTAAACAGCTTGATAGCATTCGGTTCTCATTGCAAACGGTCTTCTCGTGGAACCCAAACGGAAGCAGCAGTAAACGATCTGCTCCATGCAGTCTTTTCAAACGAAACGGTCTTGAGACCGCATGGGCTCAAACGGTTTTGAGACCGCATGAACTCAAACGATCTTGAGACCGCATGGACTCAAACGGTCTTGAGACCGCATGGGCTCAAACGGTCTTGAGACCGCATGGGCTCAAACGGTCTTGGGACCGCATGGACGCAAACGGTCTTGGGACCGCATGGGCTCAAACGGTCTTGGGACCGCATGGACGCAAACGGTCTTGAGACCGCATGGGCTCAAACGGTCTTGGGACCGCATGGGCTCAAACGGTCTTGGGACCGCATGGGCTCAAACGGTCTTGGGACTGCATGGGCTCAAACGGTCTTGAGACCGCATGGAGTCAGTGTTGTAGGGGTTATGACTGTTGGTGATAGTTGAGGATGATCTGCAGAGGAGAGAGAATGTGAAAATGAAATCAAATAAGCTGGAAACTAGGGTTATTTGAGCTAGTAATGCACTATTTACACGAGACTGAAATAATACTTAAAGTAAACCCAAAGTGAGGGTAGATCAGTCGATATGCGCCACAAAATCCTTAGAATTGGCGACTATAATGATGAATCTGGAAGATTCATCAAGTAGACTTGCATTGATTTTGCCTTGTCTTTTCTCCAAGTTGAGATGTACAAGTTAGGGCATTTGGAGCGTGTCTATACCTAATATAAAACCACTCAAGTAAAAGTATTAGATACAAATAAGTAGAATGATTTAGGGATCATCAAAGTAGAATATTTGATCAATTTAGACCTAGAGTCAACATTGACCTAGAGTGAACACTTACAACTTAAGACCGTGAATATTAGAGAGAACCGGTGCAACATTCTTTCTCAACTACAACTAAGGGCCTATTTGTATTTTGAAGAAAAAACAAGGCTGAAAACTGTAGGCAAGTTTTCCTACAAGGTATAGATACGAAAATTACCAGATTTTAAATCACAAGCCAAGTTGAGAAAATGTCAAATATTTTTCCTTTGTAATCATTTTCACCTTTTCTATGCATATTCTTTCGTTTCCTCTTTTCAAAAGCTAAAGACCACCACCGGGGCTCGGCTTCTTCTCTTGCTCTTTCAATCTATTTTGCGTTCGAGATACCGTAATTTCAGCAAGCAACCAGCCAGCAAGCAATCAGCCATGCCAAAAGGGAAGGGTAAGGTAACATCACCGGTGCTACTGGGTACCGCTAGGCACCAGTCAATATAATGGTTTTGTATCAATATAAAAAAGTAAACCGACGGTGATGCTTATGCTTGGCTGACCACCGTCACCACACAGCTCCACTCCAAAGTTATACTGTTACTACTGCTGCTGCCTTCCCCCGACACGGCACACTACACTCCAGTCCGCCCAAGTCCAGCAGTCCAACTTCAAGCCCCGATCTAACTCCGACCAGTGACTCGCGCCTCTAGATCGGTAGAGCCCCCGGCCGGCGGGACGGAGTGGGAGCTCCATTCCCGCTTCCGCAACCCCAGATTCTCCCTTGTAGACATCCGAAACAACCAGATCTGACCACTCCCCCGGCCGCCAGCTAGCTTGCCCGACCCTGGGGGAAAGGGGATAAGGGCTCCCGACGATGGGTGGCGGCTGGAGATCCAACAGCGGGTTCGGCGGCAACGGCCCCTCCTGGGGTCGCCGCAACGCTTCAGGCAACTGGTCGCTGGATAACCTGGGCCAGGACGCGCTCCGCCTGATCGGCAACGTATGCTTCGCGTTCTTCGTCCTCGCCGTTGTCGTCTTCACGCTCCTCGCCGCGACTTACCAGCCCGACGACCCCTTGCTACGCCACGCGTCGTCGTCGTCGTCCCAGAAGATCTCGTCGTTCCTCACGTCCACCTCCAACGCCACGTTCACGACGGAGGTGTCGGTGGCGAGGACCGGGGAGGATTTCAGCGCCAACGCTTCCGTCGTTGTGGAGGCCGAGCCTTTCATCAACGCCACCGACATACCGCAGGTCGCTGAAGTCCAGATTCGGGACAGTGTTGCTGGCGGTGGTACGGAGGAGGGGAAGAGGGAACTCGAGGCCGGTGGCGGCGGCGGAGATGCCGGTACCAGGACTGAAGATGAAGGTAAAGGAGACAATACTGCCGCTGCTGCTACAGAAGAAGCGGCGGCGAGTGTGAAGTGCGATCTGGAGGAACACCCCATCGATTGCTCCAACCCGGATGTATCCCACCTCATGATGCGCACCGCCATCGAGCGGTTCCCTGACGTCCGGTTCTACCGGTTCGGGAAGGCCGTCGCAGGGGACGAGACCGCGACCTGCGACATTGCGTGGCGGTTCCGGCCAAAGGACGCCAAGCGGTCATCGATGTACAAGGACTACCGACGGTTCGTCCTCAACAGGGTGCCCGCAACAGACGGGGAAGGGAACCCCGTGTGCGCGCCGATGGTGGTGTCGGTAGGGGACTACCACTCGGGCCTTAATGCGAAGAAGAAGAGGAAAGGGAGAGGTAAGGGCCACGGGAGGCGCAGTGGTGACATAGAAGACGCTGCTAACGCAGGAGGCGAGATCGGGTTCCAGCCAACCTCCACTGGTGCTGCAACTACCAACGGAGGCGATGCGGCGCCCGTCGCCGTCCAGATTGTAGGGGAAACAGTCAACGACTCGCTCCCTGTGATCGAATCAGAGAGCACATTCAGCTCTGGCAAGTACCTCCTATACGCCGGCGGGGGTGACAGGTGCAAGAGCATGAGCCATTTTCTGTGGAGCTTCCTTTGCTCACTCGGGGAAGCGCAGTACCTGAACCGCACACTCGTCATGGACCTCTCCATTTGCCTCGCGTCCATGTACTCCTCCAATGGTCAGAACGAGGACAACAAGGACTTCAGGTTCTACTTCGACTTCGAGCACCTCAAGCGGTCCGCGTCGGTTGTCGACCAGAGCCAGTTCTGGACGGACTGGAGCCAGTGGCAGAAGAAAGACGGGCTGGCGCTGCAACTCGTTGATGATTTCCGAGTCACGCCCATGCAGCTTGCTGGGGTGAGTGACGCTCTGATCATGAGGAACTTTGGGGGCGTGGAGCCGGATAATTACTGGTACAGGGTGTGTGAGGGAGAGACGGAGTCTGTGATCCAGAGGCCATGGCACCTGATATGGAAATCGCCTAGGTTGATGGAGATCGTGTCAGCTATTGCCGCTAAGATGAACTGGGATTTCGACTCCGTTCACGTCGTAAGAGGGGATAAGGCTAGGGACACCGAGCTGTGGCCGAATCTAGCTTCCGACACTTCTCCTGATGGACTGCTCTCTACACTTCGTGATAAGGTGGAGGAAGGGCGGAATCTGTATGTTGCCACCAATGAGCGTGACCCGGCATTCTTCAACCCTCTCAAGGACAAGTACTCCGTCCACCTGCTGGATGACTACAAGGAGCTCTGGGATGAGAACAGTGAGTGGTATGCTGAGACTAAGCAGCTCAACAATGGGAATCCTGTGGAGTTTGACGGGTACATGAGGGTCGAAGTAGACACCGAGGTGTTCTTGAGGGGTAAGAAGCAGCTCGAGACCTTCAATGATCTCACCAGTGACTGCAAAGATGGAATCAACACCTGCAAGGCCGTTTCTGCCTAACTTTAGAAAGGGTACGTCTTCAGAATTGAGAATCCTTTATCGTGTAGACTATGTTGTAGTAAATGTGGTGTTTAAGGATGAGCTTAGCCCTCTTTTACCTTTGTCACTGCGGATGAAAGGATGCTTGATCAGACCTTCCCCCACTCCCTGTGTCCAGGAATTCCTTTGTTTCCATTTCTCAGTTCCCATAGTAGAATCGTAGCAATTTTTTCTTGATGATTTGTTTTGTTGAAGATGTTGTTTATCAGTTTCATAGGTAACTAGTGTTAATATAGGCTGTTATTATGTTGTTTACAATCTCTCCATCCCCTCCGCATAATGTTGTTGTATCATTTGACAAAATGATATGGTTGACAGTAGAAAATTTCAGTGGCACAGCTATACTTTTATCCATGTAATTTCAATGGGATTGAACCTGATGTGGCATTCGGCCGTTGCTTGAGAAAGTCTCTCAACTGTAAAACTTCAATCACATGAATATTGTGCTGAGTTTGATGAGCTACTTACATTTCTTACCGATCTAGTACTGTAGCTAACACCATATTAGTGTACAATGCTTCATGGTTCTTATCTAGAACACCTTTATTTTCAATAGGATCTTCAATTGTCTTCCAAAGACGAGCCAACACCCCATGTTAAGTTATTCCAAATTTATGGTGATTCACAGTATCATACAACTAACAACAGATCTGCAGATTATGTCTTAGTAGTAGTTTTTTATTGAAAAAATTGTGCGAATTCTCATGGTTTGCATTTTCTTGTAGTTCAAAATTTTCAGTCCTCTGTAAAATTTCTTTTGATCATGCTGGATGATCTATATAGAAACAAGTCATAAGACACTTATGTTAAAGCAGTTAATACCGTACATGTACAGTGTGTTAATAGGTAAAAACAACTCATACGTGAGTCAAATGTATAGTTGGAGTGGGTTAACAGATACCTGAGGGTAGGTCAAACCATCATATCTCAGTCACAACCATGTTTTGGTCACCTACATTAATCCTTTTCTGATTCATCTCTGTGGTGGATAATATTCTCATTAGGATGTAAAGATTCTATATCTAAATTATCGGCTCTCCCAAGTTAATGTAGGCCTGTTCTTCTTTTGATTATGCTCTATTCACAAGCATTACTTTGAACCGCTGCATTTTTTTATCAATATTGCAAATGTTCAGACCATCTGAGGCGACCTTGACACAACTTGTCCTCAATACTCATCACACCCACTTGATTTCTTATATAGGTAATCTCTTATATAGGTAATCTCCAATCGATCTTTCCTTGTCCCCCGATACTACAGTCCAGTTTTGTATTAAAACAGATGACTATCATTTCAATTAAAATTGTTTTTGAAGTTGGTGAATGATTTCAAAGTTAAGGATGCTTTGCGTTGGTTAAATGGTTGCAAAGTGGGTCAGATAAATTCATGAAGTAGATGAAGTGATTTTGCAGTGAAAAGTTGCCGTATGATAGATACATCTCTACCGTTGCTGCATTATGTTCTTGTTGTGAATTCCTGGAGTTATGAAATCCCTTCTCAATTGTTTATGTCCATGTTGTCATAAGTCTATTGTCCCATTCAGCTTTTCAACCTTCATCTGTACTTTTTCTTCTCAAAATACTACTATTCTATCTTTTACCATCTGGCATATGGGGAAAGCTCTCCTAGATGATTGGGGGCCACAGGAACATGTCTGTATTATATATATATCTGTATTATATATATACCCCTTCAGATAGGCAGGGGAGTTGTCCCTGGGTGGAAATCTGTGTGTGTTAAGTTCCAGAATGCAGCGCCCCGGGACGAGATACGCAAGCCTGTTCTATTTTTTTTGGTCTCTCCAGTCCAGATGTTCATTTGTACAATCTCCTCCCTATTTTTCATGTGGTTGAAAATCAACTAAAAGACTACTGCTTGTTTATTTTTTCTTATTGTATGAAAAACTGCCGTGCCGTTTAGTAACGTGAAAATTGCACTTTCTGTCATACAGTACACGTTGACATTGCAGGACTTCCATGGGTGTGGAAGTAGAAGATTGTAGAGACTTAAAAGTTGCCAAATAAAACCTTGTTGCAAATCAAGTTATAAATACTGAGATTGTGATGAAATCTGGTAGAGAACATCAAATTAGCTAAGAGACATTATCATCATGTAACTTCTTCTATACTAAATGTTCAGAGCACAGTTAAACAAATGGTTAACTGTTCTTATATATGTCACTAACAAGTAACATAAAACAAACATGCTGAAAGCTTTTAAGTACATTATAGTCGATAACAATGCATACTGTAGCAGAACAAACAATTGAAACCATTCGCTATACAGACAGCTTTATTTGTCCAACTTATCAAAATTGGGAAGTAGTTAATTCCATGGTGGATGTGCCACAAATTTGTGCTAAATTTTTGCCAAAATAGAACTGAAGTTATGTGCTCAACCGGTCAAAGATGTGAATATTGGAATGAATTAGGATTTGAGAAAAACAGAAGACTAGAGGAAGGTTTTATCTATATATGGTATTCGTACAAATAAAATATCATGTAAAGGAGTGGATTTATAGCTTGAAAACAAAATAAACCAACTAATTGTAGAAGCTGCAAGCCTAGATCCTAGATTATCCTCTTCCTTTGCATGTCACATTGAAAAGAAATTGTTAACATATATTGAAGTTGTCGAAGCTAGGTATCAATGTCGACAATTTCAGAATCTTTTTGCCTACGACGACGACTTTGCCACATAATTTCAAGTGTCTTTTAGCATTTCTTCGTTTCCTATTTGGTCTTTTAGTTAGGCGTCATGACTCATGCGGTAGGCTTAAGATATATATCACAAGGGCTACATTCTTCTGCCGGACGTGGTTGGGTCCTGTCCTATTCAATGGTTGTCTTGACTTTGCTTTGCTTTTTGTGGGATTCGTGTTAGGTCACAACGGACCGCGCAGGACTTTAGGTGGCGACTTTGCTATAAAAGTTTTGTCAAATGTCAGGTATCTCAGGGTCTTTGATTTGATCCTAAAAGCAGACGCTTTATCATGGAATCAAGGTCTATGGCTGATTTCAAGTTACAAAATTGTGTAAGATAACACATCAACCTAATTTTCTTTTTTCTGAGGGCGGTAAGAGTTAAGTCATGTTTAATAAATTTAATCCGGATAAAAAATCAAAATAGCACACTTTGATAAAAATATGTACTGAAATAGCACCAAACTCATCTTAATTCCCGAAATAGTCTACTTTCAAGAGAAAACACCAACACTTTAGGCGTTTTACTGTTTGCAGGATCAAATGCGCCAAAAAAATGACGATTTCAAGAGAAAGCGCCATCAAAATGGCGTTTTACTGTTTCCAGGACCAAAAGTGTAAAAAAATGGCGTTTTCAGTTGAAAGCGCAAAAAAATGGCGTTTTCAGTTGAAAAAAGCCAAAAAGTAGGCTTTTTTTTTTACAGTTTTACATGAAAAACGCCTAGTTTTTGGCGTTTTCAGGTGAAAACGTCAATTTTTTGGCGCTTTCAACTGAAAACGTCATTTTTTTAACGCTTTCAACTGAAAACATCATTTTTTTGGCGCTTTTGGTCCTGGAAACAATAAAACGCCAAAAGTGTTGGCGCTTTCTCTTGAAAGTGGGCTATTTCAGGAATTAAGATGGGTTTGATGCTATTTCAGTACATATTTTTATCAAAATGTGCTATTTTGGTTTTTTATCTATTTAATCCTACATTCCTTATTTGTGGGGATGTGTATCAAAATATAAGTCACTGGGCTATTCTTACTATTGCTAAGAAATTGATTTTGGGATAGAACTCAAACATGATTTATATATTGGGCCTGACTTTTCGCCTTTAGTTTAGTTTCTCCTCTACAAGTGGTATGAGAGTCTAATTTGAACTTGAGACGTAGCACCTTTGTGAAATATACAACTGAGTTGTGCAAAAAACATTTACATTATGGTGCAGTTAATTGTCTTTTAAGAAGGGAGTTTATGGGTTCACATGTGAGTGGGAGATTATTAAACTATGTGTTAATGAATTAATTTTACATTGCTAGTTTGTGAAGATGTGCATCAATATATAAGCCATATAAGCCACTAGGTATTCCTCCCATTGCCAGTTGATTTTGAGATAGTATCCCAACTAATTTATATATTGGGCTGGGCCTTACACCTCATGTTCTCCCCTACCGTAAGTGGGCAACCTTTAATTATTATTATTTACAATTGTCATGTTTGAGGTTTCTCTCTCATGTCAGTCTCAGTCTCGTCCGTGAGAGAGGCAGGTGAGTCTGTTGGTACAGAAGATACTTCATGTTTGTTGATTTTGTAGGGAACTACTATATGACATATACTGTTATTGTTCCCTCCCCATACTTGGTTCATGTATGACTAGAGACGTCTTATTTTCTACCTAGCGCTGCCTGTATTTTTTGAAACATCTCTGTTGTTCATTGTCATAATAGTGAAAAAAAACATGATGGACTTCGTTTGCAATCTGATAGTTACTCATATGCAACGACATATTAACATTCAATATTCAGTGATTTAAATATTCAAACCAACCGAGTGCTCACATTGCCTCATGTGAGAGACATCTATTGTTTGTCCTCAAAGAAGCTCGCGCTAGAGTTGCTGCACCCTGAATTCGTAGACCTAACATATAAACCACTCAAGAAACATATCAGATGTAATTCAAAAATCCTTGGTCTCTGCCTTGACTCTTGGCTGGATTGAGTTAATGTATCCCTTTATATCTTGTTTAAATGTATTGTTACATCCGTTACTTCCATTTGTTTAACTATCCTGTTCCTGACATCCTCTCTACTCTTGTCAACCTCAATACACCACTCATTCCATGTGTTTCACGTTTATCATCCGCTTAGAATCCGTTTAACCTCAACGTTAGTTTTTTTTTTTTTTTAATTTATCACAAACACTACCATGTTACTTGTTTAGTTGTTAACCACCATGTTGGGTCGTATTAGGTCTGTTTGTTGCATG